>ML662476.1:341790-426026 GCA_007570785.1 Antilocapra americana
AAGGGAATGGCTGCCCACTCCAGTATTCTGGCCTGGAGAATTCCATGAACTATACAGTCCCATGGAGTCACAGAGTCAGACATGACAGAGCGACTTTCACTTTCTGTCCTAATTATGTGAATCTTTTCTTCATGTCTCTTCATCAAGCACCTTCAGTTAGCCTTTTATTTCTTCTCTGGTTCTCTTCACGTGTTCTTTGATTTTTAAAAATTTTTGAATACCTGTTTTCCCAAACATTTTTTGGGGTACTGAGTCACCGCAGTGAATAAGAAAATGTTTGTGTCTTAATGGGCATTACATTGTACATTATCTGGAAGACAGATGATGACAACAGAAAATCCTTTGGAAAAACTTATGTAGATCAAATGTGTCTAAAATGTGGAAGAAAAGAAAAGTCTAGCTTTAAACATGATTGCTCATGAGCCTATGTTCAATGACATATAGTGAAAAATTGAATTTCAAAATACATTTCTCTAAGAATATGGCCAATTTTGGATCCCGTATTTTTTCTAGTTATCAGAACAAAACTACTAAAATTAAATCTATACACTAGAAGTGCATCCCATTATATATGCCAAATCTTTGTTTATAATTAGGCCTTCTTCAGTGATAAAACCATTTTCTTCATTAACCTGTGTGCTCAGATTACTTTACATGGGTATATTCTATTTTTAAAAAATAGTCCATCAAAGGCTTTTCAATGTGTTTCATTTCCTAAAGCTAAAGTCTCTCTCAGACAATCCAAGAGCCTGTATCCAGTGCTAACCACACATGTAAACTGCATTCGCTCTCACAGTGTAACAGAGGCCTCTCTTACCCACCCTCTGAGGGCCTCTGAGTCCATCTGGTCCAGTTGTCCGCTGACCCACCCCCTTGCATGCCCTATCTTCCCAGTGCTGCTCAAGACGAAGCGTCATGGCCGTTACTTAAACGCCTCCTTGGGAGTGCCCCTTACCTTTGCTCTGACACAGACAGACTTAGAGGGTTGAGGCCTGCTGCCATAAAGCAGATATTGTCATGGTGCCAGCTGCGTGCCATCCCTCGGAGAACTGAGAGTGTAGCGTGAATAAATAATACTCAATTATTTATTACACAAATAATATGAATGATTGTTTCCTTAATTTCTCTTTCTGATCTTTCACTGTTTAGGGTATAGGAATGCAAGAGATTTCTGTGTTTTAGTTTTATAGCTTGCAACTTTACCAAATTCATTGATGAGCTCTGGTTTTCTGGGAACATCATTAGGATTTTCTAGGTATAATATCATGTCATCTGCAAACAGTGACATATTACTTCTTTTCTTTTTTCATTTTTGTTATGAAATTTAAAGATATTACTGTATGTATTTTAGATATTTTATATTATATCAAATATAACAGAAACATAGCATATTTATGTACATATGTATGCACAACATATATATAATTTTTCATATTTTATATTCATTTCATTTATAACACAAGATAAATATATCCTCATTATTTGCCATAATTATGTTCTACAAGGTTGCCACAAACACTGAATTAGTGAGTACTGGACCACTGTTCCTAGCAGTAAAGACAGTTCTTCAAACCTCTGGTCACATTTTGGTCTCATTTCATCAACCAACCAAAGTACAATCTTGCTTTATGTGTGTTCATGTTTGAATACACATCTTTACTATACTGCTAATTCATTAATATCAAACTCAGAGCCAAGTCTGACCACCCCTGAGGGAAGCTTACCTTTTCTCCATTAGGCACACCATAGCTTCCTCATGTTTAGGGCACTAGATCGCTCTGCACCTCCATGCTTGTGGACTGTTTAAAAAGAGAGATTACCAGAAAAGAAAGAGGTAAAAAGATGCCAAACTGTGTTCCAGTAGACTGAGAAAAGGACACTTGTACAGTGTGAGACTTGGAATAAATCAGAGCCACACTGTATTCAGCCTTAACCAGGAACATGTGTCTGGTGACTCAGACTTTTCACTGTTCTGCATACATCTGTAAATAACTACAAAAGCACTGTAGTTATTTATTTTGGAAATAAATCAATTTTAATGAGTTGACAACTTCACAAATACAGAATCCATGAATAATGAGAATCACCTTTGAAAGGTTACGTATGTATGATATAAATAAGGGCAAGTGTGTGTACATGTGAAATACTGGGCTCAATGAATCACAAGGTGGAGTCAAAATTTCTGGGAGAAATATCAACAGTCTCGGATATGCAGTACAATACCACTCAAATGACAGAAAGTGAAGAGGAACTAAAGAGCTTGTTGATGAAAGTGAAAGAGGAGAGTGAAAAAGCTGGCTTGAAACTCAACATTCAGAAAACCAGGATCATGACATCTGGTCCCATCACTTCATGGCAGATAGAAGAGGAAAAAATGGAAACAGTGACAGATTTTATTTTCATGGGCTCCAAGACATGGTACTATACTTAGAAAATCCTAATAATGCTTCCAGAAAACCAGAGCTCATCAATGAATTTGCTAAAGTTGCAAGTTACAAAACTAATACACAGAAATCTCTTGCATTCCTATATACTAATAATGAAAGATCACTGCTGACGGTGACTGCAGCCATGAAATTTTTAAAAGATGCTTGCTTCTTGGAAGGAAAGTTATGACAAACCTAGACAGAATATTAAAAAAGAAGGACATCACTTACCGACAAAGGTCCATATAGTACAAGCTATGGATTTTGCAGTAGTCATGTACCAATGTAATATTTGGACCATTAAGAAGGCTGAGTGTCAAAGAATTGATGCTTTTGAATTGTGGCGCTGGAGAAGACTTTTGAGAGTCCCTTGGACTGCAAAGAGATCAAACCAGTCAATCCTAAAGGAAAGCAGTCCTCAATATTCATTGGAAGGACTGTTGCTGCAGCTGAAGCTCCAATGTTTTGGCCACCTGATGTGAAGAGCCAAGTCATTGGAGAAGACCCTGAGGGCAGGAGGAGAAGGGGGTGGCAGAGGATAAATTGGTTACCTAGCATCACCAACTCAATGGACACAAATTTGAGCAAACTCCAAGAGATAGTGAAAGACAGAAAAGCCTGGCATGCCGCAGTCCATGGAGTTGCAAAGAGTCAGACACAACTTAGCAACTAACTGAACAACAACAAATATGTCTGTATGTGTGTGTATTACCTAAGGGAGATCTCAAGAAGTATAATAAAGTGAACAGTCATATACACCCTGCTCAAGTAATAGACACAATATGTTCAGCTCTTCTGTTAATGCCTCCTCAGGCTTATTCCTATGTTCTCTTCAAATATAACTGTAGTCCTGAATTTGCTGTTTATTATTTGCATGCTTTCTCCTTTTAGTTTTGCCAGAAATGTAAATTGTATATTTATTACTTCATTTTGCAAGTTTTTAGGTGTTCATATCAGTCACTCAGTCGTGTCTGACTCTTTGTGACCCTATGGACTGCAGCACTCCAGGCCTCCCTGTCCATCACCAACTCCCAGAGTTTACTCAAACTGATGTCCATTCAGTCGGTGATGCCATTCAACTATCTCATCCTCTGTCATCCCCTTCTCCTCTTGCCTTCAATCTTTCCCAGCATCAGGGTCTTTTCAAATGAGTGAGTTCTTCACATCAGGTGGCCAAAGTATTGGAGTTTCAGCTTCAGCATCAGGCCCTCCAATGAATATTCAAGACTGACTTCCTTTAGAATTGAATGGCTGAATTCCATATATATGTGTAAATATACTGTATTGTTGTTTTTGCTTCTGGCTTACTTCACTCTGGATAATAGGCTCCAGTTCCGTCCACCTGAGTAGAACTGATTCAAATGAATTTTTTTTAATGCTGAGTAATATTCCATTGTGTATATGTACCACAGCTTTCTTATCCATTCGTCAGTTGATGGGCATCTAGGTTGCTTCCATGTCCTGGCTATTGTAAACAATGCAGCGATGAAAATTGGGGTACAGGTGGCTCTTTCAATTCTGGTTTCCTCGGTGTATATGCCCAGCAGTGGGATTGCTGGGTCATATGGCAGGACTATTTGCAGCTTTTTAAGGAACCTCCACACTGTTTTCCATAGTGGCTGTACTAGTTTACATTCCCACCAACACATATATATGGAATTTAGAAAGACGGTAACAAGAACCCAACATGCGAGACAGCAAAAGGAACGCAGATGTATAGAATAGACTCGTGGACTTTGTGGATGAGGGTAAGGGTGGGATGATATGGGAGAAGGGCATTGAAACAAGTTAATTATCATATGTCTAATCAATCGCCAGCCCAGGATTGATGCTCGGGGCTGGTGCAGCGAGATTTCCCGGGGGGGAGGGAGGAGGGAGGGGGATTCTAGAGGGGAAGCATATGTAAACCCATGGTGATATCATGACATTGTATGGCAAAAACAATAAAAAAAAAAAAAGAATTGAATGGCTGAATTTCCTTGAAGTCCAAGGGACTCTCAAAGGTCTTCTCCAACCCCACAGTTCAAAATCATCAATTCTTTGGGGCTCAGCTTTCCTTATAGTCCAACTCTCACATCCATACATGACTACGGACCAACCATAGTTTTGACTAGATGGACCTTTGTTGGTAAAGTAATGTCTCTGCTTTTTAATACACTGTCTAGATTGGTCATAACTTTTCTTCCAAGGAGCAAGCATCTTTTAATATCATGGCTGCAGTCACCATCTGCAGTGATTTTGGAACCAAAATAATAAAGTCTGTCACTGTTTCCACTGTTTCCCCATCTATTTGCCATGAAGTGGTGATCTTAGTTTTCTGAATGTTGAATTGAAAGCCAACTTTTTCACTCTCCTCTTTCACTTTGATCAAGAAGCTTTTTAGTTCTTCACTTTCTACCATAAGGATGGTGTCATCTGTAAATCTGATGTTACTGATATTTCTTCAGGCAGTCTTGATTCTAGCTTGTGCTTTATGTGATAGTCCAACATTTCTTATGATGTACTCTGCATATAAGTTAAATAAGCAGGGTGGCAAAATATGGCCTTGACGTACTCCTTTTCCTACTTGGAACCAGTCTGTTGTTCTATGTTCAGTTCTAACTGTTGCTTCCTGACCTGCATACATATTTCTCAAGAGGTAGATCAGGTGATGTGGTATTCCCGTATCTTTAAGAATTTTCCACAGTTTGTTGTGATCCACACAAAGGCTTTCTCATAGTCAATAAAGCAGAGATAGATATTTTTCTGGAACTCTCTTGCTTTTTCAGTGATCCAGCAAATGTTGCTGATTTGATCTCTGGTTCCTCTGCCTTTTCTAAATACAGCTTGAACACCTGGAAGTTCACAGGTCACATACTGTTGAAGCTTGGCTTGGAGAATTTTGAGCATTACTTTACTAGCATGTGAGATGAGTGCAATTGTGCAATAGTTTTAGCATTCTTTGGCATTGCCTTTCTTTAGGATTAGAATGAAAACTGACCTTTTCCAGTTCTGTGGCCATTGCTGAGTTTTCCAAATTTGCTGGCATATTGATTAGTGTAAGTGGAAATATACGTGTGAACTCCTGTGACTTGTTTTCTCTCCATTGCACATTTTTCTTGAGATTCTTCCATGTTTCTGTACACAGCCATATTTCAGTAATATGGGCCTTGTAGGAATGTAGTACACTACAACTTGCCTTCCCTCTTTTTCCCTTTTTTAGTTTTCTCATTGTTAGTGTATAGGAATGCAAGGGATTTCTGTGTGTTGATTTTATATCCTGCAATTTACTATATTCACTGATTAGCTCTAGTAATTTTCTGGCGAAGTCTTTAGGGTTTTCTATGTAGAGGATCATGTCATCTGCAAACAGTGAGAGTTTTACTTCTTCTTTTCCAATCTGGATTCCTTTTATTTCTTTTTATTCTTTGATTGCTTTGGCTAACTTCCAAAACTATATTGAATAGTAGTGGTGTGAGTGGGCACCCTTGTTTTTTTCCTGACTTTAGCAGAAATATTTTCAATTTTTCACCACTGAGGATAATATTTGCTGTGGGTTTATCATATATGGCTTTTATTATGTTGAGGTATGTTCCTTCTATGCCTGCTTTCTGGAGAGTTTTTTCCATAAATGGATGTTGAATTTTGTCAAAGGCTTTCTCTGCATCTATTGAGATAATCATATGGTTTTTATCTTTCAATTTGTTAATGTGGTATATCACATTGATTGGTTTGTGGATATTAAAGAATCCTTGCATCCCTGGGATAAAGCCCACTTGGTCATGATGTATGATCTTTTCAATATGTTTTTGGATTCTGTTTGCTAGAATTTTGTTAAGGATTTTTGGATCTAATTTTAGATTCAAGTTGTCAAGTTGCAGCCAAAATATTTTTTTTAGAATTTTTATACAATTTTATAGATTCTATAGACCAGCTTGGGGATAACTGATACTAAAGCTTTCTATCTATGAATATGATAAAAATGGCATTTATTCATGCCTCTCTTATAGTCACTATAAGAAGTTTTATACTTTTCTATAAGACTCTTCTATATTTTTATCATTATATTTCCTAAAGACCTTCTGTATTGTTGTTTAGTCACTAAGTCGTGTCCAACTCTCTTGTGACCCCATGGACTATAGCCCACCAGGCTCCTGTGTCTGGGGATATTCCAGCTAAGAATACTGGAGTGGATTGCCATTTCTTTCTCCAAGGTGAAAGATTGTTGCTGACCCACCAAAAGATGCCGGGGTTCTTGGCCTCCGGAGAAGAAGAATTCAATTTGGGACCAGAGATGAGGCTTGATCGCTCAGAGCTTTTGTGCAATAGAGTCTATTAAAGTATCAAAAGGATAGATAAAGCTTCTGACATAGACATCAGAAGGAGGCAGAAAGAGTACCCCCTTGCTAGTGTTAGCAGTGGAGTTTATACTCTCCAGTGAATCAAAAGAATACCTGGAGGTTGTAAAGACCTCACCAGATGCACTCCCATAATTTACATTTTAAGATAACAGGATTAGCCAGAAGATTTAATCCTGAGACTGTCCTCAGGCAGGGTACATTATTGTCATATAATCCTTGTAAATACCTCACTAGACCCACTCCCATAATTCAGTTCAATTCAGTCACTCAGTCAGTCCTGTCTGACTCTTTGTGGCCCCATGAACCACAAAACACCAGGCCTCCCTGTCCATCACCAATTCCTAGAGTCCACCCAAACCCATGTCCATCGAGTCGGTGATGCCATCCAGCCATCTCATCCTCTGTCGTCCCCTTCTCCTCCTGCCCCCAATCCTTCCCAGCATCAGGGTCTTTTCCAATGAGTTAGCTCTTCGCGTGAGGTGGCCAAAGTATTGGAGTTTCAGTTTCAACATCAGTCCTTCCAAAGAACACCCAGGACTGATTTCCTTTAGGATGGACTGGTTGGATCTCCTTGCAGTCCAAGGGACTCTCAAGAGTCTCCAACACCACAGCTCAAAAGCATCAATTCTTTGGCACTCAGCTTTCTTCACTGTCCAACTCTCACATCCATACATAACTACTGGAAAAACCATAGCCTTGACTAGACAGACCTTTATAATTTACATTTTAAGATAACAGGATTAGCCAGAAGGTTTAATACAGAGACTGTCCTCAAGCAGGATATATTATTGTTATATAATCCTAAGAAATGCAGAGGGGAAAAAAGTTTGTCCTTTCTTCCTCCTTAAGAATTCCAGACCCCTCTCTGCTTGGGAACCCCTAGACTTCTTAACAACCTGCCTAGGAAATGACCCTCTCAAAGGAATCTTCCTAATCCAGAGATCCAACCCATCTCCCACATTTTAGGCAGTTTCTTTACAGCTGAGCCACCAGGGACACGCTCTAAAGACCTTATTTTTGCTATAGTTCATTTTGTGCATCACATTTATTTTTACTTTTTTCAAGACATATAAAATTCAAATAACTATTGTATAAAGTTTTTACATTCAAGAAACTTACTTAACTAGTTAATGTAGTATTATACTTGGTTAATTAAAAACATTTTTTTTCTCTGTAGGCATCATTGTAAATAGCAACTTTTTCTTAGTTTTCTTTTTCTGGCTATATTGCACTGGCTGGTACCTTTAGTAGGTAGGAAGGATGGAAATGCCCAGTTGCAAAGGGATGTGATGAGAAGAATGAAAAAAAATTTTCTTTGTAAACAAAGTTCCACACATTGGTTGAAGGTTTTATCTCATTCAATATTTTCTCTCTACTACTGATACTTTGCAGATTGCATTCATTACTTTTATTGTTTTCATGTATATCTTTGATAATTCAGTGTGATTCCTTAACAAAATCTAAAGTTTAAAATAACACAAATCCTTACACTGCTTCAGCTCTTACCCCACTCTTAATACTTTATGCCATTTTTTTTCTGGTGTTTTAGTTTCATCTTATTTTTTTTTTTGTAACCAATACAATATTCTTTGCTCAGACCAGCATATTATGCCTTTCTTCTAAGGCAGTTTTTTTTTCCTTCCTTCTGAAGTACTTGCTTTAAAAGCTACCTTAATGAGACACTGGATTGTAAACTGTTTTCATCTTTGCAGAAAAGAATATATACCTCACTTGTTTTTGAGAGATAGATTTGCTTCTTATATAACTCTGAGCTGAAAGTAAATTCCGTTCATGAATCTAAGTGCCTGACTCTTTGCTTTGGCACTCTACTTTGGTCCAATTTTTGTGTCTTTGTTTCTAATCTAAATTTTTTCACAAGCACTTTTCTATTTCTCTTTATATCTGTTTTGGTTAATCATCAGGGGTACTACCAACCAAGAACAATTTTCAAATAAATTATTACCTTGCATTTGGGATTGTACATTATGGATAGAGTCTGGGGACAGTGTGGTCACCCATCTGGGATTATGCATTCTGACTGACAAGTTTCCCCTCCAACCAGAGCCATAGATGAGTCAGACACATCTCCTTGTTGTCTGCTTGATGGGGTCATGCTTTCCAGTCCCCTTTCACTAAAGGAGTGTCTCTTTGGACACCACGGAGGTATGTAGGCCTGCTGAAAATTTTCCTGGATGACCTTTCAGACCACAGCTCTGGGTTGCTGGGTTAGTGATACCCCAAGACTGGACTGGATGAAGCACAAGCTGGAGTCAAGATTGCATGAAGAAATATCAATAACCTCAGAAATGCAGATGACACCACCCTTATGGCAGAGGTGAAGAAGAACTAAAGAGCCTCTTGATGTAAGTGAAAGAGGAGAGTGAAAACACTGGCTTTAAATTCAACATTCAGAAAACTAAGATCATGGCATCCAGTCCCATCACTTCATGGCAGATAGTTGGGGAAACAATGGAAACAATGACAGACTTTTATTTTCTTGGGTTCCAAAATCACTATAGATGGTGACTGCATCCATGAAATTAAAAGATGCTTGCTCCTTGGAAGAAAAGCTATGACCAACCTAGACAGCGTATTAAAAATCAGAGACATTTCTTTACTGACAAAGGTCTGTCTAGTCAAAGCTATAGTTTTTCAGGTAGTCATGTATGGATGTGAGAGTTGGACTATAAAGAAAGCTGAGCACTGAAGAATTGATGCTTTTGAACTGTGGTGTTGGAGAAAACTCTTCAGAGTCTCTTGGACTTCAAGGAGATCCAACCAGTCAATCCTAAAGAAAATCAATCCTGAATATTCATTGGAAAGCCTGATGCTGAAGCTGAAACTCCAATGTCTTGGCCATCTGATGCAAAGAACTGACTCATTAGAAAAGACCTTCATACTGGGAAAGATTGAAGGTGGAAGGAGAAGGGGACGACAGAGGATGAGGTGGTTGGATGGCATCACCGACTCGATACACATGAGTTTGAGTAAGCTCCGGGAGCTGGTGATGGATGGGGAAGCCTGGCATGCTGCAGTCCATGAGATCACAAAGAGTTGGATTTGACTGAGTGCCTGATCTGAACTGACTGAAGGCAGTAGCTGTTCATGCCGCTGTGGATTCTTGCTCCTGTTTGCTTTTATGGCCTCAGAATTTTCCTTATTTTCTACCCAGTTACATTCTTATTAATAACTTTATAGTATTACGTTGTGAAAATGTACCAAAACCTATTTGTTCATTTCTTTACTTATAAAACTTCTTTCTATGGCATTGCTTTTGTAAAAGTAAACATTACCTTTAAAAATATTTATTTATTTATTTGGTCACACTGGGTCTTAGTTGCAGTGCACAAACTCTTAGTTGTGGCATGTGGGATCTACTTCCCTGACCAGGGATCGAACTTGGGCCCCCTGAATTTTGGAGTCTTTTCTGCTGGACCAACAGGGATGCAGTGGTAAATGGACTTGCTTCTTGAATTTATCTTTCTGATCTTTCATTGTTAGTGTATAGAATATAACAGATTTATGTGTATTAGTTTTGTAACCTGAAACTTTACCAGATTCATTGGTGAATTCTAGTAGTTTTCTGGTAGCATCTTTAGGATCTTCTGTATATATTATCATGTCATCTGCAAACAGTGATAGTCTAACTTCTTTTCCAGTTTGGATCTTCTTTATTTCTTTTTATTCTCTGATTGCTATAGCTAGGACTTCCAAAACTGTGTTGAATAGAAGTGGTGAGTGTAGACATCCTTGTCTTGTTCCTGATCTTAGAGGAAATGCTTTCAGCGTTTCACTATTGAGTATGACAGCAGCTGTACGTTTGTCATATATGGCCTTCATTATATTGAAGTATGTACCCTGTGTGCCCACTTTCTGGGGAGTTTCTTTTATCATAAATGAGTGCTGAATTTTGTTAAAAGCTTTTTCTGCATCTATTGAGATGATCATATTTTTTTTTCTTCAGTTTGTTGATGTGGTACATTGATTGATTGAGGCTGTTGAAAAAAATATTTTCATGATAAAAGCCTCTGTTTATTGAGCACTCTCTATATTCAAAATCCTTTATATTTAATAGCTTATCTGCAGAGGACGTTGAAAAATTTTAAAGTAATGTTATCTAGAAATTGAATTTCCTGACTTCTACTTCAAAATTTTAAAACATTTTTGTTAAAGTAATTCTGATGTAATGAAACTAAAGGGTATTTTTCTCTAATTACTTAGGAAATACAAACATGATGATTTGAAGGTAGCTACTCATAACTTAGGGCTTCCCTGGTAGCTCAGAGGGTAAAGCGTCTGCCTGCAATACAGGAGACCTGGGTTTGATCCCTGGGTCAGGAAGATCCCCTGAAGAAGGAAATGGCAACCCACTCATAACTTAATAAATTTTACCATTTAGAATTACAGAGATTTCCAGTGAGTGTTTAAAAACTTATCGGTCTGTCTGTTGGTTTTCTGCTTGAAAGATGTTCTTACTGGCTGTAACTTGGGCATTAGGAACATAAGGTTTGAGTGAGTTTGTCCATGTGGGGCATCTCTGGTTACCTCTCTACTCTGAAGCTGCAGCACTTGTGGGGCATGGTCCATGGCAGTTACAAGTGAAGCAGTATAACAACTACCCTTTTCTCTGTTGTAAATGAGTAAAATCTTAGTGAAATATTTATAAAGACCTATGAGAGAAGTCATCTAACCCAGTTAGATAGGAGATGATCCTCTCTCCTGTGCCAAATTTCACAGAGTGACAGTAGCTTCTTTGAACACTGTTTCAGGGGTAATTTTTAGATTTTAACTGGATTCTTGAATTTTATTTTTTTATTTTTAAAATAAATTTTATTTTTGAATAATTTTAGATTTACAGGCAAGTTGTAAAGAGTACAGAGTTTCTATATACACTTCATCCAGTTTTCCCCATTGTTGACATCTTAGAATGCATGGTATATTTGTCACAACTAAGAAATCAACACTGGTGCACAAATGTAAACTAAAGGTTCAGTTTGGGCTTCACCAGTTTTTCCATTACTGTCCTTTTGCTCTTCTAGGATCTAATTCAGGATGCCATGTTGCATTTAGTCATCATGTCTCCCCCAATGTCTGCTGCATTGCAGGTGGATTCTTTACCAACTGAGCTATCAGGGAAGCCTTTCTCTCCCCATGGTCTGTGATAATTTCTCAGTCTTTCCTTGTTATTCATGACCTTACCAGTTTTGAAGACTATTGGTAAGATAGTCTGTATTCTGTAGTATATTCCCCAATCTGGGTTTGTCTAGTGTTTTTCCCTTATGACCAGACTCAGGTTATAGGTGTTTGGAAAAACTGCCCCAGAGGTGACATGCTCTTCTCATCCCATCATATCAAGGGTACCTGATGTCCACATGACATTACTGATAATATTAACATTTGCCACTTTGTTAAGGTGCCAGGTTTCTCTGCTATAAAATTATTTTTCCTTTATCATACTCCGTACTTTAGAAGCAAGTTGTTAAGTCTAGATCACCCTCAAGGAGTAGGGAAAGGGGATTAAGCTTAACTTCCTGGAGGGAGAAGCATCTATATATGTTATTTGGGATTCTTCTCCTGGAGGGAGAAGAACATATATATATAGAATATATATATATAGATGCTTATTTGATATATTACATATAATATAAGAATATATATTATTTGGGATTCTTAACATTTATTAATTGATTTATTTATTTTTATAAGTATAGAGCCATGGGTATTTATTTCGTGCTTTTTTTTTTTTTTACTCTTTTCCCAGTTTGGAACCACTCTTTTTTTTTTTTTTATTAGTTTTGCCATACAATGACATGGTATCACAATGGGTTTACATATGCTCCCCTCCAGATCCCTCCTCCCTCCTCCCTCCCCCCGGGAAATCTCGTTGCACCAGTCCCAAGCATCAATCCTGGGCTGGCTATTGCTTAGACATATGATAATTAACATGTTTCAATGCCATTCTCCCATATCATCCCACCCTTACCCTCATCCACAGAGGCCACGAGTCTATTCTATACATCTGCGTTCCTTTTGCTGTCTCGCATGCTGGGTTCTTGTTACCGTCTTTCTAAATTCCATATATATGCGTTAATATACTGTATTGTTGTTTTTGCTTCTGGCTTACTTCACTCTGGATAATGGGCTCCAGTTTCGTCCATCTGAGTAGAACTGATTCAAATAAATTTTTCCTTAATGCTGAGTAATATTCCATTGTGTATATGTACCACAGCTTTCTTATCCATTCGTCAGTTGATGGGCATCTAGGTTGCTTCCATGTCCTGGCTATTGTAAACAATGCAGCGATGAACATTGGGGTACACGTGTCTCTTTCAATTCTGGTTTCCTCGGTGTATATGCCCAACAGTGGGATTGCTGGGTCGTATGGCAGGACTATTTGCAGTTTTTTAAGGAACCTCCACACTGTTTTCCATAGTGGCCGTACTAGTTTGCAATCCCACCAACAGTGTAAGAGAGTTCCCTTTTCTCCACATCCTCTCCAGCATTTATTACTTGTGGATTTTTGGATTGCAGCCATTCTGACTGGTGTAAAGTGATATCTCATTGTGGTTTTGATTTGCATTTCTCTGATAATGAGTGATATTGAGCATCTTTTCATGTGTTTGTTAGCCATTTTTATGTCTTCTTTGGAGAAACATCTGTTAAGTTCTTTGGCCCACTTTTTGATTGGGTTGTTTATTTTCCTAGAATGGAGCTGCAGGAGTTGCTTGTATATTTTTGAGATTAATTGTTTGTCTGTTGCTTCATTGGCTATTATTTTCTCCCATTCTGAAGGCTGTCTTTTCACCTTGCTTATAGTTTCCTTTGCAGTGCAGAAGCTTTTAATTTTAATTAGGTCCTATTTGTTTATTCGTGCTTTTATTTCCAGTATTCTCCAAATACTATAGTATATTTTTCTTTTTCATATTCTTTGTTCATTTAAGTTAGATTCTTAGGTTTTTAACTAGAAAAACTATATGATCATTCTTGAATTTTAAAGTGTAGCTTGAGTAATTGCCTTTATTGTAATTAGTATTTGCATAATATACATTTTGTATACTTTTACACTAAGTATATATTTATATTTCAAATAGTTTTCTTTGGGAATGCATATAGTTAAACTTTTTCTGTTCATATCTGAAAACCCCTGCTTTTTTTTCTTTTTTTGTTGTAATAAATTCAAGACCTGCTTTTTAATAACTAGAATGTTTAGACCACTTAAACATTTAATATAATATCAATATGATTAGATTTAATTCACCATCTTTATATTTGTCTTATATTTGTCCCATTTGTTTTCTTTTTTCTCTTTCCCTGCATTCTTATGCATTAGTTGAGTATTTTTGAGTATTCCATTTTACTTCTACCATTGGTTTATTATCTGTCCATTTTGTTTTATCTTTTTAGTGGATTCCCTAGGGTTTACATTGTGCTCTCTCTAATTTATCAGAGACTATCTTCATTTAATGGGACTTCTCAGGTGACTCAGTGATAAAGAATCCACCTGCTGCTAATGCAGGAGACACAGGTTCAATCCCTGGGTCAGGAAGATTCCTTGGAGAAGGAAATAGGAACCCATTCCAGTATTGTCCCCCACCACTGACCAATTTGTAACAATTTAGAGGATTAAATTGAGTAATGACAGTAATGGCTCATAATACACTGAATAACATTGAACTCTCTGATTTCCCAATGACATATATATATATATATATATATACACACACATATGTGTGTATGTATATATATATACAGCAAATGCCAGTTAATAGGTATTTGAAGAAATGATAAAATTAATGAAGTAAAAATTTGTAGCAGTCATTGTAATACTTACTCAGGGCAAGTATCAATGAATGCAAAACAAGTGGGTGAAACTTTTATAGACACAGAATAATTGCTTAGTTAACACTATTTCCTATCAGGGTGTAAATGAAATTTGGAGAAGACCAGAGATCTCTCAATCAAGAGATCAAAGTTTATATCAATAACAATGAAATTGACATCATATGCCTTGGGCTGTGATACACCTAAAAGGACACAGCTTCCCTTGTATCGTATTCTTGCTAAATAACACAAATCTAATCATGAAGAAACAAAGAGATGAAGATGTATAGAACATCTATGGACTCTTTGGGAGAGAACAAGGGAGGGATGATATGGGAGAACGGCACTGAAACATGTAAATTATCATATGTGAAATGAATCGCCAGTCCCGGTTTGATGCATGATACAGGGTGCTCAGGGCTGGTGCACCGGGATGACCCAGAGGGATGGAATTGGGAGGGATGTGGGAGGGGGGTTCTGGAAGGGGAACACATGTATACCCATGGCAGATTCATGTCAATGTATGACAAAACCAACACGATAATGTAAAGAAAATAAATAAAATTTTTTAAAAAACAGATTATGATTGAACCTGTTTCTTCCAGAATCTCTAGGGAAGATTCCATTTCCTTGCCTCTTTCAGATAACAGAGGTTTCCCATGCTCCTCAACTCAGGGGCTCACTGCATCTTCAAAGTCAGTAGTGGCTGTTGTGTGAAAAATGTCATGGTAATTTCATTAGATCACATTAAATCTGTAGATTGCCTTGGGTAGTGTCACCATTTAAACCGTATTAATCCTTCCCATCCAAGAGCATGGGCTATCTTCCCATTTCTTTGAATCCTCTTTATTTTCCTTTACTAATATTTTATAGTTCTCAGCATACAAGTCTTTTACCTCCTTGGTCAGGTTTATTCCCAAGTATTTTATTTTTGATGCAATTTTAAAATGTATGCTTTTTATATTCCCCCTCTGCTATTTCATTGTTAGCATATAGAAATGCAACAAATTAATTTTTTAATTTTATTTATTTATTTATTTATTTTTCTTTACATTATCGTGTTGGTTTTGCCATACATTGACATGAATTTGCCATGGGTATACATGTGTTCCTCTTCCAGAGCCCCCCTCCCACCTCCCTCCCAATTCCATCTCTCTGGGTCATCCCGGTGCACCAGCCCTGAGCACCCTGTATCAAGCATCAAACCTGGGCTGGCGATTGATTTCACGTATGATAATTTACATGTTTCAATGCCCTTCTCCCATATCATCCCATCTTTGCCCTCTGTATGTTAATCTTGTGTTCTGCTATCTTGCTGAATTCATTTATCAAGTCTAGTCATCTTTGTGTGGTGTCTTTTATATAGTGTTACTTCATCTGCATTATATGACAGTTTTGCCCCTTTCCTTCCAACCTGGATATCTTTTATTTCTTTTTCCTACATTATTGCTGTGACTAGAGCTTCCAATATAGTAAGTCTCCTAGATTCAAATGAGTTTCATTCTGAGAGCACATTTGTAAGTCAAATTTATTCCAGAGTCCAACAAAGATAGCCTAGGTACCCAAATAACAAAATTGGCTATATAGTACTGTGCTGTAATAGGTTTATAATCCTTTTCACACAAATAATACAACAAAACAAACACACAAAAAAAACATTTTTAATCTTACAGTACAGTACCTTGGAAAGTACAGAGGTACAGAACAAGAGCATGCATACAAGAACTGACATCAAATAAACAGTCAAGCAGAATTACTGACTGGAGGAGGGAGAGGAGGTAGAGGATGGTAGAGCAGAAGGATTGTCAGCAATAGGAGATAGACGGCCTGCTGAAATTTCACTAATGCCTGCTGTTGATTGCACAGGTTCTGGTTCCTTGCTAAATTTAATCCCATCTACCCTCTTGAAAAAATGACCCAGTGATGTCTGGATGCTGCTGCTGTTGAGTCACTAAGTTGTGTCCAGCTCTTTTGTGAACCCATGGACTGTAGCCCACCAAGATCCTCTGTCCATGGGATTTTCCAGGCAAGAATACTGGAGTGGGTTGACATTTCCTTCTCCAGGGGATCTTCCCAACCTAGACTTCTAACCTGTCTCTTGCATTGACAGGTGTATTCTTTACTGCTGAGCCACCAAGGAAGCCCAATGTCTGGGTAGTAGCTGTCATCATAAATGACACAGTATCACTGGACTGCATTCTAAACTGCTGCTTTAACCTTCCTGTACCACTCTATGTTCAAGTCCTTTGCCTTGAAAACTTACAATGCCTCCTCAAAAAAGAAAACCCCTGTGCGATTTCCTATGTCATCAATCTCTTCAGTTCTTCAGTTACTTCTTCCTCTTACCTCTCTTTGTCCTTTCTTGGGGCCTCTAATTCCATCAGGTCTTGCACAGCAACTTCCATCATTATCTCTTGGTGATTCTTCACAGTACCATGTGCATCACTGCTGCTTCTACGCTTGCTTCCGCACATCCTCATCTTGAAATAAAGCTATTGTACCACTGTACTGTGTACAGTACTATGCAGTAAAGTACACAAAGGCACAACCACTGAGGAGAACACATGGACATGGCAGTGTATGCCAGGCACATGAGCACACTTACGTGACTGGACATGTGAATGCAGGCTGCCATCTTTGAAAGTTTTCAACTTGAAGGTTCATATATAGAAGACCCACTGTGCTATGCTGAATAGAATTGGTAAGAGTAGAAATCCCTGTTCCAGATTCTAGCAGGAAGGCTTTCAGCTCTTCACTGTGGAGTATTATGTTGGCTGTGGTTTCATTATGAATCACTTTTATTATGTTGAGATATGTTTCCTCTGTGCTCATTTTCTTAAGGATTTTTAATCATGAATGGATGTTGAATTTTGTCAAATGCTTTTTCTGCATTTATTGAGATGATCATGTGGCTTTTGTCTTTTCTTTTGTTGGTGTGGTGTATCACATTGATTGAGTTGATTATGTTGAACCATCCTTGTGAGCTTGAAATCAGTCCAACTTGGTTGTGGTGTATGATCTTTCTTATGTGTTAGTGGATCTAGTTTGCTAATGTTTTGTTGAAATACTGTATTCATCTATATTCATCAATATATTGGCCCATAATTTTCTTGCCTGGTGGTGTCTTTGTCTTGTTTTAGTATCAGTATGGTAGTGGCTTCATAGAATGTCTTTGGGAGTGTTCATTCTCTTCATCTTTTGTAAGAGATTGAGAAAGATCAGTATAAGTTCTTCTTTGTATGTTCACCTCAACAGGTGAATTCAACTGTGAAGTCATCTGGTTCTGGACTTTTGTCTGTAGGGAGTTTTTTAAATTACAGATTCAGTCAAATCTCTGTCGATCAGTTTGTTCAAATTATCTATTTCTTCTTGATTCGGTTCTGGTGGACTTTTATGTTTCTAACAAGTTGTCCCTTTCTTCTAGGTTGCTGAATTTGGAACATTTATTGTTCATGGTATTCACTTACAGTTTTTGTATTTCTGTGATATTAGTTGATATTTCTCTTTTTTATTTATTATTTCTTTTATTTTGGTGAGCTGGACCAGAGATTTGAAAATTTTGTTTATTACCCTTTCAAAGGAACAGCTATTGATATTACTGATTTTTTCTATTGCTTTTTAAAATCTCTATATTATTTCCTCTCTGTTCTATATTAGTTCCTTCCTTCTGCTAACTTTAGGTTTTATCTCTTATTTTTCTATTTCTCATAGGTGATAGTTTAGATTATTTGAGTTTTTCTTGTTTTATGAGGAAGGCCTGTATTGCTATGAATTTACCTCTAAAAGCTGCTTCTGCTGCATCACATAGGTTTTACATGGTTGACCTAGGGCTTCCTTGAATCTTCAAAGTCAGCAGTGGCTGGTAGAACTTTTCTCATGCTGTGTCATGATGTACAGGATGACGCATCACAGGATCGACTGACTGGCAACATTTTCAAGGTTGCACCCAAGTACTGCATTTTGGACTCTTTTGGTGATTATGAGGGCTCCTCCATTTCCTCTGTGAAATTCTTGCCCACAGTTTTAGATATAATGATCATCTGAATTAAATTCTCCATTTCCATCCGTTTTAAAAGTTCACTGTTTCCTAAGATGTTGAGGCTCACTCTTGGCATCTCCTGCTTGACCACGTCCAATTTACCTTGATTCATGGACCTAATGTTCCAGTTCCTAAACAATGCTGTTCTTTACAGCATCAAATTTTACTTTCATCACCAGACACATCCACAACTGAGCGTCATTTCTGCTTTGGCCCAGCTGCTTCATTCTTTCTGGAGCTATTAGTTGTTGTCCTCTGTTCTTCCCCAGTAGCATATTGGACATCTTCTGACCTGGGAGCTCCTCTTTTGGTGCCATATCTCTTTGCTTTTTTATATAGTTCATGGAGTTCTCACAGCTAGCATACTGGAATGGTTTGCCATTCCCTCCTCCAGTGGATCACGTTTTGTTAGAACTGTCTACTATGACCCGTCCATCTTGGGTAACCCTACACAGTATGGCTCATAGCTTCATTGAGTTGTTCAAACCCCTTTGCCATGACGAGGCAGTAATGAGGAAAGAAGAGAAGTGAAAGGGAAGAAAGAGAAAAGTACACCCAACTAAATGCAGAGTTCCAGAGAATAGCAAGGAGAGACAAGAAGGCCTTCTTCAATGAATAATGCAAAGAAATAGAGGAAAACAGCAGAAAGGGTAAGACTAGACATCTCTTCAAGAAAACTGGAACTATCAAAGGAACATTTCATCCAAAGTTGGACAAATAAAGGACAGAAATGGCAAAGCCCTAATAGAAACAGAAGAGATCAAGAAGAGATGGAAAGCGTACAGAAAAGAACTGTTCAAAAAAGATCTTAATGACCTGGTTAACCACAGTGGTGTTGTTTCTCATTCAGAGCCATACATTCTGGAGTGTGAAGTCAAAGGGACCTTAGGAAACACTACTGTTGATAAAGGTGATGGAATTCCAGCATAGCTATTTGAAATCCTAAATGATGATTCATTTAAAGTGCTGCACTCAATATGCCAGCAATTTAGAAAACCCAGCAGTGGCCACAGGACTGGAAAAGGTCAGTCTTCATCCCAGTTTCCAAGAAGGGCAGTAGTAAAGAATGTTCAAACCCCCAGACAGTTGCTCTCATCTCCCATGCTAGTAAGGTTATGCTCAAAATCCTCCAAGCTAGGCTTCAGCATTACATGAACCGAGAACTTCTGGATATTCAAGCATCTGGATTTAGAAAAGACAGAGGAACCAGAGGTCAAATTTCCAACATTTGCTGGATCATAGAGAAAGCAAGGGATTTCCAGAAAAACATCTACTTCTGTTTCATTGCCTACACTAAACCCTTTGGCTATGTGGATTATAATAAACTGAAAAATTCTCAAAGAGATTGGAATACCAGATCATCTTACCTGTTTTCTGAGAAACCTGTCTGTGGGTCAAGAAGCAACAGTCACAACCCTGTGTGGAACAACTGACTGGTTCAAAATTGAGAAACATGTATGACAAGGCTGTTTATTGTCACCCTATTTATTTAACTTATATGTCTGGCTGGTTGAGTTAAAAGCTGGAACCAAGACTGTCAGGAGAAATATCAACAACCTCAAATATGCAGATGATACCACTCTAATGGCAGAAAACAAAAAGGGGCTAAAGAGCCTGTTGATGAGGGTAAAGGAGAAGGGTGAAAACGCTGGCTTAAAACTCAGTATTAAAAGAACTAGATCATGGCGTATGGTCCAAACACTTCATGACAAATAGAAAGGGAGAAGGTGGAACAGTGACAGATTTCCTCTTCTTGGGCCTAAAATTACTGTGGATGGTGACTGCATTCATGAAATTAGATGATTGCTTCTTGACAGGAAAGCTATGACAATCCTAGACAATGTGTTAAAAAGCAAAGATCACTCTGCTGACAAAGGTCTGTATGGTCAAAACTATAGTCTTTCCAGTAGTCATGTATGGATGTGAGAGCTGGACAATTAAAGAAGGCAGAGCACTGAAGAACTGATGCTTTCAAACTGTGGTGCTGGAGAAGACTCTTGAGAGTCCTTGGAAAGCAAGATCAAATCAGTCAATCTTAAGAGGGAATCAACCCTGAATACTCTTTGGAAAGACTGACGCCAATGCTCCAAAACTTTAGCCACTGATGCAAACAGCTGATTCATTGGAAAAGACCCTGATGCTAGGAAAGATTGAGGGCAGGAGGAGAAGAGGGTTACAGAGGATGAGATGGTTGTATGGCATTACCAATTCAATAGTCATAAACTTGGGCAAACTCTGGGAGATGGTGAGGGACAGGGAAGCCTGGCATGCTGCAGTTCATGGGGTCAAGAAGAATTGAAAATGATTTGGCAGCTGAACAACATCAACAAAATAGGATGATACACCACAGAGTTTGCTTCTTTCTCTGCTCTTTACCACAGGTATACAACAAAAAGTTGGCAGTCTGCAAACCAATATGAAGGCTCTCCAGAACCCTACTGTGCTGGCACTGATCTTGGACTCCCAGCCTCCAGAACTGTGATGAATGTTTGTTGTTTAAACTATTCAGTCTTCAGTATTTTGTTACAGTAGACTGAACAGACTATGACATCCATTTTTCTCCTGTGTTCATATTTCTCTTCAATATTTATTAACATTTAATTATCAGCATAGTCATGGACTTCCCAGGTGGTGCTAGTGGTAAAGAGCCCACCTGCCAGTGAGGAGACATAAGTGACACAGGTTCAGTCCCTGGGTTGGAAAGATCCCCTGGAGGAGGGCATGGTGGCCCACTCCAGTATTCTTCCCTGGAGAATCCCATGGCCAGAGGAGCCCCAGGGGCTACAGTCCATAGGGTCGATCAGAGTTGGACACAACTGAAGCAACTTAGCAGGCAGCATGCATCTGTAGAATCATAATGCTTCCTTTAGTTTAGTTTCAATTTATTTATTTTTAATTGGAGAATAATTGCTTTACAATGTTGTCTTGGTTTATTCCATACATAAACACCTTTAATTTTATTTTCCACTTTATCTCTTGTCATTCCTGGGTCTGTTTCTGTTGACTCATTTATCTTTAGATAATTAATAACGTTTTCCTGATGATCAGTTGGTCTAGTAATTTTTTATTAAATGCTAGGCACTCTGATTGTTATTGAATTTGTGGACTTTGTTATATTATTCTAAAGAACATTTGGTTTTGTTTACATAGGCAGTTTAAATTACTTGTGACTCAGTTTAAGTCAGTTAAACAAGTTTAAGGCTGGGATGAGTCAAGAGTACCCTTTACCCCATGACAGTTCAGTCCTGCTCATAAAGCCAACTGCCATACATCTCCAATAACTCTGCTGTCCCAGATGTTCAACAACTGCTTTCCACCCCAGGTCTTCAGACTTCAGGCATCTCTCGGCCCTACCTTAACTCTGGGGAATGTTAAATTTATCACTTCTTGGTTCTTTGCTTTGTCTTAAGAGTTCTACTCTGTTTCTGTGCCCTAATACTCAGCAAAAAGCTGAGACCCTGGTGTAGATTTCTGGGCATTCTTTTCTGCAAGGCTTCTTCTTCTTTGGACTTCTTCTCCTCACTTTCAACCACTGCAAACCCTTCAAACTCCTCTGCCTTGTTTCTTCAACTGGTCAGCTTACTGGGCTCTCCTTTCCAGGACCTACAGTCTGGAGCTTGCCTCCAAAAGGAAATCCAGGAAAACTGTGGTGCTCAACTCACCTGATACTTTCTTTCAGAGAGCATGGTCTTGTACTGCTTGATGTCCAATTTCATAGATGTTACTCAGTTTTCTGGTGGTTACAGCAAGATGGTGATCTGTCCTTGTTAATTGTGTTCAGTGAGACTGTATCTGTCTATTGGTTTAAAGTGAGTGCATTTCAGCCTGCATGTCTTTGCTGTTTCTCACACCTACATCTGTCCATGCTGTACACAGCTCTGTGGCTAACTGTTTTCCATTCTGTTTCCCATCTTGTCTCCATTATATTCTTCCTTCTTGGCAACCTGAACTTTTTACATTTTTAAAGCAACATATCTCAGCCCTTTCTTGGAGTCATGGTGACATGCAGAGGAGAGGAAAGACAAGAGAGATTATTAATATGTAGCAAGAAAAAAATACACAGCAGGTAGTTTCTGTATTATTTAATCAAGCATTTCAATGAAAAAAATATTACCGTGTTATAGTGATAAAGAAAAATTATTGTATCAAAGTGATTATCACAGTTATTAACACCTCACACAGTTCAGTGGCTAATCTATTAATCATACCTTGGTCTGTCTGACTCTACATCTCACATTATAGCCCCAAATAGTATGAAAAGGCAAAAAGATATGACATTGAAAGACGAGCCCTCCATGCTCCCCTGCTTGGTATGTGTCCAGTATGCTACTGGGGAAGAGTGGAGAAATAACTCCAGAAAGGATGAAGAGGCTGAGTCAAAGCAGAAAGGATGTCCAGTTGTGGATGAGTCTGGTGGTGAAAGTCAAGTCCGATGCTGTAAAGAACAGTATTGCATAGGAACCTGGAATGTTAGGTCCATGAATCAAGGTAAATTGAAAGTGGTCAAACAGGAGATGGCAAGAGTGAACTTTGACATTTAAGAAATCAAAAGCTAAAATGGACAGGAATGGGCGAATTTAACTCAGATGACCATTATATCTACTACTGTGGGTAAAAATCCCTTATAAGGAATGGAGTAGCCCTCAGAGTCAACAGAAGAGTCTGAATTGCAGTACTTGGGTGCAGTCTGAAAAATGACAGAATGACCTCGATTCATTTCCAAGGCAGACCTTTCAACATCACAGTAATCCAAGTCTATGCTTCAACTACCAGTGCTGAAGAAGCTGAAGCTGAATGAGTCTATGAAGATGTACAAGACCTCCTAGAACTAACACCAAAAAAAGATGTGCTTTTTGTCACACGGGACTGGAATGCAGGAGTAAGGTGGTGGTGAAGAAGTCTCTTGAGAGTCCCTTGGACAGCAAGGAGAACAAACCAGTCAATCCTAAAGGAAATAAACCCTGAATATTCATTGGAAGGACTGATGCTGAAGCTGAAGCTCAAATATTTTGGCCACTTGATGTGAAGACCCAACTCATTGGAAAAGACCCTGATGCTGGGAAAGGTTGAGGGCAAGAGAAAAGGCAGCAACAAAAGATGAGATGGTTGGATGGCATCACTGACTGAATGGACTTGAATTTGAGCAAACTCTGGGAGATAGTAAAGGACAGGGAATCCTGGCATACTACAGTTCATGGGGTCACAAAGAGTCAGACACGACTTAGTGACCGAGCAACAACAGCCCCCAACACTGACCTGGTGGGATCTGAAAGTGGGAGGCAGACTGGTAAGAATACCTTGCCAAGGAAGTGACTTTTTCACACAAGATGTGGATGATTTAGAGATCAGAGGCAGAGGTTAGAAGGAGCTACATATATGCCTCTGTGGAAGGTGGGCAAGCCTTCCTGGGAGCCTCTGGTGGAGGGCTGAAAGATGAGGGTCACAAACAATGTGCTTTGGGTCTATTTTAAATGCTTTTTTACGTTTCCTACAGTTAACTGTTATCATGAACAAACTAAAAGGCTGACATCACCATTTGAAATGTCAAGAAAAAAATGAACTGTTGCACTATAAAGGGAAAATTAATTGAAGTAGCGAATTGGACTCTTACATCTCTTTTCTTAAATGACTAGTTTCATATACTTTGGTATAATATATTTTATCAGTAGCAGTTTATATGTAGGAAAATGCTGCTAAAAATAACACTGGCTTTCAAAACAAGTCACAAAGCCCTCTGTGCCATTAGAAACTTAACAAAACAATTTTTATATTTCTGAAAAAATAGGTCAGAGAATGAAATAATTAGCAATTAGAAGTTTGTGTGGGTTATAGGAAGTAATTTTATTTCTGTATAATGTTCAGATTTTACTTGAAAAGCTAAACATATAACACAGATGGCACACAGCCTGTCAAAGTTTCTCCTAAAACTATTAGTTTAGTGCAAAAGTGATGGCAGTTTTGCACTGTTGAAATTTGCTGTTTGATGTTGGAATACATTCTTAAATAAATGTAGCTATGTTGTGCATCATTTTATGTACATTTCTATATTTTTTTGCTAATGACTTATTACTTGCTGTTTATTTTATGTTTATTTGAGACTATGGAAATGAAGTTAAACAAAAAAGCAAATTTGAATGAATTTCTTATTCGAGTTCAACATGGGTCATAAAGTAGCAGAGACAACTCACATCAACAGCACAATTGGCCCAGAAAAGGCTAACAAATGTACAGTGGTCGTTCAAGAAGTTTTGCAAAGGAGATGAGAGCATTGGAGATGAGAAGTGGTGTGGCAGGCCATCAGAAGTTACAGTGACCCACTGAGAGCCATCATCACAGCTGATGCTCTTGAGTGAGTGAGCGATATTCTCTCAGGCATTTCCAACTCTGCAACCCCATGGACCGTAGCCTGTCAGTCTTCTCCATCCAGGGGATTTTCAAGGCAAGAATGCTGGAGTGGGTTGCCATTCCCTTCTCCAGGGGGTCTTCCTGACCCAGGGATCAAATCCAGATCTCGCACATTGCAGGCACTCTTTACCATCTGAGCCACTAGGGAAGCCAACTACACAAGAACTTGCTGAAGAACTCAACATTAGCCATTCTACAATTATTCAGCATTAGAAGCAAATTGGAAAGGTGAAAAAGCTCAATAAGTGGGTGCTGCATCAACTGACTGCAAATCAAAAAAAGTGTAGTTTTGAAGTGTCATCTTCTGTCATTATATGCAATAACAAACCATTTCTCAATTGGATTATGATGTGTCATGAAAAGTGGATTTTATATGACTACTGATGACAACCAGCTCAGTGGTTGGACCAAGATGAAGTGCCAAAGCCTTCACAAAGCCACATTTGCCCCCAAAATAAAAGTCGTGGTCACTGTTTGATGGTCTGCTATGATAGAATGATTTCTGTTTGTTTCCAAGGCAAACCATTCAATAT
This sequence comes from Antilocapra americana, assembly GCA_007570785.1. NCBI lineage: Eukaryota > Metazoa > Chordata > Mammalia > Artiodactyla > Antilocapridae > Antilocapra > Antilocapra americana. The sequence continues at coordinate 367,355 of ML662476.1, forward strand.
CACAGCAATCCAAGTCTATGCCCCGACCAGGAATGCTGAAGAAGCTGAAGTTGAACAATTCTATAAAGACCTACACGACCTTCTAGAACTAACATCCAAATAAGATATCCTTTTCATTATAGGGGACTGGAATGCAAAAGTAGGTAATAAGAGATATCTCGAGTAACAGGCAAATTTGGCCTTGGAGTACAGAATGAAGCAGGGCAAAAGCTAATAGAGTTTTGCCAAGAGAATGCACTGGTCATAGCAAACACCCTCTTTCAACAACACAAGAGGAGACTCTACACATGGACATCACCAGATGGTCAACACCAAAATCAGGTTGATTATATTCTTTGCAGCCAAAGATGAAGAAGCTCTATACAATCAGCAAAAGCAAGACCAGGAGCTGACTGTGACTCAGATCATGAATTCCTTATTGAAAAATTTAGACATAAATCAAAGAAAGTAGGAAAAACCACTAGACCATTCAGGTATGACCTAAATCAAATCCCTTATGATTATACGGTGGAAGTGACACACAGATTCAAGGGATTAGATCTGATAGACAGAGTGCTGAAGAACTATGGACAGAGGTTAATGATGTTGTACAGGAGGCAGGGTTCAAGACCATCCCCAAGAGAAAGAAAGGCAAAATGGTTGTCTGAGGAGGCCTTATGAATAGCTGTGAAAAGAAGAGAAGTGAAAGGCAAAGGAGAAAAAGAAAGATATACCATTTGAATTCAGAGTTCCAAAGAACAGCAAGAAGAGATAAGAAAGCTTTCCTAGTGATCAGTGCAAAGAAACAGAGGAAAACAATAGAATGGGAGAGACTAGAGATCTCTTCAAGTAAAGAAAAAATAACAGTAATAAAATAAAAAAATTAGAGATATCAAGAGAACATTTCATGCAAAATGGGCACAAAAAAGGACAGAAATGGTATGGACCTAACAGAAGCAGAAGATATGAAGAAGTGGCAAGAATACACATAAGAACTGTACAGAAAAAGATCTTCATGACCCTGATAATCACGATGGTGTGATCACTCACCTAGAGCCAGACATCCTGGAATGTGAAGTCAAATGGCCTTAGGAAGCATCACTATGAACAAAGCTAGTGGAGGTGATGGAATTCCAGTTGAACTATTTCAAATCCTAAAAGATGATGCTGTGAAAGTGCGGCACTCAATATGCCAGCAAATTCGGAAAACTTAGCAGTGGCCACAGGACTGGAAAAGATCAGTTTCCATCCCAATACCAAAGAAAGGCAATGCCAAAGAATGCTCAAACTACTGCACAATTGCACTCATCTCACACACTAGTAAAATAATGCTTAAAATTCTCCAAGCCAGGCTTCAACAGTATGTGAACCATGAAATTCCCAAATGTTCAAGCTGGATTTAGAAAAGGCAGAGGAACCAGAGATCAAATTGCCAGTATTCACTGGATCATCGAAAAGGCAAGAGAGTTCCAGAAAAACATCTACTTCTGCTTTATTGACTGTGCCAAACCTTTGACTGTGTAGATCACAACAAACTGTGGAAAATTCTGAAAGAGATGGGAATATCAGACCACCTGACCTGCCTCTTGAGAAACCTGTATGCAGGGCAGGAAGAAACAGTTAGAACTGGACATGGAACAACAGACTGGTTCCAAATAGGAAAAGGAGTACATCAAGGCTGTCTATTGTCACCCTGCTTATTTAACTTATATGCAGAGTACATCATGAGAAATGCTGGGCTGGAAGAATCACAAGCTGGAATCAAGATTGCCAGGAGAAATATTAATAACCTCAGATATGCAGATGACACCACCCTTATGGCAGAAAGCAAAGAAGAACTAAAGAGCCTCCTGATAAAAGTGAAAGAGGAGAGTGAAAAAGTTGGCTTAAAACTCAACATTCAGAAAACTAAGATCATGGCATCTGGTCCCATCACTTCATGGCAAATAGATGGGGAAACAGTGGAAGAATTTATTTTGGGGGGCTCCAAAATTACTGCTGTCATGAAATTAAAAGACACTTGCTCCTTGGAAGAAAAGTTATGACCAACCTAGACAACATATTAAAAAGCAAAGACATTACTTTGTCAACAAAGGTCCATCTAGTCAAAGCTATGGTCTTTCCAGTAGTCATGTATGGATGTGAGAGTTGGACTATAAAGAAAGCTGAGCACGGAAGCATTGATGCTTTTGAACCATGATTTTGGAGAAGACTCTTGAGAGTCCCTTAGGCTGCAAGGCGATCCAACCTGTCCATGCTAAAGGAAATCAGTCCTGAATATTCATTGGAAGGACTGATGTTGAAGCTGAAACTCAAATACTTTGGCCACCTGATGTGAAGAACTGACTGATTTGAAAAGACCCTGATGCTGGGAAAGATTGAAGGCGGGAGGATGAGATGGTTTGATGGCATCACCGACTCAATGGACATGAATTTGAGTAAACTCTGGGAGTTGGTGATTGACAGGGAAGCCTGGTGTCCTGCAGTCCCTGGGTTCGCAAAGAGTCAGACACAACTGAGCGACTGAACTGAACTGAACCAGTCTGATCCACTATAGCTTTCTGAACCCTGGCAAAACCATTACATCTGAGAAGTATGCTTAGCAAAGCAAAGAGATGCTCCAAAAACTGCAATGCTCACAGCTGGCATTGGTCCACAGAAAGGGCCTAATTCTTCTCCATGACAATTTCTGACCACATGTTGTACAACCAGTGCTTCAAAAATTGAATAAATTGAGCTACGAAGTTTTTCCTCACCTGCCGTATTCACCTGACATCCCGCCAACCAACTGTCACTTTTTCAAGCATCTTGACAACTTTTTGCAGGGAAAATGCTTCCACAACCAGCAGGATTCAGAAAATGCTTTCCAAGCATTCATCAAATCCCAAAGCACAGATTTTTATGCTTCAGGAATAAACAAACTTATTTCTTGTTGGCAAAAATGTATTGATTATAACTGTTCCTATTTTGATTAATAAAGCTATATTTGATCCTATTTATAATAATTTAAAATTCATGGTATGAAACTGCAATTATCCACTCCAGTATTCTTGCCTAGAGAATCTTGTGGACAAAGGAGCCTGGTGGGCTGCTGTCCATAGGATCGCACAGAGTCGGACACAACTGAAGTGACTTAGCGTGCGTGCATGCATTGGAGAAGGAAATGGCAACCCACTCCAGTATTCTTGCCTGGAGAATCCCAGGAACAGAGGAGCCTGATGGGCTGCCATCTATGGGGTCGCACAGAGTCAGACATGACTGAAGCAACTTAGAAGCAGCAGTAGCAAATCAGTGGGTGCACTATCATGTCATCACTTGAAGTTAGGAGAAAGTATTTCATCTTATGTCTGCATAGATGTCAGCTCTGGATCTACTCAGTTGTGATCTGATGTGGAGAGCACTAGTAGAGATCATTACATACCATTTCTAGTTAGGTTTTTACTTGGTTTTCGGACCTTTGCTTGAGAGAATTGTTTTCAATTAATTATTGGCATTTAAATCCTTGACAGACAAATTAGATGTGACTATCAACTTATCTGGTATTTTATTTTCTCAGGTTAATGTGACTAATTTAAAGAAATTACTTAGAAAGTAATATTAACTTAATGAAAATTAAATATAACCTATTCAATTGTATCTATTCATAGACTTAAAATAAAATTCTGTAATTTTATTACAATAAAATTTTTTTTTATTTTTTTTTATTGTTTTTGCCATACAATGTCATGATATCACCATGGGTTTACATATGCTTCCCCTCCAGAACCCCCCTCCCCCCGGGAAATCTCGCTGCACCAGCCCTGAGCATCAATCCTGGGCTGGCGATTGATTAGACATATGATAATTAACTTGTTTCAATGCCCTTCTCCCATATCATCCCACCCTTACCCTCATCCACAAAGTCCACGAGTCTATTCTATACCATCTGCGTTCCTTTAGCTGTCTCGCATGTTGGGTTCTCGTTACCGTCTTTCTAAATTCCATATATATGTGTTAATATACTGTATTGTTGTTTTTGCTTCTGGCTTACTTCACTCTGGATAATGGGCTCCAGTTTCGTCCATCTGAGTAGAATTGCTTCAAATGAATTTTTTTAATGCTGAGTAATATTCCATTGTGTATAAAATTTTTAAAAAATAAACTTTTGGTGGAGTACATTAGTGTTAGTTTATTAAGGTATATTTCATATTATTTGATCTATTTTGTTTGAGATGGTTATAACCATTTATCATATCTCATCTATTTCTTTTCTTGCATTTTCAGCTAAAATTGACCAAGAAGCAGAGGAGAACTCACTGACAGAGACTCATAAGTGGTGAGAAATTACTTTCCTTTAATAGTTGTCCTCACAGTAGGCTTATATAGCACTTAATGTGCTTCATCTCAAGGAGTCAATCATTAGCTCAGTTTTTGTTTTCAAGCATAAAAGAAACTAACAGCATACTTTAATTATACATTGGATTTCTGACTTTTATTTTTATAATTCTAGATGATACATAAATCTATTATATCAGATTATTGTGACTAGATAGCTTATTAGCACCTTCCCTGGAGAAGGCAATGGCAACCCACCCCAGTACCCTTGCCTGAAGAATCTCATGGATGGAGGAGCCTGGTGGGCTACAGTCCATGGGGTTGCAAAGAGTCGAACATGACTGAGCCACTTCACTTTCACTTTCATGCACTGGAGAAGGAAATGGCAACCCACTCCAGTATTCTCACCAGGAGAATCCCAGGGACAGAGGAGCCTGGTGGGCTGCCATCTATGGGGTCGCACAGAGTCAGACACGACTGACGTGACTTACCAGCAGCAGCAGCTTTAGAATAGGTTTTAGGGATGTGGAAATACACCAGAAAGGAAGACAGCAGGAAACTATTTCGAGGAAAAATGTGAAGGGTTTGGTTATAGGACATGAGTTTCAGTGTGCAAAAGCAGAGTTCAGGTGGGCCCCCTGAGTTCCCCTTGCATGACCCTTACTTTCACAGTGGAGGTTCGCCATCATCAGTTCAGTTCAGTCACTCAGTCGTGTCTGACTCTTTGTGACCCCATGGACTGCAGGATGCCAGGCTTCCCTGTCCATCACCAACTCCCAGAGCCTGCTCAAACTCATGTGCAGGCTGCTAGATCCTAGTTTGCTTGCTTCTGTCTGCCCCTTGGTGGTTGAGGCTGGTTGAAAAGCTTGTGCAGGCTTTCTGGTAGGAAGGACTAGTGTCTGCCCACTGGTGGAGAGAGCAATGTCTTGTCCCTCTGGTGGGTAGAGCCATGTGAAGGGGTGTGTTTATAAGTGACTGTGGGCTCAGGGTGACTTTAGGTAGCCTACTTGCTGATGGATGGGTCTGTGTCCCCACCTTGTTGGTTGCTTAGCCTGAGGCATTCCAGCACAGGACACTGAAGACTCTTGAGTGGGAGCAGGTCTTGGCACCAAAATGACAGCCTCCAGGAGAGCTCGTGCTGGTGAAGATTTCCACTACCAGTGTCCTCGTCCCCACAGTGAGCCAGAGCCACCCCTACCGCCCAGGAGAGCCTCCAGGACCAGAAGTAGGACTGACCCAGGCTCCTATAAAGTCAGTCCTTTTGTCATGGGTCCTGGTGCTTTTGAGTCCTTGTGTGCACCCTCCCCAAGAGTAGAGTTTCTGTTTTACCACACTCCTGTGCAGCTCCCACACCCCAGCCCTGTTTGGCCATCAAACCAAATGGTCTGGGTGCTCCTCTATTGAATGCCAGGTCCTCAGGCTGAGGATCCTGACAAGGGGCTCAGAATTCTCACTCCTGCAGAAGAATATCTGCCATTTAATTATTCTCCAGTTTGTGGGCCAGCCACCCAAGTGGTGTGGGATTTGATTATATCACAGATGCACCCCTCCAACTATCTAATTGGGTTTCTGCTTTATGTCTTTGGATGCAGAGTATTTTTTTGGTAGACTCCAGTCTTTTTTATTGATAGTTATTCAGTGATTCTGGTGTCCTCATAAGAGGAAGTGAGCTCAAGTCCTTCTACTCCATAATCTTGTCCTCTCATGTGTAATAAATTTATTGCTACTATAAATGCAATAGGAAAAATTTCCAGGGCACTTTGAATCATTTCAGTTCAATTCAGTCACCCAGTCATGTCCGACTCTTTGCAATCCCATGGACTGCAGCACACCAGGCTTCCCTGTCCATCACCAACTCCCAGAGCTTACTCAAATTCATGTCCATTGAGTTGGTGATACCATCAAACCATCTCATCCTCTGCCCTCCCCTTCTCCTCCCCCTTCAATCTTTCCCAGCATCAGGGTCTTTTACAGTGAGTCCATTCTTAGCATCAGGTGGCCAGAGTATTGAAGTTTCAGCTTCAGCATCAGTCCTTTCAATGAATATTCAGGACTGATTTCCTTTAGTACTGACTTGGTGGATCTCCTTTAGGTCCAAGGGGATCTCAAGAGCCTTCTCCAACACCACAGTTCAAAAGCATCAATGCTTCGGCACTCAGCTTTCTTTATAGTCCATTTCTCACATCCATACACAGCTACTGGAAAAACCATATCTTTGACTAGATGGACCTTTGTTGGCAAAGAAATATGTCTGCTTTTTAATATGCTGTCTAGGTTGGGCATAGCTTTTCTTCCAAGGAGCAAGTAAGTGTCTTTTAATTTTATGGCTGCAGTCACCACCTGCAGTAATTTTGGAGGCCAGAAAAAGAAAGAAAGTCTGTCACTGTTTCCATTGTTTCCCCATCTATTTGCCATGAAGTAATGGGACCAGATGCCATGATCTTAGTTTCTGAATGAATTTTGAGCCAGCTTTTTCACTCTCCTCTTTCACTTTTATCAGGAGGCTCTTTAGTTCTTCTTTGCTTTCTGCCATAAGGGTGGTATCATCTGTGTACCTGAGGTTATTGGTATTTCTCCCTGCAATCTTGATTCCAGCTTGTGCTTCCTCCAGCCTGGCATTTCATATGATTTACTCTGCATGTAAGCTAAATAAGCAGGGTAACAGTATGCAGCCTTGACATATTCCTTTCCCAATTTTGAACCAGTCCATTGTTCCATGTCTGGTTCTAACTGTTGCTTCTTGGCCTACATACAGATTTCTCAAGAGGCAGGCCAAGTGGTCTGGTATTCCAATCTCTCTCATAATTTTCCACAGTTTGTTATGATCCATACAGTCAAAGGCTTTGGCATAGCCAATTAAGCAGAATTATATGTTTTTCTGGAACTCTTGCTTTTTCTATGATCCAATGGATGTTGGCAATTCAATCTCTGGTTCCTCTGCCTTTTCTAAATCCAGCTTGAACATCTGGAAGTTCATAGTTCATGTACTGTTCAAGCCTGGCTTGGAGAATTTTGAGCATGTGAGATGAGTGCAATTGTTAAGTAGTTTGAGCATTCTTTGGCATTGCTTTTCTTTGGGATTAGAATGAAAACTGACCGTTTCCAGTCCTATGGCCACTGCTGAGTTTTCCAAATTTGCTGGCATGTTGAGTGTAGCACTTAAACAGCATCATTTTTAGGATTTGAAATAGTTCAACTGGAATTCCATCCCCTCCACTAGCTTTGTTTGTAGTGATGTTTCCTAAGGCCCACTTGGCTGTCTCACTCAGTGGCACTTTGGATGGCATCAAATGATACGGCTCATTGCCAGATGTGGTGTCAAGAACCAGCAGTGGGTCTAGCAGAATAGAGTAGATCCAATGTCTCCAGTAATTTGAGAGGCCCTTTAAGGGAACCCTGATGCCTAAGTGGACAGCCAGCCAGTAGCTGAGAAAGAACAGATTTTAGAAAGTTTCTTTTAGCTATGAGTTCCTTCAGTTTCACTAAATTTAGTTCTGGCATCAATAAAGCAGATAGAAATGACTAAAGGTAAAATTTGAACTATATTACAAAAATCACATTAGATAATTTATGTTATTCAGTTAATTTACATGTTGTACTAAGTAAAGGAAATTATGCTGTCTCATTTTTCTAGGAAGCTTGCGACTTTTCCTACAGATTAAAACATTTGGTTTAAAGATGTTTTTTATTTTTCCAGTGGGACATATGTGCTACTGAAATTTTTACATAAAACTGTTTATAAAATATATTTTATAATGAAAGTCCCTTTTTTAAGCTCTCTCTCCACCAGGAATTAAAGTAACAAAATGATTTGAATGTAATTAATCTTTTATAAGTAAGACTAGTAAATTTGTTGAATGGAGAAGAAATTTTTGCAGCCATACTTACAGATTAAAAAATTAATGTGCCTTATTTGAGCATTATTATGAGATGAAGGTTTGACTGTATAGTTAAAAAATATAGTTGGTGTACATCATAGTACCAATTTTTTAAAAATTTTGAATACACTATTTCTCTCCCCTCATTTATTTTACTAATAACAAAGGCAATTGGAAATAACCAATAATTAGGGGGAGCATATGTAAACCCATGGCAGTTTCATGTCATTGTATGGCAAAACCAACACAATAAAAAAAATAAAAATTAAAAAAATAAATAAAGAACATCCCTAGATCACACACACACACACACACACACACACACACAAAGGAAATAACCAATAGTCAAAGGGAAAAAATAGTAATGGGAGAAAACACATGTGTGAAAGAATTTTAAATCACACATCTTAAAAAATAAATATCATTTTTCTGCATGTAAGTTTCACTGAGTGGCATTTTACCAAAGTCAAGATTGTATAACATATGAATTTAAATGGAAAATATTTCACAATATATAGACAAAATTAAGGAAGAAAAAGATCATTGGTTTTAATCATTATATGTAATATATAACTTTCACCATCATGATGGAAAAAATACTAAATCAGTCCTGAAATGACATATGCATACTCTATCATGTGTGGTGACTTTAAAGGAGTCAGCTTTTATTTATTTATTTATTTAATTTTCTTTATTGTGTTGGTTTTGCCATACAATGACCTGAAACCGCCATGGATTTACATATGCTCCCCCTCCAGAACCCCCCTCCCTCCTCCCTCCTGATTCCCTCCCCCTGAGACATCTCGGTGCACCAGCCCTGAGCATCAACCCTGGGCTGGTGATTGATTTCACATATGATAATTAACATGTTTCAATGCCATTCTCCCATATCATCCCACCCTTGCCCTCTTCCACAGAGTCCATGAGTCTGTTCTATACATCTGCATTTCTTTTGCTGTCTTGCATGCAGGGTTCTCGTTACCATCTTTCTAAATTCCATATATATGCGTTAGTATACTGTATTGTTGTTTTTCCTTCTGGCTTACTTCACTCTGGATAATAGGCTCCAGTTCCGTCCACCTGAGTAGAACTGATTCAAATGAATTTTTTTTAATGCTGAGTAATATTCCATTGTGTATATGTACCACAGCTTTCTTATCCATTCATCAGTTGATGGGCATCTAGGTTGCTTCCATGTCCTGGCTATTGTAAACAATGCGGCGATGAACATTGGGGTACACGTGTCTCTTTCAATTCTGGTTTCCTCAGTGTGTATGCCCAGCAGTGGGATTGCTGGGTCATATGGCAGGTCTATTTGCAGTTTTTTAAGGAACCTCCACACTGTTCTCCATAGTGGCTGTACTAGTTTGCATTCCCACCCACAGTGTAAGAGGCTTCCCTTTTCTCCACATCCTCTCCAGCATTTATTGCTTGTAGATTTTTGGATTGCAGCCATTCTGAGGAGTCAGCATTTAAAGTGTTGTCCAGGGACAACATGTACTTTTGGACATGGAGAAGTGAAATGTTCAGTTCATGATATGCCTGTTTTCTAGATCTTTCTGAGTAACTCTATAGACATGAATAGTCCGTGTTTATCTGGCATGGGCTGACAGACCAGGCAGGTTGCAACCTGGTATTAAAACGAAGTGATATGGAATATCTCTGGAAAATCCCCCAACAGTTAATATCATTCTCTCAACAACATTGATCAAGTAAAACAAAGTTAGAGTTTGTATTTTCCCATTTGGCTTTCTTAGTTAACTACCTTAAATCCTGCTTGAAGCGTCGCCATGTGCAGCCTGCAGGAGGGACGCTCCGAGGGCAGTGGAAGAAAGCTGCTTCATGCCTTCCAGTCTCAGGCTTTGCACACATTTGGGGTGTAGCACTTTTCTTTGTACAAAGGCATTTTCTCCGGTAGCTACATGATTGAAATTTTTACAAAACCCACTGACTTTCAACAGTGTGGGGCCTTGTGAAACCCGTTGCAGATTTGCTGGCCTCTGTCATTTATAAAAAGCATTCTGAGGTGATTATCTCTCCTGAAATTATGTTTTAGCTTTTATGTATTCTGAGTAGAACAGCTTCAGGACCTCCTGCTTTATAGAGTTTTATATGTTTCTTTCCAGTTTTGGTTTGTAATTATAAAGGGGAAATATGCATCAAATAATTTCTGCTCTTCTGCAGAGTTTTGTTTTAAAATGGAAACTTTCCTATTATATTGAGTTGATAAAATCTTCCCCACTCCAATATTTTAAAATGTATTTGGGCCTAAAGTGTTTCCAGAAGCTAAGTTCTTCAACTTAAAGGAGTTTAGAACCCCAAAATTTTTGTCCTCTATAACAAAAAAGAAAAGAAATGGCCACATTTTTATCAGAGATTCTGATCCCCATGTTCTTGCAATATGTGGGGAAAAGAGACACGTAAGAAAGTACACACTATCTTGCTCACTGTTTTATGTTTCAGACAATAGAAAATTATAGAAAAGTTTGTTGTTATTGTTCAGTCACTCAGTCATATCTGTTTCTTTGCATCCCCATGGACTGCAGCACACCAGGCTTCCCTGTCCTTCACCATCTTGTGGAATTTGTTCAAACTCCTGTCCGTTGAATTGGTGATGTCATTCAACCATCTCATCCTCTGTAACCCTCTTCTCCTCCTATCCTCAGTCTTTCCCGGCATCAGAGTCCTTTCCCGTGAACTGACTCTTTGATCAGGTGGGCAAAGTATTAGAGCTTCAGCATCAGTCTGTCCAGTGAGTATTCAGGGTTGATCTCCTTTAGGATGGCCTGGTTTGATCTCCTTGCTGTCCAAGGGGTTCTCGAAAGTCTTCTCCAGAATAATTCGAAAACATCGGTTCTGTATCAAGCTTTGGTTTATGTCGGAGAGTGTTTTGCCCATGTTTTCCTCTAAGAGTTTTATAGTTTCTGGTCTTATGTTTAGATCTTTGATCCATTTTGAGTTTATTTTTGTGTATGGTGTTAGAAAATGTTCTAGTTTCATTCTTTTACAAGTGGCTGTCCAGTTTTCCCAGCACCACTTATTAAAGAGATTGTCTTTTCTCCATTGTATATTCTTGCCTCCTTTGTCAAAGATAAAGTGTCCATAGGTGTGTGGATTTATCTCTGGGCTTTCTATTAAAGAAAATAAATAAATAATTAATTAATTAAATTTAAAAAAAAAGAAAACATCAGTTCTTCAGCACTCAGCCTTCTTTATGGTCCGACTCTCTCACATCTGTACATGACTACTAGGAAAACCATAATTTTGACTGTGTGGACCTTTGTTGGCAAAGTCATGTCTCCATATCTAGGTTTGTCATAGTTTTCCTTCCAAGGAGAGTCTTTCAATTTCACGGCTGCAGTCACTGTCCACAGTGATTTTGAAGCCCAAGAAAATAAAGCCTGTCACTGTTTCCATTGTTTCCCCATCTATCTGCCATGAAGTGATGGGACCAAATGCCATGATCTTTATTGTTTGAACGTTGAGTTTTAAGCCAGCTTTTTCACTCTCCTCTTTCACCTTCATCAAAAAGCTTTTTAGTTCCTCTTTGCTTTCTGTGATTAAGGTGATGTCATCTGCATATCCCATTGACTTAGGGGGCGTAGGTAGTGTAACAGTAAGGGTTAAAAAGAGATAATTTGGTGAATAGCCAGTGACCTTTTTTAGGTTGAACTTGTTTCTTTGTGGGAATTTTACATCACAAAATGCATCATTTCACTTTTTGTGACTATAGTTGCCTACATCAGATGTGAGTAAATTTACCTGAAAAGTAGCATGAAGAATTGTTTTGCCTGGTTTGCTCACCATTTGTCCTGAGAGTTACGGACTTAGACCAATGGAAATTTCAGCTGCATTTACTTTGCAAACTTTGCGTCAGACCTAGTGGGAAATCAGCTCATAGACTCTTGTCGCACTGAAGTTGTACATCTGCAGAAAGTGTCCCAGAGGAAGGCAGCAATACACCTAGGCTGCCCACAGGCTGATCCATCTTTCTGACTTGTTTCCTTCATTTGCATGGGAGGTCAACATAGTCAAGTAGACATAGTTTTAACACCGTAGCTAAATATGCAGCAGATCCACCATACACACAGCTTTTCCCCTGGGCAGTGTGCATTTTTTTTGTTTTTACTTTTCAAACAGCTCTTTCTTTCCAAGATCCAAGGCTTTCCCAGGTCCTGTCCTGCCCTCTCCTTTCCAAACAATGTCAGCCCATCTGGGTGAGACCACACACACCTGCTCCTGGCCACAGAGACTCCTAAGGAAAAGCTTCAGTATATTTGCAATGAAAATATATTTCAGTCCCTCTGGTAATACTGTGGGGTGGAATTTTGCATCTGTACCGAGTTTTGAAAAAGTAAGATCAGTCCCTAGAGTAGGATGAATATTAATAGATGCAGATTTTACAGGCTGCTTCTCAAAAGTTGCCTAACCTTATTTTTTAATCCACTAAAATATTTCCCCAAGTGACTAGGGGTTACTTTTAAAGTTATGAAAATGTATCCTTATAAAATGATACATAAAATCTTTTTGGTTTTGTTTGTAGTCTTTACATTGTTTAGCAATGAAGTCATTAGTACTTCTGGGAAAAATCATGAATTGATCAAAAGTATTTGATTTAACAGTATTGAAATCAAATTTTTAATGAGAATATTTGACATGGTTTTTAAAATTGGCCTTAAAAAAAAACTGTGAGAATATTCTTGACTTTGAGTTACTCACTGTGAAGAATCCACCAGAAAGAGATCAAAAAGTAATGAAAAGGGGCAGCAAGAGATTGGGAAACAAGTTCAGTAGATAAAAAAAGAGGGGGAGCTAGAAATAGGACGTGATAAAGATACCTCACTAAGCAGTTTTTTTATTTTATTCTAGAGTGTAGTGAGTCAATACCTGGGGGAGAGTCTTATCCCATATTCTTTTTTTATGACCTGACATTTAGACCTCACTCTTTTGAGGCTGATTTCATTTCAAGCCTTCAGTGACAGCTGAGAGCATGGTTAATATGAAATACATTGAATTTTTTTAAATGTTGAGCCAACCTTGCAATCCTGGAATAAACTAACTTGGTTATGGGGGAAAAAAAGAAGAAGTAGGGGGAAATCAACCTTAGGATAATGGTTCTGCCAGAAGTAGATCTAGATTTCTGCCTCAGGCCATTGACCAAATAAATTACAAAAGAATTAAGGAAATAAACACTGAAATTGAAACTTTAACCAGAAGAAAATAACGGGAAATACTTCTAGGTTTTAAAATTGGGGAAAGCTTTCTATGCCTTGTAGCCACAGAGTATGAATGTTTGTCTCTATTTTTCTTACTGTTTCTGAGTTACCTGCTATTTGTTGGTGTTCTCCTAAGTAGCAAATTGCAGAGGATACATAGGAAACTTTTCTCAGCTTGTTATCCTCATATTTTCCAGGCATACACTGTTTCTCTGGCTCATTTTGCTTTTGATTAATTTTTATTTTTCTTAAGGTTTTAATTGAAGACAGAATTGAAAAAGTCAATTAGTACCACCAGGCTTGTGACAAAAAGCAGCCTCCCCCACTCCACCCTTCCCTACACCCGATTACATTTCTCTTAGCAGTTTCCTCTCATATTTCTGCCATATTTCTCAATAATAACCTTGTACTACTAGTTCATTATTAATCTGCAATAAAGGTAGGTGAAGTTCTAACTCACTTTGTTACCAAATCAAGCTTGGGTCAGCTCACGAATATGCAGAAAAGTCAGTCTGCTAACACTGGGTTGTGATGAAGGAAAATGCAGCATTTATTGCCGGTGTCAAGCAAGGAGAGCAGGCAGGTCACGCTCAAAGGACTAGAACTCCCTGATGGCTTTCACACGTGGGTTTAAAGACCATATCAAGGGTGAGAGTCACAGAGTACGTGATCGCATCATAGTTATTCTTCTGGCTGGCTGGTGATGAGGTGGCAGGGTGATGCTTGAGAATCTCCATCATCAGTCTTCAGGCTTTAGCCAGTCTTCCTTCGTATCTGCATTTTCTCACCTCTTTCGTCAGTAACTGCTTGAGGCTCCTCTTTGGAATTCAGTTATTCTATTCTTCATCTCTGTTTGCTTCTTCTTTATTTTTTCTAATTCTTTGTTAAAAAACTAACTTCTCCTGCTGTTCATCCAGTCTTCTCCCAAATTGCTTGATTATTATGATCATTACCTTGAACTCTCTCAGGTATATTGCCTATCTCCACATCACTTAGTTCTGGGGTTTTATTTTTTTTCTTCTTGGAACATGTTCCTCTGTCATCTCATTTTTCCTAATTCCCTGTTTTTACTTCTGTGTATCTGGTGGATTGGTTACACTTCCCAGCCTGGGAGAAGTGGCATCCTGTAGGCTCCAGCAGCACATTGTCCTCTGGATACCATAGCTGCGTGCGCCAGGAGTACCCCTGTTGGGTTGCCTTGGTCCTTCTCTTGAGGCAGGCTGGCTATTGTGGATGGTCTCCTAGACATTGCTCAGCCCTGGTTCTTTTGATCGCCAGGTCCTGCCTTCTTGCTGATGGGTGGGTGAGGCCAAGGGACTTCTGAGACTGGTGTCTGCACAGTAGTGTGTGGGACCCCCTCCAGTGCAGCTGACCACAATGAAGCTGTAGTGTCTGCTCAGACCCTAGGTCCCACACCTCTTGAAATGTCTGAGTATTTCCCTTTGTCCTTGAGCAGTGGAGAAGGACCAAAGGGATTAGTACAGTACATGCTCCCCACAGTATTTCAAGGTCATCCCTCTGGTCAGTGAGTTCTGGATCTGAAATCAGCTCAACTCTAAGAACTGAGCAAGGCATCTTGATTTTTTATTAGAGCAACTGTTATCCTCCTGTTTCTCTGTTCTTGCCCTTTCCTTTGGTTGTAGATGTTAAACAGTGGTGTGTGTGTGTGTGTGTGTGTGTGTGTGTGTGTGTATATGTGTGTGCGCACTCATGTGCATTCATGTTCCCATGTACCTCTAAGGATACCATGATCTGTTAACTATCTCCACACTCCCTGTGGAGCACACATGATGGTAACTGTGATCCCTGGGCTTCACCGTTGGCCCCTGTTAATTCATCATCACCTCCATGGATGTTAATGGGCTCAGCTGTGACCTCCTCTGCTTTCCTGGCCCACAGCATGGACTGAAAACAGTATCCCTGTTACCAGCACAGTCTTGACTGCCTTGGTGCACAGCGGGCCCTCTGGGACCTCCCATGGAGTGTTCCTTTGCTTAGTGTTCTGGATTCTTTTACTATATATGGGCATGCCCATGGATCTCAGCCTCCTCACTCCCTCTTCTGTTTTCCAGAGCAGCTGAGTCACGTCTGCCTTTCTCTGCACTGGCCACCATTTACTCTAGACCTGTGAGAGCCACCCCTGTGTCCTGCGACCTCATGAAAGTTAATTCTTGCAGCAACCTGTGTACATAATCTCTTTTCCTTCATCAGGTCTAGCACTTTCCTAGATGGGGAGATCACCTTTACTAGAGAAGAGTAGGCCCCCTCTACAAACTACCAATAGTTTCAGGGATCTGTAAGGGTGACTCATATCTTTCTCACTTGTTTCAGGATCCCAGATGTTCCTAGCCAGGGATCTGATTTTAGCGTAGCAGACCTGCTTGGCTGTGCTTCTAAATGTCTCTGGAGTTCCTCAGTTCTGTTAGATCTTCTTTTTGCTGTGTCGCTGTTTCTCTTCTCTCACTACAGGTGATAACAGCCTCTTTCCAATTATCAAGCTACCCCTAGTCTTAAGCTGTCTGGTAATGCTCAGGATCCCTCATTATCTCTCTGTGGGATATCAGTCCAACTCAGCTGTCGTCAGCCAATTCCACTGTCTCTGTGGCTTGTTCTCACCATATCTTTAGCAACCTGAATCATCACACCTGTGAGGACATTTTCTGGGCCACTTTGCTGATATCTTTAGCAGTTCATGCCTCCTCCACTGTGCCAGGGTCCGCCCTGTGTACCACCCAGGACAGTGGGGTGCTGACTGGCTATGTCTCAGACCTCATCTTACTGCTTGTTTTCTCACTGTGGAGAGGGAAGGAAGAAAGACTAAATAGCAAAAGCCTTAGACTGCAGTGCAGTCGCCAGAAAGTTTTGGTAAAGCCAATTGAAAGTCCTTGAGCCAAAGTCACCATTTGGAGGAGCCTGTGTCTCCTAGATGACACCTACACTGAGTGTCATCCCTGCTGGGTGCACTGCTGGCCGGGAGCAGCCCCGGGCCTCTGTGCAGGTGAAGTGGGGGCTTCAGAGCAGCATCCAAGGCCCTTGGTCATTTCCATTTTCCGCAGTTGGAACCTGGGAGATCTGAAAGATGCATACCTGTGGTTGCCACAAACATGGTACATTTTATTTCTCCTATTTTTAATACCTTTAAATCAACCAATGTTTATTTAATATCTTTGCCCCTTCCCAAAATAATATAACACCTTCAAATTGTTTAACTTTTCTCACCACACGTGGTTGATCAGTATTTTAGGTTTGTGTGTGTATGTGTGTAAGATGTAATGTCTGTTTATAGCTTCCTTTTGTTGACTTTTTGCATATAAATATTCAGCTGTTCCAGCACCTTTGTTGAAAAGACTATCATTTCTCCATTGAGTTACCTTTGTTCCTTTTTCAAAGATCAGTTAGCTCTATTTCTGAGCCTACTTTTGGACACTCTATTCTGTTTCATTAATGTATATGTCTACTCTTCCTCTAATATATCACACTTTCCCACTTTATAGTGGGTAGTGAATCAGTTTATCAACATCCACGAAATAACTTGTTAGGATTTTTATTGGAATTACATGGATAAAATTCAAGTTAGGAGGAACTGGCATCTTTACAATATTGACTATTCCTACCCATGTTCATTGGAACAATGGACTGGTTCAAAATTGGGAAAGGGGTACATCAAGGCTGTATATTGTCACCCTGCTTATTTAACTTATATGCAGAATACATCATGCGAAATGCTGGGCTAGATGCATCACAGGCTTTGTTCAAGACTGACGGGAAAAATATCAACAGCCTCAGATATGCAGATGATACCACCTTATGGCAGAAAGCAAAGAGGAACTAAAGAGCCTCTTGATAAAAGTGAAAGAGGAGAGTGAAAGAGCTGGCTTAAAGCTCAACATTCAAAAAGCTAAGATCATGGCATCCAGTCCCACCACTTCATGGCAAATAGATGGGGAAAATGTGGAAACAGTATCTGATTTCATTTTCCTGGGGTCCAGAGTCAATGCAGACAGTAAGTGCAGCCACAAAATTAAAAGACACTTGCTCCTTGGAAGAATAGCTATGCCAAACCTAGACAGTGTATTCGAGACATCACTTTGCTGACAAAGGTCTGTGTAGTCAAACCTATGATTTTTCCAGTAGTCATGTGTGGATGTGAGAGTTGGACCATAAAGGAGGCTGAGCACTAATGAATTGACACTTCTGAACTGTGGTGCTGGAGAATAGTCTTGAGAGTCCCTTGAACATCAAAGAGATCAAACTAGTCAGTCCTAAAGGAAATCAACTCTGAATATTCATTGGAAGAACCAATGCTCAAGCTCCAATACTTTGGCCACCTGATGTGAAGAGCTACCTCATCGAAAAAGGCTCTGATACTGGAAAAAATTGAGGGCAAGAGGAAAAGGGGGTGACAGAGGATGAGATGGTTAGATGGCACCACCGACTCAATGGACATGAGTTTGAGCAAACTTAGGGGGATAGTGATGGACAGAGAAGCCTGGTGTGTTGCAGTTCATGGGGTCACAGAGAGTCAGACACAACTTAGCAACTGAACAACAACAACCCATGTTCATAGTATATCTCTCCATTTATTTAGATCTTATTTATCCTAGTTTTGTAATTTTCCTCATAGACTTTATATCTATAACTAGATTTATACCTTAGTATTCCAAGTTTTTTGCTATAGGAAATTATTTATGTTTTTAATTTCAAAATTTAATTGTTCAATGCTGGTATATCAGAAAACATTCAAGTTTTATTTATTGGCCTGTATTCTTCAGTGTTCCTATATTTGTGTATTAGCTCCAGGAATTATTTTGTAGATTCTTTGGTACTTCTACATAGAGATGCTGTGCTGTGTGCTTCATCATTCACTCATGTCTGACTTTTTGTGACCCCCAAGGACTGTAATCCTCCAGGCTCCTCTGCTCATTGGGATTCTCAGCCAAGAATCCTGGAGTGGGTTTCAATACCCTCCTCCAGAGAATCTTCCAGACCCAGGGATTGAACCTAGATCTTCTGCATTGCAGGCAGATTCTTTACTGTCTGAACCACCAGGGAAGCTCAAGAATATTGGAGTGGGTAGCCTACTCCTTCTCCAGGAGATCTCCCCGACCCAGGAATTGAACTGGGTCAATTTGATTCCTGCATAGCAGGTGGATTCTTTACCAGCTGAGCTACCAGGGAAGCCCCTACATAGGCATATTCATCTGCAAATACAGTTTTACTTCTTCCCTCCCAATCTGTAAACCTTATATACTTTTCTTGTCTTATTGCCTTAGCTATAACTTCCAGTGTGATATTAAATAGAAGTACAAGAGAGGGTACCCTAGCCTTATAACCATTCTTAGGAGGAAAACATTCAGTCTCTTAACATTTAGTATGGTGTTAGCTATAGGGGTTCTTTTGTAGATGTTCCTTCTTAAGGAAATTCTCTATCCCTGGTTTGCTGAGAGTATTTTGTCAAATATCTTTCCTGCATAAATTAATATCATCGTAAGATTTTTTTTCTCTAGTTTGTTGATGCGGTAGATTACATTTTTTAATTTTAATATTAAGCTCATTTGCATAACTAGAATAAATACCACTTGGTCATGGTGTATAACTCTTTTTATTCAGGTTGAATTCTATTGGCTAATTTTGTTGTAAATTTGTTAATCTATTCTGAAGAGGCATATTGGCCTGCACTTCTTTTTCTTGTAATGTCATTATCTTGTTTGGGTATGAGACAATTGCTGGCTTCATAGAATGAGTTAAGAACTCTTTCTTCTGCTGCTACTTTCTGAGAGAGATTCTTCTTTTTTTCTATAAGGATGTGATCGAATTCTCTTGGGAAATCACCTTGGCTTTGTGGCTTCTTTTCTGGAAGGTTATAAATTATTGGCTTAATTTCTTTAATAGAGGTACATGTTTTCAGATTATTTCTACTGTGAGATTTCTAGTAGTTAGTGTCTTTCCAAGATTTGACTTATTTTATCTAAGTTATCAAAATTTTTGTCAAAGAATTATTCATAACATTTCTTTAAATGTCCACATAATTAGTAGTGACAGCCCTTCTTTCATTATTTACATTACTAATTTGTGTTTTTTAGAACACTCCTTCACACCATGTACAAAAATAAACTCAAAATTGTTTAAAGACTGAAATATAAGACATGACATCATAAAACTCCTAGAAGAGAACATAGGTAAAACATTATCAGACATAAATCACAGCAACATTTTCTTAGATCAGTCTTCCAAGGCAAAAGAAATAAAAGCAAAAATAAATAAGACCAGGACTTCCTAGTGGTCCAGTAGTTAAGACTCTGACTTCCCAATGCAGAGGTCCCAGGTTTGATCCGTGAACAAGGAACTAGATCCCACATGCTGCAACTTAAATCCTATGTGCTACAGCTAAGACCCACCACATCCAAATAAAAATTTTTAATAGTTTATTAAATAAAATAAATAAAATGAAAATAATAATATAAAAAGTAATTAAATTTTAAAATAAAAATTCAAAATAAAATAAATAAAAGTAAACAAAAATTTTTAAATAAAGGTAAAATTTTTAAATTAATTGACTAAATAAAACTGACAGATAAAAACTAAATGAGACCTGGACTTTCCTTGTGGTCCAGTGGGTAAGAACTCACCTGCCAATGCAGGGGACATGGGTTTGATCCCTGGTCTGGGAAAATCCCACCTGCCGCAGGGCAAGTAGGCTCATGAACAACTACTGAGCCCGTGTTCTAGAGTCCATTCTCCACAAAAGAGAAGCTACCACAATGAAAAACCCATGCACCCCAAATGGAAAGTAGTCCGCATTCACCACCACTAGAGAAAGCCTGAGTACAGCAACAAAGAGGCAGCATAGCCAGAAATAAATAAATATTTTTAAAATTAAAATAAATGAGACCTAATCAAATTTAAAAGCTTTCTTACAGCAAAGGAAACCATAATTTAAAAAAAAATGAAAAGGCTACTTACAGAAGGAGAGAAAGTATCTTCAAATAATGCAACCAAAAGGGTGCTATAGACTTCCCTGGTGGCTCAGAGGGTAAAGCATGTGCCTGCAATTTGGGAGACTCCAATTTGATCCCTGGGTCGGGAAGATCCCCTGGAGAAGAAAACAGCAACCCACTCCAGTACTCTTGCCTGGAGAATCCTATGGACAGAGAAGCCTGGTAGGCTACCATTCATGGGGTCGCAAAGAGTTGGACGCGACTGAGCTACTTCACTTTCACTTTCTTTCATGGAAAATATACAAATAGCTCATATAACTCAGTATTAAAGAAACAAACAACCCAGCCAATAAGTAGGCAGGAAACCTAAACAGACATTTCTCCAAAGAAGACTTACCAGGTGGCCAACAGCACATGAAAAATGCTCAGTGTGGCTAATTATTAGAGAGATATAAATCAAAACTACAGTGAAGTATCCCCTCACACTCGTCAAAATGGCCATTTTCAAAAAGTCAGCAAATAATAAATGCTGGAGAAAGTATAGAGAAAAGAGAACCCTCCTACACTGTTGGTGGGAATGTAAACTGGTGCAGCTTCTATGGGAAACATTATGGTGGCTCCTTGGGAAACTAAAAATAGGGTTACTGTATGATTGCAAATCCTAAAAGATAATGCTGTACTGCACTCAATATGAAAGAAGAAACTCAGCAGTGGCCACGGGACTGGAAACGGTCAGTTTTCATTCCATTCCCAATGAAGCGCAATGCCAAAGAATGTTCAAACTACTGCACTCATTTCACATGCTAGCAAGGTTGTGCTCAAAATCCTTCAAGCTAAGCTTCAATGTATGTGAACTGAAAACTTCCAGATGTTCAAGCTGGATGTTAAAAAGGAAGAGGAACCAGAGATCACATTGCCAACATCCATTGGATCATAGAAAAAGCAACAGAATTCCAGCAAATCATCTACTTCTGCTTCATTCACTATGCTAAAGTCTTTGACTGTGTGGATCACAACAAACTGTGGAAAATTCTTAAATGGGTGGGGATACCAGAACAACTTACCTGTCTCCTGAGTAACCTGTTTGCAAGTCAAGAAGCAATAGTTAGAACTAGACATGGAACAACAAACTCATTAAAAGTTGGGAAAGGAGTACGTTAAAGCTATATTTGTCACTCTGGTTATTTAACTTATATGCAGACCACATCATGCAAAATCCCAGGCTGGGTGAAGATCAAGCTGAAACTAACATTGCCGGGAGAAATGTCAATAACCACAGATATGCGGATGACACCACCTATGGCAGAAATTGAAGAGGAACTCAAGAACCTCTTGATGAGGGTGAAAGATGAGAATGAAAAAGCTGACTTAAAACTCAACTTTCAAAAAACTAGCATCATGGCATCCGGTCCCATCACCTCATGGCGAATGTTGTTGTTCAGTCCTGCAGTCATGTCCGACTCTTTGTGACCCCATGGACTGCAGCATACCTGGCTTCCCTGACATTTACCATCTTGCTCAAACACATGTCCATTGAGTCAGTGATGCCATCCAAATATCCCATCATTTTTTGTTCCCTTCTCCTCCTGCATTCAATCTTTCCCAGCATCAGGGTCTTTTCTAAGGAATCATCTCTTCACCTCAGGCGGCCGAAACATTGGAGCTTCAGTTTCAACATCAGTTCTTCCAATGAATATACAGGATTGGTTTCCTTTAGGATTGACTGGTTTGATCTCCTTACAGTACAAGGGACTCTCAAGAGTCTCCTCCAACAGCACAGTTCAAAAGCATCAATTTTTGGAGCCCAAGAAAATAAAGTCTGTCACCGTTTCCATTGTTTACCCATCTATTTGCAATGAAGTGATGGGACTAGATGCCATGATCTTAGTTTTTTGAATGCTGAGTTTTAAGCCAGCTTTTTCACTCTCCTCGTTCACTTTCATCAAGAGGCTCTGTAGTTCCTCTTTGCTTCCTGCCATAAGGGTGCTGTCATCTGCATATCTGAGGTTATTGATATTTCTCCTGGCAGTCTTGATTCCAGCTTGTGCTTTATCCAGCCCATTATTTCACCTGACAGATGGGGGGAAAGTGGAAACAGTAGCAAATAGATTGGAAAATAGTGGAAAGTGGAAACAGTGACAGACTTTATCTTCTTGGGCTCCAAAATCTCTGCAGATGGTGACTGCAGCCATGAAATTTAAGGACACTTGCTCCATGGAAGAAGAGATGTGACAAACCTAGATACCATATTAAAAAGCAGAGACGTCAGTTTGCTGACAAAGGTCTGTAAAGCCAAAGCCATGGTTTTTCCAGAAATCAGCAGAAGTATGGCTGTGAGAGGTGGACCATAAAGAAGACTGAGTGCCAAAGAATTGACGCTTCTGAATTGTGGTGCTGGAGAAGACTCTTTAGGGTGCCTTAGACAACAGGGACATCAAACAAGTCCATCCTAAAGGAAACCAATCTTGAATGTTCATTGAAAGGACTGATGCTGACGCTGAAGCTCCAGTACTTCAGCCACTTGTGCCAAAGAGCCAGCTCATTGGAAAAGATGCTGATGCTGGGAAAGTTTGAAGGCAGGAGAAGGGGGTGACAGAGGATGAGATGGTTGGATGGCATCATCAAGTCAATGGACATGAATTAGAGGAAACTCCAGGAGACAGTGAATAACAGAGGAGCCTGGCATGCTGCAGTCTATGTTTCAAAGAGCTAGACATGACTAGAGAATATTATACCTATTGAAATCAGTCAGGCAGAGTAAGGCAAATACTATCATGATCTTACTTACATGCAATATAAGTAATCAGAAGTTTTGGATTAGCAGACACAACCACTGTGCATAAAATAGATTACCAACAAGGACCTACTTTATAGTCAGTATTTTTAGAAATTATAGTCAGTATTTTGTAATAACCTATAATGGAAAAGAATCTGAAAAATAACTGGGTCACTATGATGTGTACCTGAAATTAGCTCAGTTAAACCTCAGTTAAACATGTCTACCTTTGTGTGCCTGTCTGTCTGTCTGTGTCTCCTGGGGTCAGCAGGCCGGCACCACAGTGGGGTGACCACCCTTACCTGTCCTCCTGCTCATCTAGACAGTGTCACCCACTTTACTCAGAAGGTAGTTTGCAATGGCTCCTAGCAAGAGAATCCTCTCATTTCAATGTCATCTCTTAGTGGTTGTGTGAGATGTTAGTATTAGGAGAAGCTGAATGGAGCCTATATTGGAACTCTCTATATTATCTTTTCAACTTTTTTTTAAAATCTAAAGTTAATACAAAGTTAGGCCATGAAATATGTGACCATTCTGTCAACTGCCGCCTGTAAACTCCTGAGACTTTTGTAAGGGGAAAATGGAATATATCTCATTCAGTTTGCATCAGTTTAACCTAGAGGAGCAAAAGAAAGCTGTTAATAATTTCTCACTTTCAAGTTCAAGTAAACAAGACAGTAATGGTTCCATTATTTTAGGCCATGAGAAGGAAAATTGCTAAAAATTATAGATTTAGATCAGAGACACTTGAGAGAAAAGTAGTGGAATGGTGGTCTGTGAAGCCAGATTTTAAAATGAGTGAGGATGTGGGAACATTGACTTATAAAGCATTTGAATATAAATAATGGTGTCTTCCAATGAGTCTGCGGGGCTTTGAGAGTATTGTTTACAGATGCATAAATCTGCATATGCTTAGAATCTGGAGCAAAACTCAATAATAAGACACCTGGGACGCCAGAAACAGAAGACGATGATTAGTTTGCTAAAGGAGGCAGGGGTAGTAAATTAAACACCGGGCAGGTGAAGAGCTTAACTGATTCAGAGGCAGTAAACAGAGTGAACAGTGATCATCACGCATGCATCACCCAGTTTCAGCAGCTCCTGAATTGGTTTCATCTATACCCCTGCCAACTTGCCCCCTCCCACACTGTTTTTGAAGCAGTTCTTCAACAGATATAATGTCATCCATGTACGTGTTAGTATGTATCTCTAAAAGATCCCCTTTAAAAAATAACCACCAGGAGTTTCATCCCCAACAATAACAATAATCTCTAATCTCATCAAATACCCAGTTTCTTTTCAAAAGTCCAGTTAGTTCATATATGTAATAAATGATTTTATTTTCTTACAGTTTGTTTGGGGCAAGATAGAAAGAAATTCAAACCATTATAATTAGACAGTGTCTTTTAAGTTTTATAATAGACTTTTCCCCCTGAAATTTATGTATTTAAAAATCTAAATCATTTGCCTTAGTTCTGAGTGTTATCACAAAATACCGTAGACTGGATGGCTTACACAGTGAACACTTGTGGAGTCTGGGAGGTCCACGTCAAGATGCAGCATAAATCTACGATTTACTAGTTGTGTGCTATCAACCCTTCGAAGCTCTTCTGAGCATCGTGTGCGTGCAATATGAAGCGGCCTTGAGGGCACCTGCTGGAGACGGGCACTGTTGCCACTGTCAGGATGCTGGCCGCCCTGCTCATACCCACTCAGCTGTGTCACCGTGATCTTCAGGGGGAGCCTCTGTCAGTATCTCCCAGGGCTGCTATTTTCCCCCATCAGCAATATAGGAAGTCAAATAGTGTAGAAGGAGTACAGTACACGTATTATATAACATGTATGGAGAAGGCAATGGCACCCCACTCCAGTACTCTTGCCTGGAAAATCCCATGGATGGTGGAGCCTGGTGGGCTTCCATCTATGGGGTCGCACAGAGTCAGACACAAAGAAGCGACTTAGCAGCAGCAGCATAACATGTTCACGTATTAAACTAACATGTACAGTATACGTACATGTTAGTTTAGGGGCAAAGGGCTGATACTTCATTTGTTTAGAGTCTAGAAAAACGGTATAGACCCACAACTTCCCTTTTGTCCCAACTTGATTACAGGTTCATTTCTGAAATAGGTCAGACACATACTGATTAATTCTGAAAATGGATGGACCATGATAGTCAGCAGGATATGGACTGCTCACATCTGTGTCCAAAACCTCTAACATGAAACCTCAGGAGAACTCCTGCTGGTGCCTGAGGAGTTGAGTCCTCTTGGTAATAGTAAGATATTCAGCGAGCATGTCAAATGCCTAAGATATCAAAAATAGTGGACTGTTGTCAACAGTGTTACCTGGAATCCCAGCTCTATCTCAGGGTTAAATCAGCCTTTGGACGGAGAAAGAATACCCCATATTGGAAAGTAATTATACCTTTAATACTTGTGTGTGTGTGTGTGTGCGTGTGCTTTCACAGCTTTTTGGAGACTACAGCCTATTTCTCCATGAGACCAAAGATTGGAGAGAAGGAAGTGTCCCCAAATGTTTTCTTCGGTATCTGGCATGAATTCAGCTCTGACTTTAAAGACTTTTGGAAGAAAGAGAACAAACTTATTCTACAAGAAAGGTAGGTGTTTTTCATCTACACAGTGGCATTTTAAAACTGGTGTTTTCTCAGGTGTGACCTGTTAGGGGTTGCCAACTTTCACAGCCTGAATGAAAAACTAGGTCCACACCCTGGGGTTTGCAGTCGAAGAGGCTGCTGAGGTTGGGCAGTGCTTGGAGTTCAAGTAAGAAGAGTCAGCACAGCGGCTGTGGTGCTGCAAAGGGCAGCTGGGGTGATGGTTTGCCAGGACCACTGTGTGGTAGACCAGATACTTGGTGAGGAAGCTGCACAGAAGCAGACGGGTAAGAAGAGTGAAGAACCCTGCTGAGATGACAGACCCACTCATTTCCGAAAATCCTCAATAAGGTAAGATGAGTCAGTTTGGTTTGACTTTTGCTCAATTCATGGGATATTGTCACACATTTCACCATTCATATCAAAATTTCTCCCAGGTGTCACCAAGAAAAAGATGATCAATATTTGCAAGAGATATTTTCAAGACTCTTATCAGATCGTATCACATTTCCTTAAGTATATCTTCAGAAATGAAGGGAAATTTCCCTTCTTAAGTACGTGGAATAGAGTCTCTGTCCCTTGATTATGAAGCTTACACAAGTGCATTGTTACCAAGTCGGGAAGCATGTCCCCAGATTGTGGGATCTGAAGGGAAAATAAAAGGGAAAGCAAACCCCAATCCTGAGCCTACTAGTGTGCTTCCCACAGCCTGACCCTAACAAGGACTTTGCTTTAGAAAACGTGCCTCTTAAGGGACTTTATTCATCATAGCACAAAGTTTCACAATTTTTTTCTTATCGTCTTCATTTTGGTCTTGCTTATATACAAAACCATGCTGGTTCACCTAGGTTTCATTTGTAAGTACATTTCATCTGGTCTTTAAATCCGGAGAGATTAATTGCTGACACTTGCTGAGCAAGTGGACTGTTCTCACTGATGGAATTACCTACCCAGAGCCCTCGACGCCATGAGAGCAGGAAGTCTGCCTTAGTGACCAGTGGATGGAAAAGAGAGCAGTCTGGATGGAAGGGAAACACCATAAACATCTACTTGTAGATACTGAACTTGTTCTACCTCAAGACGCATCACTCAGGTTAACATAAATGACATTTGTCAGTAGTCCAGGTCAGTGGGCAGCAGAGAGGACTGAGTGAACGTGGGCCTCTCTGGACCACTGCTCAGACCTGGATGTTTCCAGCTTTTCGCTGAGCAAGACTTGCTCGGTTTGGAAGACAGTGAGGAGAAAACTGTTTTTAACTTCAGCATGTCACAGACAGCCTCCCTTCCTGGTGCTCACTGCTCCCACGCATGCCTCCTTTCAGCTCTGACCTAAGCCTGGGAAAGGCCTGGGGCTCAGTCACACTGGGAAACAATATGGAAAAATCAGTGTTTTACTTTGCACTGGAGCTGGGATGATACTGGTCCCAGAGGGAGAAATCCTAGTTCCCTGCCCAGGAATTAAACCTGGGGAACCTGGCTGAAAACCAGTAGTCCTAGCCACTAGACCACCAGGGACTAGAGGCGAGAAGCAAAAGTGGCCCAGGCTCTTGCCCCTGCTTGTAAGCAAGACTGTTTCAAGGAGGCAAAAACTAAAAACAGGTCCAACATTTATGATTAGATGCACAGCACAACGTGTGGGAGAGCTCACGGGAAGACAGTTTGCTCATCCAGCTCAGAAGGAGGGCAGGGATATGCACCTGGCGAGGAGGGCGGAGTGAGCGAGGAGGATCCCAGTCTGGACGCATTTAAGTCACTTAGGATGGCCCTGCTAGGTCTTTGTTTACCTTTGGCCAATTATCTTGTTTCTTTCTTCACACCTGACTCATCCACGCACCTTCCCAAAGATGTGTGTGCAACTTTCTTCTAAGATGCACACCCTCTATCCCTCCATAGAGGCCGATGGGTGCATGCCCGCACTTATTATGGGGTGGGGTCCCTTCCCTTTTCAACCCCAAAGAAGCCTTCCTGAACACTGGCAGACAGGGGGTCTTCCTTGACCTCAGGAGTGGCCACCTTCTCTCTTTGCTTTAGCAGAACTCAGCTTTTACCACTAGCTTTGTCCTTGGAGTGTCTGGGTGAGAACAAAGCTTGAATTTTACTCCACTTGACAAATACCAGGTGTCTGGCCCAGAGGCCCACTGTCTCCTACCTCAATACTGACAGAGTGGAGATGGCGAGAGGTAGACATGGACAGAGCAGGAGTGGAGAGGGCCTGAGGGCCCATAAGTGAGAAGGGATTCTCAGCTAAGGTCCTGGCATGAGATCGCAGGGGTCTCTCATCCAGGCTGTCTTCACCACGTGGCCTGTCCAGAAGTGCTGAACGGCTCCCACGGAGATGGTGTTGGCCCGGAGCAAGTCATTCACTGTCAGGAATGGCGAAGGCCTTGTCCCTGAGATAGAGCTGGGTTTCCAGGTAACACTGTTGACAACAGTCCGCTGTTTATGAGATCTTAGGCATTCTCGCTGAATATCGCATACAATCAACCTGATCCTTTTTTTTATACTTCCTCCTGTGCTTAAAAAAATGCAGTGGGCTTTTGACTCCCTGGAGGTGGCTTCATTTCATCTCTGTAGTGATGTTAACGGGCAGGTGAAAGGTGCTGTCTCTTGCACACTGCGCGTTTGCTGTAACAGAGGACTGAGGAGGAGCCCGTGGCAGCTGAGAGGGCTCCTTAGCCCTCTGGAGGACAGGATGGAAGGTGTCTGTGGATGCCTCACTGCAGCAATGCCAGCCGCAGCCTGGGGTTGAGTGGGGGCATTGGCCCGTGTGTCTGTACCTGCCACCCTCCCCTGTCTTCTCAGCATTCTCGGCCTCCTGTCCTCCCTCTTCTCTCTTCCTCTCTCTCATCTGCCCTCTCACCTTCTCTCGCCTTTCAGCTCCCTCCCTCCAATCGCCCTGTGCTTTAGCACAAATTCCAGGCCAAGCTGTTTCTTTAAGGGTGGACCCCGGCCATCAGTCCGGCCCTGGCTCACGTTCTCCCAACCCAGGAGGAGAGGGCGTTCTCGAGCTTCTAGAGAAATCCCAGAGAGGAATTCCAGATGAGTCGAGTTCATCTTTGGATCAGCCACAGTGGCCAGAGGTTGGTTCTGTGGGGACTGATTGGTTCAGCAGTCCTGCAGCCAGAGAGGAGGACTGCTGTGAGTGGCAACCCCTTCTTGGCACTGTCTCTGGAGTTAGGGAAGAGCAAGTAAATGATAATCTACTAGCCCTAATTTATTAAGCCTTTAAACATAACCTGTGTAATTACCAGAATGTCTTAGTATGTCTTAAACTCAAAAGATGCTTCAATGGCATGGTTGAAATTTTCCTTCCTGATCAAGTTTTCCTTGCTCTAATTTGTAATGTAGACATTGAATAATATTTTAAGGTTATAAATACTCTATAAGAATCATTACTACTTGTTGTTTGAGTATGGAGTGGTAGTAATGTATTTTTGGCTTTTTCTGATGACTTATACAATTTAAGAGATATATTTTTTGAAATGATGAGTTTCTAGTCTATATGGAAAAGGTCTGCTGTCTTTCTAATCAATGGGGTGTGGAAAACACATGCATTTACAGACCAGAATTTTTATTGGCTTCCCAAGTAAGTGCTAGTGGTAAAAAATCCACCTGCAAGGCAGGAGATGTAAGAGACTCAGGTTTGATCCCTGGCTCAGCTAGATCCCATTGAAAATGGCATGGGAACCCACTCCAGTATTCTTGCCTGGAGAATCCCTTGGGCAGGAGCCTGGTGGGCTACAGTCCATGGGGTCTTAAAGAGTCAGACATGACTAAAGTGACTTAGCATGCACACACGCTTGCTGGCTTGAGCCCTAGACAGGCATGGCTCCGGAGTTAGCAAAGTGGAGACAGTAAGAGCTGTCCTGCAGAGACTGTAACTGAACAAGATGCTCTATTAGAGTATGTAGGGCAGTGTCTCCGTGCTCAATACTCAGGGGCTGTTGTCCATCATTTAATATAAGTGACCTCCTGGTTATGATGACCCACAAGGCCATGTGACGTTCTGACAAGGCGTGTTAAGAGCATATCTGTAAACGCGAGGCATTATTGTGATGCAGTTGCCTTCTTCGTTGGTAAAATGTCTTGATTCTGAGTCCAAGGATGAATTTTTGTTTGAAGAAGCCGAAATGACCTGTCCTTTCTTGGTTTTAAATCATGCTCTACTCCTCTTTTGATGCTTTAGACAGCTGACCCATTGGTTTTGTCTTGAGTCAGAAAAAAATTTTTTTCATGTATGTGGAACTAGGCTTCTACACTTATCAATTAGAGGTCCATTTCCAGAGAAATCTGGACTCATTGAGCAACACAAAATATGAAAAATAATTTTTAAAATGTCAGCTTGACTCTATCCAGAGGATGGGGACAAACTGACATGAATGCTACCCAAGCACATTGTCCAGGGGTGAGGACCCAGGGGACCCATCTCATCTCCAGGAGGACCTCAGCATCACCGACCACTGGGGGGCCCAGGGATCTCGGGTTATAGGAGCTGGGTGACAGTACAGGGGATGGAGGCACTGGTGCTTTTCTTTGCTTTTAAAAAATATGTATTGGAGCATAGTTACTGTGCAATGTTGTGTTAGGTTCTGCTATACCGCAAAGTGAGTCAGCTATACTTGTGTGTGTGTGTGTGTGTGTGTGTGTGTGTGTGTGTGTGATATATCCCCTCTTTTGGCACATGCTTTTCCACAGTGATGGAGGGACCATGGTCCTGCGGAGACAGTTGTGCCCAAGACAGCTTCACTGCTGGCAAATGCTCGATTTTGAGGCATAGTCTGGTTGTGTGACATGTGGTCATCGTCTCATTCCATGTTGAGTTTCCAGGCCCAGGAGACCCTCAGTCATGTGATGGCGACCCTGTCTCTCTGGAGCTGACAGCCTAGCCCTGGTACAGTGTGATGGGCGGGGGAAGCAACAAGGGGCGATCAGTTCCTCCAGAATTCTGTTGACGCAGATCTGATTAGGAGCGTAGCAGGTGCTCCTGGGGGCGAGAGAGTCCTCGACGAGGAGACCAGTCTCCAGGAGCCAGGCCTCAAGCCCCATCACGCAGTGAGGCCTGTCACCATTTCATCTGTAGTCAGCTTGAGACGTTTTAATTTACTCAATCAGTGATGGCATTAGTAAGGGTTGTGCTTAAAGTGCTGTCTAAACTAATTTGCTGGTTTAATTTACTCTGAGGAACCAGGGAAAAGGGCAGCGACTCCTCCCACTGCGCGGGCGCGGGGCAGTCGGATCTGGCCTCCACCGCACTGGTCTGTGGCTGGAGAAGTGTCTGTGTCCCGTGCCATAGGATATCGCACATTAAACTGAAGGTGCCTCACACATTAGCATTCCTTTTTCCTTTTTCCATCATTTGTATGCATATGAGCTGTGTGTTCAGATTGAAATGGGATGTCATCAGAGTAGAAGGAAGCAACTGTTTTCAAAGCAATGAAAAATAAACTTGAGCTAAAGAGACAGACTTCTTGTTCTGTAATCATGTGTTTGCTGGACATCTAAGTGGAGCTGCCTCTTGGACCTCCACTCAGCACTGTCATATACAGCAGTACGTGAAGTTGGCCACCCACTTACCCCTTTAATCCAGGCATCAGTTTCTAGAGAAACGACCCATAAAGAAACCTTCTTCCTAGTTCTGATCCCTGTAGCAGACGCCTAGGCTGGAAAACGACAAGACAGAACTGTGGCCAGTGGAGCCTGGGAATGTGTAAGGAATATGACGTACACTCATTAAAGGAGTAATTCATATACATTAAGATATAATAGGCAATTAAATTCATGAATTTACTAATTCAGCAAATATTTACATCCTACTCTGTGCTCGGCAAATTTCCTGGCCATGTATATCTTACCCTCTAGTGAGAGAGGCAGACAATAAAACAGTGAACACACACATTTTTAAATTATAGGTTGAAATTAGCACTACGAGGAGAGTAAAGAGTGAACCAGTTTTGCAGAATGAAAAGCAGAAGAGTTTCATTTAGAAAGTGTGGCCAGAGGAGGCCTTTCTGAAGAGGCAACATCCAGGTTGACACCTAAAGAACTTGAGGCCGCTGAGGGCAGGACGGTGAGCCTGGCTGGCAGAGGTGTGGGAAGGTCACAGAGCCTGACAGAAAGACTGCCTGCTCTCCAGGTCATGAGCTACACCCGAGGGAACAGGCAGGGCCTGACCGTTCAGGCCCTTGCAGGTGTGCAAAGAGACTGACCATTATCCTGGGTACAGTGAACGTTCTCGCAAGGCATTTGAAAGGGAATGACTTGATGCGATTCATGCCCAGAAGAGACGGTTGGTAGGAGATGGGGAGCCAAGATGTTGAGAAACGAGTTGGGAGTAACTGAGGGGGCCCAGGTGAAAGGTGTGATGCTGGACCAAGAGAGGCAGCAAGAAGTGACAGGAAGTGGACCTTCTGCACACACGTTACCTTGAGTCCCTGACTAGAGCAACTTTGGGGGTCAGAAAAGTCTAAGTCTCAGCTGCATCATGACAAGCTTATGTTAACCAGATTTTAGAGGTCAGGAAAGCAAACTTCCCCCTTTCTTTCTCCTAAAATGATTTACAAAAAGCCATGGCTAAGAAGAGATCTGAGACTGTGGATATCAGAAATTTTATTTTCTAAAACTTAGTTCTCCAAAAATGTTGGAAAACTCTAAGGCAAAGGTTAGATGGAAAAAATTCATTGCACTTCTTCTTTATCTTATCAAGAGATGTTTTTAAATTTGGGGGAAATCCTTTCTCAAAGCCTCATATTCAAAAATGGAAAAAACTCACCCTGAAAGGTTCTTGTTCAAGCTCATCCACAGACATTTTTTGCTTTGAAAAGGGATTTAAACATTTCTGGTGAGTTTGTAGAGACTTATGAAGGTATCTGAGCAATTATTAATTTCTCTTCAGCATTTGCTAAACAGTTTTTTGATGTATTAGCAAAGTTTGTAGTAAAACATATTTGGATCAAAACATGGTACATGGAGCAAGGATATTTAAAAATTACTCATTAGAAATAACATTATGGAGTTTATAAGAGCTGAAAATGGGCTTCCTTGGTAGCTCAGTGGTAAAGAACCCCCCGTCAATGCAGGAGACACAGTGTCAATCCCTGGGTTGGAAAGATACCCTGGCAGAGGACATGGCAACCCGATCCAGTATCGGTGTCTGGGAAATCCCATGGATAGAGGAGCCTGGCAGTCTACAGTCCATGGGGTCGCAAAGAATTGGACAGGGCTTAGTGACTAAACAACAGTGAGCTGAAAATAATTCCTATAGTAAGCTGTTCCTTTACCAGCTTGGGAGGCCATTTTCAATTTCTTTAGGAGCCTCTCAATGTGATGGTTATAACCTGTGGGAAGAGGAGGGCCAGATTTGTCTAAACTAAATTCTTGGGTTTGTGTGGACGTCACTGGAGCCTGGATGTTTTAGGTAGTGAAAAATGTAAGAATTCAGGAGCCCCGCCAGTCACCCCCTTGTGTCACCTTCCTGACTGGCTCTGAGCCCCCGGGCAGAGGAGCCCACTGGGCAGACACCCTGCCTCCTACCTGCTTGGCACTGGGCACTCAGACGTGGCAGAGCAGCGGGGAGCTGAGACGGGTGGGGAGTGCTGAGAGAGCAGCATCGAAACATGTATGCAAGTCACTTGTGAAACAGAGAGCTAGCGGATGCTGCTGTACCACACAGGGAGCTCAGCCCAGTGCCCTGGGACAGCCTAGAGAGGGGGGATGGAATAGGGGGTGGGAGAGAAGCTCAAGAGGGAGGGGCATGCATACTTACAGCTGACTGATGTTGTTGTATGGCAGAAACCAACACAACATTGTAAAGGAACGATCCTCCAATTAAAAATAAATTTTAAAAGGTTTGAGGTCGTGGGGTCACTAACGGGTAGTCTGAAGCTAGTTGTGAGAGATGGAGGTGGGCAGGATCATCTCCAAGACATAGCTGTTAGTCTCTACAACAGATTTGAAGCTGGTGGCGGCCACGCTGGGTCATTTTATTTAACAAAGAGCAGTTAACTCACTGGTTTTGCCTGCTGAAGTCTGATTAACACTGAAGAAGCAACTGTTAGAAGACGTCAAACTCAATTCTGAGTGTCTGTGACTCTCACATGTGGAAGGACATGGCCAGAATATTTTTTAAAAGGTCAGCCTAGAGTTGCCCTGAGGTCCACAGCTGCATCCTGGGATCTGAGAGAGGACACACAGCAGTGTGTGAGCACTGGAAACACTCAATGTCCATCCGCAGATGAGTGGATAGATGAAGTACAGCACATCCTTACAGTGGAGTAGCACTCAGTGATGAAAAGACGTGGAGCGCTGATTTATGCTGGAGCCTGGGTAAGCCTTCAAAGGGCTGTGCTAAGTGAGAGAAGATGGTCACAGAAGACTGTATGGTGTGATCTGATGTACATGAAACACCCGAAATTGGCAAGTATTCATATAGGATCTGGAAGCAGATTACCCTTGCTGAGGGCTAGGGGCAGAAAGGAATGGGAATCGACCTCTGACAAGGTTCCTTTGCTGGGTGGGATGTTCTAAGAATAGACAGCTGCACAGCCTTGTCGGGTGTGCGGTATGAGTTTTTCTGTTGTTTGTTTTGTTTTGTTATTTGGATTTTTTTTTTGGCCACATCATGCATCTTGTGGGGTCTTAGCCCCCTCATCCTTCCCCATCCCTCAGCAGTGAAACCACTGAGTCCTAACCACTAGACTACCAGGGAATTCCCTGTTCAGTCCCGTGAGCTGTCCACTTTAAGTGGACATTTAATAATATGTTGATGGTATCTTAATAAAGCTATTTTGTGAAAAAGCAAGTAAATAGAACTTCTCACACTAGCCACTAGGCCTAATCGTGGACCACACTGAACATCCCACCTGCCCTCAGCAATCTGTTCAGGTCAAGCACCGTTCTGAAATCGTATGTTGGTTACTTTTCTTCCTGCCTGGTCCACTCCTGGCCATTTCCCCTGTGCTCAGGAGATACACTCAAGGGAACCAAGTCTTTCAACTACTAATACGACTAAATGAGCTAAATCAAAATTTGAGAGAGAAATCTGCTGGCACAAATTTGTAGGAAAACAAGTAGCAGAGTTCATTCCAAAATGTAAAAGATTGCCACCTATTTAAAGAATGACTCTGTAGTGATGAAATGAGCAGTATTTCTCTGTATAAACTTCCAATTCAGGAACTCTTAAGTCATGTTAAAACATACACACACACAAAATAGGTAATATGTGTGTGCGTGATCTGAAATGAGTCATCTATTCCAAATAAACTTTTTTTCAGAACTAATCTCCACAAGAGGAGTCAGATTGTCCAAGTTTCCTCAATCTGTAGTTCTAATGGAGAAGAGATAAATCCTTAGGAACAAAGAGTGGCTATGATAATGGTCAAAATAAATAAAAGGGGAGGAAATGTGTTCGCCTTTGCTCTGGGGTGAAGCCCCATCTCTCATTTCTGTTTTCTTGGGCCTCCACCCTCTCACCAGAATGTCCCCATCTGCCGCCCACTGGGCCCTTGCCTGGCATCTGAATCTTCACTCAGGACCCCTCCCCATGGGCCCCTGACCAGGTTGCTGCTCAAGATCTTTGCTTCTACTCATCTTGAACAGGCTTAGAAGCGTGACCCATGGGCACCTGCTAGGTCAGGAGAGGAAGTTTGAGCCCTTGAGAGGGAAGCAGACATTTCTTGAGGCGAGGACAGACCTTTTAGATGGTGCCTCCTAGCCGGAGGGCCCTCAGTGAGGCCTGGCCCTCCTGGTGCTGTGGAACTGGCCGTGGAGGCGCAGCACGGCCTTGGACACGGCGTTTCTAGCCTATTCAGCTGGCCAGGCGAACAGCCATCGTGGCAGCTAAGTGTCCTCCAGTCTAGGCTCCTTAGTTTCTACGGAGAGCTCTCGTTTATAATTTGCTCCTCCTTACAAGGACCGTTAGATCATTGGCACCGTGGTTGTCATCATCATCATCAAAGTTATTATACATGCATAATATTGCTTATCTGCTATTATAATTCCATGTCAAACTCAAATTTGGATGCTTTTGTCTGCTTCCCCTTCTTTATTTTTTAAATTTTAATTGAAGTATAGTTGATTTATAATGTATTAATTTCTGCTGTATAGCAAAGTAATTCAGTCATACATATATCCATTGTGGTTTATCTCAGGATATTGAATATATATTCTGAGACATATATTCTCAGTGCTCTGCAGTTCTCTGTGCTATACGGTAGGACCTTGCTGTTTACCCATTCTATATATAACAGTTTGCCTCTGCTAGTCCCAACCTCCCACTCCATCCCTCCTCCATCCCCCTCCTTCTTGGCAACCACAAGTCTGTTCTCTATGTAAATCTGTTTCTGTTTCATATATAAGTTCATTTGTGTCTTATTTTAGATTCCACATATAAGTGATATCATATGATATTTGTCTTTCTCCATCTGACTTACTTCACTTAGTATGGACTCACCCACCCATGGATTCACCCATCCATGTTCCTAGATGGACCTAGAGAATGGTAAAACTCCACTGTATTGAATGTATATGTGCCACATCTTCTTTACCCATTCATTTGTCTGTGGGCATTTGGGCTGTTTATGTGTCTTGACTGTTGTAAGTAGTGCTGCTGTTGGGGTGCACATTGGGGTGCATGTATCTCTTTGAATTACAGTTTTCTCTGAGTCTATGCCCAGGAGTTGGATTGCTGGATCTCCTGGTAGCTCTGTTTTTCTGAGGAATCTCCACACTGTTCTCCCTGGTGACTGCACCAACTCATGCTCGCTCTTTCTGAATGTCATCTTATGTGAAACCCATGAGCACTTTATTTTATTTCATTCTATTTTGATTTATTTTGCTTCTGGGTGCTTTGTTTGTTTATTAAAATCAGTAATAAAACACCCAGGATGCCCAATACTTTGAGTATCTTTCTAAGTTTGAAAACTTTCATCAAACCCATGGTGATATCATGACAATGTATGGCAAAAACAATAATAAAATAAATAAATAAATAAATAAATAAAATAAATAAATAAATGAAAACTTTCATCAATTTCATCTGCCATTTTATCTTACTGAGCAATGTTGACATTTTCTGGGTAGCCTACCAGCTTCCTCCCCACCTCCCCCACCAAGCCCTGGCCACTCTGCATTTACTCAGAGGGCAGGTGGCCCTCTCCCAGCATGAGGCATCATGTTCTCCAGAGGTTACACTTGACAACATGAAAACTAAGGCTCGGAAGGGAATGAAGGTGTCCTGTGTTGGTGCTCAGTGAGGAAAGAGGCCTGCCCTATCCTCTGGGGACTCGGGGCAAAGGGAAGAGAGAGTTGAAGGAGGTATGGCAGTATATGTGGGCCTGTCAGGCAGTATTCTGTGAGAAGTGATAGGTAAGCAGGGACTTGAAGGAAGTGAAGGGCTAAACCAGGGGCTACGGAGATAGAACATTCCAGCCAGGGAGAGTGGCAACTGCAAACCTGAGGGAGGCAGATGCAGTGAGCATCCTGAACAGAGTGAGCAGGAGGAAGGTGGAAGAGGACTGCGCACAAGGGGGGCTGGACCAGATGGTAGAGCCTGGTGGACCACATGGAAGAGCTTCCAGAAGAAGGGCATAACCCAGAGCCATGTGACACGCTGTGGTGCTCGCAGGAGCAGGAAGAACCGCTGTCTTCACAAGGGCAGGCACCACGAGGCAGTCAGTGACAGACGCCTGGTTAGATGGGCACAGGATGATGGGTAGCTTTCTGGAGGAGCCAGTACACTCGGGGGTCAGCAGAGAAAGAAGGTCTTGCTGGAGAGGGAAGGAGTGAAGGATTTTCTTTTTTATGGAGGAATCAATAGCATATTTTTAGCCTGAAAGGAATAATCCAGTAGAGGGAAAAAATGTGGTTTTATTCTCCCTTAATATGTATGTTTCCTAGATGCATTCCTGCCTTATATCACCCACATCTTTCTCACACATAATTCCAAACCATTGTGGTATAAATAGCTCTGTTGTACTCTCTTTTGAGTGTCACGGGAGGAAACATGATAAACTCTCTATAAACTAATTCCTATGTCTAAT
Source organism: Antilocapra americana (assembly GCA_007570785.1). NCBI lineage: Eukaryota > Metazoa > Chordata > Mammalia > Artiodactyla > Antilocapridae > Antilocapra > Antilocapra americana. The sequence goes on from ML662476.1 coordinate 405,105, forward strand.
AGTCCTTGGGGGCTTCCTTGGTGGCTCAGACAGTAAAGAATCTGCATGCAGTGCAGGAGACCTGGGTTCCATCCCTGAGTTGGGAAGATCCCCTGGAGAAGGGAGTGGCTACTCACTCCAGTATTCTTGCTGGAGAATTCCAATTTTCTTCAGCTCCAAAGTCAATGCAGATGGTGACTGCAGCCGTGAAATTAAAAGACACTAGCTCATAGGAAGAAAAGCTATGACAAACCTAGGCAGTGTATTAAAAAGCAGAGACATCACTTTGCCGACAAAAGTCCATATAATCAAAGCTATGGTTTTTTCAGTAGTCATGTATGGATGTGAGAGTTGGACCATAAAGAAGGCTGAGCATGGAAGAATTAATGCTTTCTATCTGTGGTGCTACAGAAGACTCTTTAGAGTCCCTTGGACACAAGGAAATCAAACCAGTCAATCCTAAAGGAAATCAACCCTGATTATTCATTGGAAGGACTGATGTTGAAGCTGAAGCTCCAGTACTTTGGCCACCTGATGCAAAGAACCAACTCGTTGGAAGAGACCCTGATGGTGGAAAAGATTGAAGGCAGGAGGAGAAGGAGATGACAGAGAATGAGATAGCTGGATGGCATCCCTAACTCAATGGACATGTATTTGAGCAAACTCCGGGAGACAGTAAAGAACAGGGAAGCCTGGCGTGGTGTCATCCATGGGGTCACAAAGAGTCGGGCATGACTGATTGACTGAACAATGACACTACAAAAGCCATGAGAAAAGCAAGCTCTTTTTTCCTATTTTTAGTGAGAGGTTTTTGTGTGTTTTGGCTGCCCTGGGTCTTGATTACTGTGCTCAGTCTTTCTCTAGTTGTAGTGAGCGAGGGTGACTCTTCCTTGTGGTACACGGGCTTCTCGTTGCAGAGCACAGGCTCCATGGTGTGCAGGCTTCAGTAGTTGTAGCCTGCAGGCTCAGTAGTTGAGGTGCATGGGCTTAGTTGCTCATTGGCATGTGGTATCTTCCCGAACCAAGGATCCAATGCATGTCCCTTGCGTTGACAGGCAGATTATTTTTTTTATTAGTTTTGCCATACAATGACATGATATCACCATGGGTTTACATATACTCCCCCTCCAGAACCCCCCTCCCTCCTCCCTCCCTCCTCCCTCCCCCGGGAAATCTCGATGCACCAGCCCCGAGCATCAATCCTGGGCTGGCGATTGATTAGACATATGATAATTAACATGTTTCAATGCCATTCTCCCATATCATCCCACCCCTACCCTCATCCACAGAGTCCACGAGTCTATTCTATACATCTGCGTTCCCTTTGCTGTCTTGCATGCTGGGTTCTCGTTGACAGGCAGATTCTTAATCACAGTATTACCAAGGAAGTCCCAAGAGATTTTAAATTAACCATGAAAACTATGTTATCAGGGCTTTAAAGTCCCAACATGTTTATGAATACAAATATTCCTATTTTCAGTGAATGTTTAAAATGTATCATCCAAGCACTTTTAAAAGTTCTAAATGGCATCTTCCAGATTTCTCAACTTTCTGATACCATAGTAAATTTCTTATGGAAGAATAGGAGAAGATGTACTGGTTTAACAGAATATAATCCAGGGTCTTATTTATACAGTGGAGTGCGAACATTACATTTAATCATCTAGTCTCTAAAACAGGTGCATCTCCCATGTTCAGCAGCACAGAGTGTCAGCATTTTCAACACTTGTCAGAGACTCTGAGCACCTGCTGGCTGCCATTTGAGTAAGACCACTATGATCTGAGATAACAGGGGAAATGTGCTCCCTGTCCTTGTAGATTTCTCAGAGTTGTGGTCCTGTGTCAGGTCATATCACCCAAAAGCAAGGGTACGACACACTCCAAGTGTGTGCTGATTTGCCTCTCGTCACAGATGCCTTCCTTCACTGAGTTAAAGCTTAAAATTTACTGTTTATAGTGAGGATTTGTGTAAGCAAACAAAAAGCCTAATGGAAAAGTTTCTGTCTTCTGTAGTTTTGCTTTTTTACTAACTACAGTTCATATCCCTTATGTAGATAGCCACATCAAGAATTCTTCCCACGTATTAGAATCAAGAAAATGTGGTTGTAGTTTTGTTTACTCTGGATGATCTTATATGCTTTCCTTTTTCAAAAATGAACACTGTAGCCCATTGTGTTTCCATTAATACATTTCCTTGAATAGGGTCCAGAATTTGTCCAGTTAGACTACTCCTCTCCAGGATCAGGCTTCCCTAGTGGCTCAGAGAGTAAAGAATCTGCCTGCAATGTGGGAGACCCAAAGATTGAACCTGGAGTCTCCAGGATCTGGTAAAACACATGTACCCATTTTTCTAGGTATTTTCTTTTATCAAAAACTATTTTAACCTACCACATTTTATATATTCAGAGTTCTAGGAGATTCAGCCTTTCAGAATCAAATACTTCTAAGTAAACAGAAATAAAAGCAAATATAATAAGTATAAATTACTATAATGAATGTAAATATATGATAAATATAAATGCATAAGTGTAAATAACTAGGTTCATGTTAATAACTAGAGGAAGACTTTGGTGGCCGTGTTTTTCTTTGTCCTGTGCTTTTGCCTTATGAGGAGCCCATACAGAGCGAGGCTTACAGCTTGGCTGAGGAGGTGTTGTCTGTGTCCAGCTGGATCTGCCACTCACTCTGACCCCAACTGAGTAATTTGACCATTTTAAGTTTCAGCTTCTTCATGGTAAAAGTCGGGTAACAGCAACATGCACCTCAGGAGGTTATTCTGAGGTGTGTGTGTGTGTGTGTGTGTGTGTGTGTGTGTGTGTGTGATATTTTGTTTCCTTTGCCTTGAAGTAAGCGCACAGCCTTGGCCTCTGGACCCATCTTTCCTTACCTGCAGCCTTTCCAAACCTAAGAAACAGCTGTTTCTTCCTGCGGTAGCTCATCCATGAATGTCCTACATTTGTAGGACATTAGACAGTTATCAAAGAGATCCTGAATCTAGGGGATTAACTTGATAACCTGAGTGTGTTTTCTTAAAGAAATGATCCATCTCTTTGGACCCACCTCTTCTCCACAATAACAGTTTCAGGAAACGCTGATGTACATCATCTCTGCTTATTGGCCTTATACTCGTGAGAGGAATATATTTGCAGCTTTTAGAGCATAAGCGCAAAACATATATGTCTAGTTGTCATGGAGTCTTGGACTCTGGACTGTGAACAGTCCCCAGAGTTGAGTGGCTCTTGTTAACTAAGTGGCAGGCTCCCCTCGCGGGTCTGCGCGCTGCCTGGCGCGTGTGGTGTGGGCTGCACAGAGGCGCCTTCCGCCAGCCCAGCGTCCCGAGGCGGGTCCCGCAGGCCGGGCCCGCAGAGCTCTGAGGCTCCTGTGAAGTCCAGGCAGAAGAGTTGAAGTCGCTGTGAGCTGTTCTAACTGCGTCGTCACCCCCTGGAGGCGCGGATGTGGTTGCTTTTCCCGCTGACTCAAGACTGTCAGCGTTAAAGTTCCCAAATCCAACTTAATAGGCAGCCAATAGAGAACTATAAAAGGAAGTAAAAATTTTTCAGATGACATCTTTGGTAGGCTAATTCTAAGAACTGCAACTTCTAGTCAGCAACCTAAACAAAGAAAATATGAACAAAAGCAAACCATGTGATAATGAAAACTCTTCTCTCATCACTTCCAGTGGTTTTGGAAAAACAGCATCACAAAAAGCAGAGAGACTAGAAAGAAGGAAAGGTAGCATTATTTTTTAGACCAAACATTATTTTTTGACTCTGCTAAGCTTGTGGGGGAGGAGCGCGCTGCTCTCAGCCTGTGGTTGGAAGACTTTTCTCTGCTCCAGACCTGATGCTGGAAGCCGGCTCCTGGGACACTCACTTAGACTGGATTATTACTGCTCGGTATTAGAGGAGTGGCTCCCTTCCCTTTCAATTGAATGACCACATCAGCGTATCTATGGCTTTTGTTTCTGTTGGGAGACTGATTAACAAGGTAAAGTCTTGATTAAGGAATGCCCTTAATCAAGGGCACAGCCACATTAGAAAGAAATCATCTTCATGAATCTTGCAAGAGTTCTATCTCTGTACACCATCCACAGACCCCCATCCTAACTGGAAGTTAAACTCAAGTGCCAAGCCCTGGCTTCTTCCTTGTTCACCAGGCTGCTGTCTCTCTTTGTGAAGTGAAGTGAAAGTTGCTCAGTCGTGTCCGACTCCTTGAGAATTTTCCAGGCCAGAATACTGGAGTGGGTAGCCTTTCCCTTCTCCAGGGGATCTTCCCAACCCAGGGATCAAACCCAGGTCTCCCGCATTGTGAGCAGATTCTTTACCAGCTGAGCCACAAAGGAAGCCCAAGAATAATGGAGCAGGTAGCCTATTCCTTCTCCAGCAGATCTTCTCTGACCCAGGAATCAAACCAGGGTCTCCTGCATTGCAGGTGGATTCTTTACTGACTGAGCTACCAGGGAAGCCCTTTGTGAAGGAAGTCCTATCCCCTTCTCCTTTCCAAATTGGACATGTAGGTCATTTTTGTTTGTTATTTGAAATGTTATCACCACTGTGCCTTTTCACTTAGTATCTAGTTATGTAATGAACTTCTCTTTCCTACTCAGTTTAAGAAATTTTAGAAATCATTGATTGAGGGGTGAAACAGAAGGGAAGTGGGTTATCAGCAGGCTCACATTTAGAGTTCATGGACTATCCCCAGTGCCCAGAGGAAGGCCTGAGCAGGAGGGGACTGGGGCCTCTCCATTCCCACTTCCCTCAGTATTTTTCCTCTTACTTCTGCCAACTCACCTCCAGGAACTCATTCTTTTTTCCTGCCTAAAGTGTGGGGGAAAAGTCTGATTTATCAGAGTTTTGTTGAAAGAGAACTGGCATTTGGGATAAGCATTTGCTCGGAGGCTTAGGATAGATGGGCCTGCTCACAGAGCTGCCGACAAGTGCCCACATCTCCTGCCTCCAAGCAAGCACATCCCGGGGGACTAGCCTGGAACAGAGCACTTGTCCCGGGAGTTGCTTTTCCGAAGTTCCTCTGCACCTGACTTGGAGAATCCTCTCGGCCGTCTGGTGCCCAGGGCCCAGCTCCTAGCTCAGCCGTGTGTGCAGCCAAGAGCCTGGGGACACAGGAACCACTTGCCCCATCGGTCACGTTCATATCCAGAGCCTGAACCAGTACGGTGGAGGAAGCTCTGGCCTCAGTGAGGAAGGAGTCCTAGGGCAACAGGGTCCCCTGCAGCACTTCCAGGGTATTCTGTACGGAGTCCTTGCTCTCAGCCCCATTTCCCCTTCTAAGTAAAGTATGGAAAACTAAGATTTCTCTTTGAAACTCCTCAGGACACAAACTGCTCTGAACCCTGAGCTGGGGCAACATCCTTGGCATCCACGCACACTTGTGACTCTTTTACTGGGTTCAGGGCCCTCAGCCCTGCACCGACTCAGGCATCCTGACCACACTCTCTGGTTCTCCTGCTGTAGGAATGGCCACACTTGTTTTCTGTGTAAAACTTAAAATGTTTGTATTAGACTGGGCTTTCTGTGATACTTAGAAAATAAGATAGTAAGAAAATTAAGATGCTTTGGTGGTCTAAATACTTGTGAAGTACATTTTTTTTTAATATTGCAAAATGCCTTCAAGAGTTCCAAGTAAATTTAAGAGAGGATCTATTGGATTTTCACTAACAGCTTAAAAAAAAAAGAGTTACTTTGATCACCTGCCTTACTGTGAGCTGTGACAGTAACCTCGTAGCTGCTGCCCTCAACGCTTTGTTTCATTCTGTTGTTTAAAAACAGGGATTCATTCAGCTGCATAGGAGATGAATTCTGTTATTAGAAACTTTGCCATCAGGCTTAAGAAATACACTTATAACTCATTTATTTCAGGAAACAGGTTTCAAGATCTCCATAAGAAGTCTTTTATTAAGATAAATCACAGCTTTGTCAGTTTCTCCAGAAGTACCCTATTTTTAATTCCCAGGGAGAACCACAAGAATAAAAATAAGTTAACCTAGTAGGTTATTTTCTTTCTAATGGTACCTGTTTTTATTAATAGAATTCCAGTCTACATATTTCTTGGGCTTCCCTGGTGGCTCAGGTGGTAAAGAATCTGCCTGCAGTGCAGGAGACCTGGGTTCAATCCTTGGGTTGAGAAGATCCCCTGGAGAAGGGAATGGCAACCTATTCCAGTATTCTTGCCTAGAGAATTCCATGGACAGAGGAACTTGGAAGACTATAGTCCATGGAGTCACAAAGAGTCGGACACAACTGAGCAACTAACACACATATTTCTTACTATTTGCTTAGTAGAAGCAATCATTCATAACATTTTATAGCATTTTATAAAGAACTTTTAATGCCTTTTTTTTTTTTAGCTTAACTAGGTCTCAGTTGCCACACATGGGGTCTTTAACTGTGGCATGCAAACTCTTACTTGCAGTGTATGGGATCTAGTTCACTGACCAGAGATTGAACCCAGGCCCCTGCATTGGGAGTAGCCACTGGATCACCAGGGAAGCCCTCTGGAGAACTCTTAAAGTGAAACTTTTTGAATCTTTGCAGCAGCTCTGGGCAGTCCTAGTAGTGATACTGTTCTGCATTCTTGAGCCCTTGTCCTCCCTGAGGGACACAGGGGGCCAAGCGAGCAGATGCTACCCCAGCATCAGACAGCGGGGCCAGACTTGCTGTGCAGCCTCCGTTCCAATGATGTCGTCTTTTAACTGTTCGTCTGGTAGATTCAATACTGTTTTCCTTGGAGCATGTGTTTAAAAGGAAATCCTAGATATGTTCAAACATTACTGCTCAGTCTCTATTTTCTATTTGCAAATGAGTAGTTCCCATGCTTGATGAAGCTCAATTAATAAAAAAAAAAAAAAACACCTGTCCTAAGTATCCATTGTATAGATTTCCATGCCTGGAGAAACATAATGTGGAAACTGAATCCGAGATCATTTTAATTAAATATATGAGTTCTTATATGATACTGCTTATTTCATTCATGCTTCTGATTTAGGTAGTAGTACCATCCCCATTGATGTAATGGGGCCAATCTCAGCACCCTCACCTGAATACGACAGATATTTCTTTGACTCCTTTAGTATGCCTGAAAATATAAATGTGCTTGTGTCCTATTCCATTCAGCCTTCTTTGATTCCAAGTTAAGAGCCACTGGATGAATTCACCTCTAGCTCTGTTATGTTTTTAAATCAAGTATCAGGTAATATTCTTGTGTCTGTGGTATTATTTTTCTCTAATAAATCAAATCCTCCATGATACTTGCTCACCTACTATAGATGGACTGTAGTGATCTTTTTAGCCCTTGTTTATATCATGTGTTTTCTCCCCACCCAGAGTAAAAGAAGCTGAAGAGGTGTGTAGGCAGAAAAAGGGAAAGTCACTCTATAAAATAAAACCAAGACATGACTCTGGAATTGTAAGTATTTATTCTGTTTTTTAATTTGTGGTTTTCTCTGGCTTTTAAACACTCTTTTCTCAGAATATACAAATCCACCTAATAATATTTTAAACATCTTCTTCTTAAGTTTGAACAAATAGTGAGCTTCCAACTTAGAGAATCTCCTTTTCCTTCTGCCTGTAATCAGGTACCAGAGGAAAAGCGTCTCGGTGTTCAGCACTCAAAGCCTAACCGTCAAGATGGATCCATTGCGGGGGTGCATATATGTGGGGGGCTGCTGGTGGAGTTGGGGCCATCTTTCCCTCTCCTCATCATACATGGGTCACAGCACAGCTGGTGTGACCCCGTGAGCACCCCTGAGGCCTCACAGGTGGAGTGCCAGGCACAGCATTGCTCCTTGCTCAGGCCAAGGGCTCAGGCTGCACAGTGGGCTACCAGCAGCTGTCAGCCACAGCCAAGTGTAACAAGCCACGCTGCTCCCTCTTTGCTCGTTGCTCCCTTCAAAATAAAACACCAGGTTGTGCACCAGGAAGGGAAGGGTTTGGTGGACATGATGAGTCCATGTGATACTGTCTTATGTTTGGTGGAATGTTTGAGGGATTATCACTTGGCACTTTAGGGTAAGTGATGCTATTTTAAATGAAAAGTTGGGTTAGACCTTAAAATAGCATTTTGAATTGAGTTAGTCTAATATAGTGTAAGTGCAAGATATTCAAATAACCCAAATTGGGCCACAGTTAAACAGCTTTATTTAGAAAAAGTTAGAAATTATATCTGCATTTAAAAGATATTTTCCCTTCTGTTTATCTGTATCAAAATCTTATTGAACAACAAGTATTATATTATGGTTTGGCTTATGTTCTGTCTTTTTGATGAAAGTAAATCTTCAAGTACATGTATAGAATGAGAAGGAATAGTTCTTTACTAACCACAATTATGCCGTTATAAGGATAGAAGAGAATTAAATCACATTAACAATGAGATGAAAGTGTGCTAGTCGCTCAGTTGTGTCCAACTCTTTGCGACCCCATGGACTATAGGCTGCCAAGCTCCTCTGTCCATGGAATTCCCAAGGCAAGAACACTGGAATGGGTCGCCATTCCATTCTCCAGGGGATCTTCCTGACCCAGGGATCGAACCCATGTCTCCCACATTGAGGGCAGATTCTTTACCATCTGAGTCATAGAAGAGAATTAAATCACATTAACAATGAGATGAAGCCTCAGTTCAATTTTCATATTTATGTGTTTGTACATAAGACTGAAAATGAGAAAGGTGAGCTGATACTCTTTCACATCAATTAGAGGCTAAATTTTTAAACATTTTTTTCCCTCAAAAACATTAGTGAAAATTCTAAGAGATGAATAGGTTTTACTTATATCTTTTTTCCTTTATGAGCTTGTGGATCTTTAACCTTTTCTCAAAGAATTTGATCCAAATGAAAACGCTATTCTAAACTCCATACATTCTGTAAAGTCATGCCTTCTAACTATTTCTCTTACCTGGTGCATTTATTTCAGAAAGCAAAAATAAGCATGAAAACCTGACCAATGAAAAAGAAAAGCAGAACAAAAATGAGTCACTGCAGCCGCTTCCACAGAATTCAGCTGGCCTGAGGGCAGGAAGGAAACTCATCATTTTGATCACGTTTCTTCTTGGCCTCTTGCATAATCTTTATGTTTTCCAGACAGTTTACTGATTGTTGAATTCTACACTGTATTCATATAAAGATGCAAAAGCAGTAGGCCAGTGGAGAATGTGACACCTTTTCTTTTTGTAAAAGTTTATGGTATTTTACCAATAGACCAAAACAGCATGTGTAAGAGGCAGTATCTGCATTAATTCTGAACATGCTAAACAGTAACCTCCAACTTACTGTTGTGAGAATATTCCCTGTCACAGTGAAACACTCTTTCTCCTGATGACCAGTACTCCACATCACTGCACTTAGATTAATGGTTAACATGTTATTTCTAGTGACTTGTTTGTATCAGTTTCACATCTACATATAAATTTTCTATTTTAAAACTGAGGTACCATTTATATATGTCATAGATAAGGCTTTCCCAGCTCTTGGGTTGGTCTCTGTAACTATATATTTGTGAAAGAAGATTATCATTTTTTTTTTACACATCAGACAATGAATAGAAAAAAATATATAGCAAAAAGAAAACCCTTTCTATACATCATTTAATACAGGCAGGAATCATAATTTTAAGTTAAATGAGGGCCTTTATCAACCATGTCCTTTAGGACCTACATAAAGCCAGTCTGCAGCAAAGGTCAATTAAACCAAAGTTGTGCCTCTCTGTAACTTACCATTGCCCTTCTCAGAGATGACACAGTGCTTTTACATGATCTTCATAAAATTTCCAAACATGACTAACTGTTGGCAAAAAGAAAAAAAGAGTAACTTTTAGATGGATTGACATCTACCTAGGACTTGTTCATTAAACCCACCTGCCTGAGTATTGTGATTTGACTGGGGTTTTCTTTATGTTTATGGCAGTCAATCAAAAGCTATGAAATGAGTATGTAAGAGTTTATGATCTAAAGGAGCCGAGGAAAAGATTTTATTTTAGTCTGAGAGGAAAAAAGTACATCTCTACTCTTTCTGAGAGTATTTTAAAGTCACTCCTGAAGCATTGTGATGGCTTTGTCTAACATTAATAGATTTTTTAAAATGATATGTTGTTGGGGTATGGCTATGAATAAAGGGGAGAATCTGTTGCTATGGCAAGCTAGTTATGGAAGCAACTTAAAAAGAAAATCTGAATTGTAACTATGTTTCTATTTATGTAAAATGCTGTCCTCACCTTTCAGTCTGTAGTTGATGTGCTCAGACACAGCAGTGGCTCCGGCTTGCTGTTCTGCCATCTTCCTGTCTCCTTCAGTCCCTCCGTGTCTATATGAACTTCAATGATATAATAGGGCATTTAACAGAGGTTGCTATGTGCAATACTGTATTTAGTGTTTCTATTTTAATTTTTCTAGGATGTTAATTTATATGAAAATAAAATGCATAATAAAAGAGTTCTGTGCCTACTGTGTATATATAACCTAAAAGTACATGCAAAATATTTATCCCAGAGGGGAATTAAGTTACAGCATCTGTGTCCAAAGATTTTTGAAAGTTCTTATTCCAGGCTGAACAGTTTTCAGTGAGTAGTGAAAGTCACTCAGTCGTGTCTGACTCTGTGAATGAATGAACTATACAGTCCATGGAATTCTCCAGGCCAGGATACTAGAGTGGGTAGCCATTCCCTTCTCCAGGGGACCTTTCCAACCCAGGGATTGAACCCAGGTCTCCTGCATTGCAGGTGGATTCTTTACCAGCTGAGCCACCAGGGAAGCCTGAACAGTTATTAGCAGTTAAGTATTTAACAAATGCTGGTTTGTAAAAATAAAATGATAATTCTGCTACATCAAAACATATTTTCTTAAGTTCAGATTTTCTTAATGCAGTTTTAGGGAAGAAGTATTTCCCCCTTATGGAGATACCAGTATGTTAATACCTAAGAAGTCCTTTTTCTAAAAGTTACAAATGAGTTGCAAAAATTCATATGATGTAGACTAAATGGTGATACAAACTGAGTTGATCTCAGTGAGGCAGCAGTGAATGGTGGCGTGAAGTGAGATCTAATCCCCTACCCAGGAACTGAACCTGGGTAGCCTCAACGAAAACCAGGAATCCTAGCCACCAGGCCAGCAAGGGCTAGAGGCTAGAAGCTAATTTTCCCTGATCTTTGCCCCCAGTGAAAAATGCATTTATCATGGAGGCAGAAACTGTAAACTGCAGGTGCAAAGCTTATTATTATAAACGTAGCACAGCAACACAGGGGAAGAACAGAGAAACAGTTGGTTTAGACAGAAGCAAAACAGAGACACACCTGGAGAGAAAGGTTATGGGCATCCACCCCCCCCCCAACACACACACACACACAGTGAGAAGGAGCACAATAAAGAGGTGGTTAAGTCATTTATACAGGCTGGTTCTTCTGGGTCTTCGTCTTCCTTTCTGCCGATTTTCTGGTTTCTTTCTTCACATCTGACCTGTCCTGGGACTCTCCCCTGGTGTACACACACCCCTCAGCTAAGGTGGATCTCGAAGTGGAGGCTTCTGGGAGAAGCAAGACTCTTTATGGTCTGGCATTTTTGCCTGACTTTTGACCCACAAGGAGCCTCTCTGCGCATGTGTAGTGTTTCCCTTGTCCCAAAAAGGGGGGCGGGGGGGGGGGGGGGGATCCCGTAATCCTTTACCCAAGCAGGATTTGGTCCCTCTTTGTCCTTGCCATGACTATTAAAGGGTTTATTAGAGACAAACGCTGGCTATTTACCCTCTTTCTGTTGTTACTTCCATTTCAGAGGGCAAACAGGAGGCTGATTATAATGCCTCAGCTGGAGCCCACCTATCTCTTGTCTCAGGAAATGTAAACAGGCTAGCTGTAAATGTCTAACCTGGAGTCCATCTATCGCCTACATCACCTTTATGGGAAGACAATAAGGCAGAGAACATTATGGTGCAGAGATGGATATAAACAAGGAAATAGAAGGAATAAAAAGGAAGCATTATGCTAATAGAAAAGCATTATGGAAGCTAATGGGGAAAAAAGCAAATGGAAAAGACTTGGTTTTTCTCCATAAATCATCTTTGAATTCAGGTCTAATTTTTCACTATAAATTTTTCATCACCTATACATTGGCTTGTCATCTACTTTGTGCCAAGGCCTGGTGCTCATAACTGACATTTAAAAATGAAAAGAAAGAGGGAGAAATGGGTAAAGGGCCCAGTGTATGGTGAGGAATGGAAACTAAATTTTTGGTGGTGAGCACACTGTAGTGTGTGTGAAGTCGATATCCAAGGCACACGTGAGAGTTATGTAATATTATAAATCACTGTTACCACGATAAAGATAATTTGAAAAAAAAGAAACTGAATATCAAGTTGGGGTGGGGAGGAGTGTACAGCAGCAATTAAATTCATCGTAATGCCCAGTTCAAAGAGGACAAAATGCTAAATCCAGAGGGATGAGGACGAGGTGAGGGCTGGGGGGAAGAGGGGTCTCTGGGGGCACAGGGCTTCACTTTTCTAAGTACCTGCAACCAGGTGAGCCCGAAGGAGGGAAGACGGTGCAAAGGGGAAAGGATGGCGAAGAGATGTCGCCGGAGACGCAGAAAAGCCTTTGTGGCAGGAACTAAGGTAAGTTTGTTTGGGGGCAGGGAGTGCCCAGAGGTCACGAGGGGGCAAAGAGGGAGGGGGCGGGGCACTGACGTGATACAGGAACCCGTTTCAAGTGCCATCTTAAAAGTTCCAAATGGGTATTTGGTAGAGATGATGAAACATTTCTAAGGAAGGTAACAAGCTGAAGAAAAAGCATGGCAACCAGAAGCTGAAGAGCCTGCCACCCCCCTTGGAAGAACTGGCCCCACGGCTGACAGGAAGTGGTGAGGGGCTGAGCAGGGCAAATGCAAAGGATGATGGGCATCCTGCAGCATCACTCACAGCAGTGGCAGGACCCGTGTTCCAGGGGACCCAGCCCACCCCGCTGCAGCGTGGAGGATGGGGTCTGTAGCTCAAAGGGGCAACTGTGGCTCAAAGCAGGAATGGATGCAGGTGCGGCACTACCAGCACGGATGGAAACCTGGATGAAGAAGAGGCATGGTAAGGAGGTAAAACACACGTGAGGGCTTCTTGAATTGTCAGTCGTAAGACACAAAGCAGAATGCACTTACCACGACAGGCTGGTCTCTGGACTGTTATTTGGCAAGCCTGGCTCCTGGCATCGATGAGGCCATATACGAAAGGGGTCCATCAAGTTCCTTCACAACCATTAGCACCTGGAGAACCTTCTCTGTGGAGCCCACCAAAAAAAGCAGCTCTCTGGGTCTTCATCCCCTTAGTTAATGTTAGTCACTCAGTTGTATTCAATTCTTTGTGACCCCATGGACTGTGGCCTGCCAAACTCCTCTGTCCATGAATTCCCCAGGCAAGAATACTGAAGTGGGTACCATTCCTTTTACCAGGGGATCTTCTCGACCCAGGGATCGAACCCAGATCTCCTGCGTGGCATGCAGATTGTTTACCATCTGAGCCACTAGGGAAGCCCCAAACCCTACAACACCCAGTATTCCCAGGTGGTCCCTTATCCAAGTACTAACCAGGCCCAACCCTAACTTAGCTTCCAAGACCAGAGGCGACGCAGTGCACTCAGGGTGTTACGGCTGTAGACTGGCTTCATTCTCTGCAGGGTATTTATCACCATCTGAAGTAATACAGTTGCAGCAGGGCTGGGGCAGATGGCGCTGCAGTGCCCAACAGCCACTGGTCAGCATTGCAGTGGGCACCAACCCCTCCCCTTGCGTATAAAAGGAGCCCAAAGTGGGTCTGAGGAAAGATGGATCGAGTGGCTAGTCTGCCATCTTCTTGGTCTGCTAGCTTTCCAATTAAAACCATTATTCCTTGTTCCATCACTTTCTCTCCCAGAGTGGGCTTGAGCTCTGTAACATGTCCTGCTCTTCTGGTCTGTGCCCTGGTGAGTCCTACACTGTTTTCGTGATCATAGCTTCATGATATTGTTTGAAGTCAAAGCATAAGATGCCTCCAGCCTGTTCTCATTTCTGAGGGTTCCTTTGACTATTTCCACACGAATATTAAGAGGATTTGCTCTATTTCTGTGAAAAATACCATTGAAAGTTAGGCAAAGAATGCATTCACAGTGGACATTGCTTTGCAAAGAATGGACATTTTAACAATACTAATTCTTCCATTCCACGAGCATGGGATATTATTGGTTTCTTCTTCATTTTCTTCATCAACGTCTGAAAGTGTTCAGTGTGCAGGTCTTAGAAGCCCTCGGTTAAATTTACGACTTGGCAGTTTGTTATTTTTGATGCAGCTGTCAATTGGATTATTTTCTTTCTCTTTCTGATGGTTCATTTTTTGTGTTTAGAAGTACAGTTGATTTGTATGTATTGATTTTGTACCATTACTGAATTCATGTATTAGTTCCAATGGTGTTTTAATGGAATTATGAAGAAAATTATAACTCAAAACTCCCACTGTTTCCATCACATCCAGGTCATTCACAACATGGAAGACCAAGTGGCTCCTGCTAGCATCTTCCCACAGTGCCTCTCAACTCCATGTGGACTCATACAGGTTCTTGAGTTTGTATGAAGTGGATCTAGGTAACAAGGCTTGCCCTCTATTAGGAAGTGTGATGTTTTCTCTGATTTTCTGGTGTGGTATTGATAAGGTGTTTTGGAAAGTTTTTGACTTTGCCATAATTCCAATCCTACAGAAACCTGCAGTAGCAGAACAAAGGTTTGGGTATCTGCACGCTCAGATTTCCCAGCCTTTCTTACTTGAGTGCATTTGCCACTTCACACAAGATTCTCCAGTGCGTTTTGCCCAAGACAGAAAGAGTGTTCTTCCAGGGAACCAGCACGTAGAGTCCAAGCAAGGAAATTACATGGTTTCCACATTACAATCCAACCCAAGGCCCATTTCAACTTTCACCAGCTGCTTCAACTTTAGGGAAATGTCTTTTCCCATTCTGATCCAGGTTTCTTTTCCTGGAACCATGCTTGATACTTTCCCTCATTTTCACAACCTTGATGGATGTAAAATGCACAAGATAAATATGACCTGAGTCATAAGATAAATCTGGTCTTTTCTGTATTTATAACATGTATCAGTACTTTTATGTATTTTGTGTGTTTGTGTAGGTGTGTGTGGTTAATTGTACATATTATTTACCATTTAAAACATTTTAAGTACACTGTTCTATGGCATGAACCACACTCGCATTGTTATACAAACATCTTCTCCATCCATGTTCAGAAATTTGTTTTCACCAGTGAAACTGTGTGCCCATTAAAGACAAACTTGCCTCAGCCCCTGACCATTGCACTCTGCTTCCTGCCTTTGTGTGTGCCTCATATAAGTGGAATTGTGTCATTTTGTTCTGCCTGTGACAGTTACTTCATTTATAATGGCTTCAGGGTTTGTGTTTGCAACAGCACATGTCAGAATCCCTTCTTTCTGGGGGGCTGAATTCCATTCCTCTGTGTGTATACCACCACATTTATTTGATCCCCTCATTCACAGATGGACAGTTGGGTCACTTGCACCTTTTGCTGCTGTGATAAATACTGCTCTTAGGATGGGTGTATTGATAGGTGTCCAGCCCCTGCTTTCAGTCTTTTGGGTGCATGACCTGCTGTGGATGTGGTGGATCACAGGTCAACTCTGTGATGAAGCTTTGAGGAACTGGCACACCATTTTCCACATAGCTTTCACCATTTCACTTGATTTCTTTTCTGGAAAAATAATAGTGGTTTATGGACCCCCTCCAATTGGTTTATCCATTTACCCACTGGTGAGCATTTGTACCATTTCTACCTTTTGGGTCTTATAAAGAGTGTTCCTGTCAACACATGTAAACATCTGTTTTCACTTCTTTGGGGTATCTATCCAAGAGTAGAGTTGTTGAGCTGTATGGTAATTTTACATTCATGTCATAGACATATGTTGAATCCTTTTCCATTTGCACAAGTGATGTTTATTTTATGTGTTTAAAAAAATATTTATTTGTTTGGCTTCATCAGCTCTTAGTTGGGGCAGGCGGGATCTTCCTTGTGTCGAGAGGTATCTTTTCACTGGGCACTGTTGTGCACAGTCTCTAGCTGTGTTATGCAGACGCTAGAGCAAGCAGGCTCAGTAGCTGTGGGACACAGACCTAGTTGCTGCGAGGCACCTGGGACCTTCCCAGACCAAGGATCGAACCCACGTCTCCTGCATCTTTTATCAGTGAGCCACCAGGGAAGCCCTACCCCCATGTTTTATTGAAGAGTTTGTACAGTCATGTCTTGGTACCCTTGGGGAATTGGTCCCAGAATACCCTAATTTTGGTATACCAAACTCTGGGGATGCTCAATTCTCCTATATAAAATGGAATGGCACTTGTAAATAACCTGGGCAAATATCCTCTTGTATACCTTAAATAAAATCTAGATTACTTATAATAACTAATACAATATAATCACTGTATAAATGTTATAAATACAATGTGAATGTTATGTAAATAGTTGCTGGTATGTGGCAAATTGAATGTTTTCCTTTTGAAACCTTTTGGAAAAATTTTTTCTTATAGTTTTGATCTGGAGTTTGAATCCATGGATGTGGAACTCATGGATACAAGGGGCTGACTGAAATTTTACTTTTTACATGTAAGCCTTTTATATATTTTGAGATATATTTTAGTATGTGGCATGAGCTAAGGGTCCAATTTCATTCCGCTGCATGTGGATAGCCAATTGCCTAGCAACATCATTTGTTGAAAACACAATTTCCCCCCAGTTTAGTTCTGCAGACTGTTGTATAAAATGAGCTCATTATGAATGGATGGTATATTTCTGGGATCTCCAGTCAATACCACTCGTGTATGTTTATGTATAATATATTTGTATATGTGTGTGTGTGTGTGTACAGACACACAAGGGCTTCCCTGGTGGCTCAGATGGTAAAGAATCCGCCTACAATGCAGGAGACCTGGGTTTGCTCCCTGGATTGGGAAGATCCCCTGGAGGAGGGCATGGCAACCCACTCCAGTATTCTTCCTTGGAGAATCCCCATGGACAGAGGGGCCTGGCGGGCTACAGTCCATAGGGTCACAGAGAGTCAGACACAACTGAAGCGACTTAGCATGCATGCACACATACACACAGGAATTCATGTGTACACACACACACACACACACACACACACACACACACACACACACAATTTCCTGTATATATATATACACACACAGCACTTCCCTGGTGGCTCACGGTAAAGCATCTGCTTACAATGCAGGAGACCCAGGTTCGATTCCTGGGTCAGGAAGATCTTCTGGAAAAGGAAATGGCAACCCACTCCAGTACTCTTGCTGTGTGTGTGTGTGTGTGTGTGTGTGTGTGTGTGTGTGTGTGTGTGTGGTGTGTGTGTGTGTGTGTGTATTTGTATATGTATACATGAATTCATGATATATGCACACAAATTCACATATATATTTATACACACATGAATTCATGTACATGTGCATGTGTGTGTATACACACATGGATGGTGTATGTGTGTGCATCCTGTGTGTGTGGTGCGTTAAAAGTCAAAGCTCAAAGCGCATGATCTAGGCAACCAAACCCATGATCGTGTAGGTTTTCTTCTGTATTGTTTATAGTTTGTTGTCTATTATTATTCTGTATTGTTTATAGTTTACTATTTTAAAATTTTTTGTGTTCAATGTTGAATGACTTTTGGTGTAAGTTGTCAAGCTTGTGTCTAATTTCATTTCATTGTGTATGTTTTCTAATTGTTCTATAACTGTTTTTCCTAGAGGTCCCAGGATGTTTGCCTCCATCCTTTTGAATTTCCTGCATGTGCTGGATTCAGTAGGACCACCAGCAGGAGTCTAGGCCTCCCCTGAGCGAGGAATGGCTGCGGCCTGCATTTCCTGTTAGCCATCAGAGGGCGACAGTCCCACCTCACTTACCAGGGCAGGGCCTCCCGATTCTGCCCCCAGACTCGGCTCTGCGCACAGCCCTCAGGACATAGGCCTACTCAGGACCTACCTGGGGTTTGGCTTCAGGTCGACACAGGGCTGCGTCCACACTGAGAGGAGCTCAGTTCCCTCAGGAGCTCAGTTTCAACGGAGACCATGGGAAGAAAAGGTGAAGAAACTGTGAGGAGAAGCTTCCTCTGCCTGGCTGGCTGTCTGGAGGGGCACTGTCTTCAGACAACCCAGCAGAGGAAGGGCTTGATGTAGAAAACTGTGGGTTCGGGTTAGTTTTGTGTGCAGTGCAGACAGTGTCCGGTGTCCTTCGGCTTGTGATGTTCTGTTTTCCAGGCAGCTTACTGAGGGGACCGTCCTTTCCCTGGTGTATGTCTTTGGCAGACTTGTCATCAATTAACTGAGCACATATTAGCAGGGCTTTTTCCTTGGTTCTCCCTGCTAATGTCCTGGCTAGTTTCCTCTTTCTGTGCCTTCTACACGGTTTGGTTACCATAGCTGCATACGATGATTTGAAGCCAGGGAGCGAGTTTCCTCCAGCTACTGTTCACCTTCCTCAGGACCCTCTTGGCTGTTCAAGGTCCTTTATGGTTCTGTGCAACTGTCAGGATTGTTTGTTCAGTTTTTGTGAAAAATACCATTGGATGTAGGTTGGAATTGCATTGAATGTATGTGCTGTTTGGGTTAGAATGGACATTTTAGAGCTAATCAGTCTTTCCATCCATTAGCACAGGATCTCTTTCCTTCATTTGTGTCTTCAAATTCTTCACCAATATCTTAATGATTTCAGTGCTCAAGTCTCTCATGCCTTTGGATACCTTTATTCCTAGGTATTTTGTTCTTTTGATGTTATTTTAAATGGGACTGTTTTCTTAATTTCTCTCTCTGATGGTTCATTATTTGTGTACAGGAACACAGCTGAGATTTATGTATTCATTTTGGGTCCTGTAGCTTTACTGAACTCATATTCTAAGATTGATGTCAAAAGCTAGAACTAGAAATCCCACTGTTTCTACCACATCCAGGTCATCCACAACACCCAAGAGATAGTGACTCCTAATAGAATCTTCCCACAGTGTCCCTTACAATCATATGAAATCCTACAAGAACAAATGGTATCATCACTTCGGGTGAGCAGGATCTGGGTAGGACTTGGCCTCTCTAGCCATATTTGATATTGTCTTGACTTTTCTGTCCTACTGACATGGTTGTTTTGAGAAGTAATTTATTTTTCAGTCATTTCAAACTTACAAAAAATTTTCAATAGCAAGACTCATATTTGCCCCTTCATACAAAATACTCCAGTGTGCTTTACCCTAAACAAGGATACTCTCCCAGGAACCCAGCACATATTCCCGAAATGAGGATCGTGAGACTATCTTCTAATCATCTGATCCATAGGTCCACTTCAACTTTCACCAGCTGTGCCAACTCTATGGTATTATCTTCTTTCGTTCTGATTTGGTTTTCTTTCTTTTTTCTGGACCCTTGATTGAGGGTGGGTCACATCAGATGTGCCTGTGACCTGGGTGGCTTCTATCACTTAGGATGTTGTCGGTGTTCATCCATGAGTGTATCACTCCTACATTTTTTTCATTGTTATTAAAAACACGTAACAACAGGTACCTTACTGTCAGCATGACACAAAGAAGGATGAGACAAAGGATGAGAAGCGCAAGCAGTGAGCACCTCCCCGGCTTTTAGGATAAAGGTGTCAGAAATGTCTCCACACCAGCCATGCGGAGCCCATAGGAGGCAAATGATTGCAAAAGCAAGCTGAGAGGGCTCATCTCTCTACTGCTGGCCCCAGAGCCCCAGGTTCCAATCTGCCAGCCCTACTGTGCACAACCAGGCACCAAAAGCAAGATACACAGACTTTTGACTTAGGAAGCCAGACCCCATGCTGGGGTCACACAGCATGGTCACGTGATCATCATGGACTCCGTGCTCACATCCCCTGTCCTAACAAAAACATCCACAGGTCACTCCATAGGGCTTTCTTGAGCACTTGTGCATACTACAAACTACAATGGTAAAAAGAGGGGAGAAGGCACAGCTGGGAGCATGACTGTGGGGTGCTCCACAAATTACCAAATTACCTAAGGTCCTTAACACTTAGGTTTCTTAATATGTAAATGGAAAAAGGAGGCCCATTTAATAAATGGTGCTCAGATAATTTGGCATCCAACTGAAAAACAAAACTGGATTCCCTACCTCAGAAAATACCACCAAAAGCAATTACAGGCACATTAGGAACCTACATTTGAAAGGGAAAACTTTAAAACTGTAAGGACAATTTTTTTAATTGAAGTAAAGTTGATTTATAAGGCTGTATTAGTTTCAGGGGTTAGAAAAGCAATTGAGTTATTCAGTGATTTGTGTCTGAGGTACTTCCTCAGACAAAGTTCACTCCCTTTGGGAGGCCCCTGGGCCACTCCCAACACTAAACTAGCAGTCCTGTAAACCCACAGCAGCAGGCAATGGCGTTCAGTGGATATTTGCTGACTGAATAAGTGACTGCAATCACACTCTGAAGCAAGCCTTGAGGCTGGGAGGAGACCCCCAATCTTGGCTTCAAACAGGATGTCTTGATCCTGTTTGGTGTGGGTGAGTGAAATGGGGCTTGGGAAGGGAAGAGATCCATCACAAGGGGAAACTGGGAGTGTGAAGAGGATGTAAGCAGGTACCTCCCAGAAACACAGCAGACCCTTCAGTCATGCCCTCACCCCTGCTCTTGGGGCATCACACCCTCTCCCTCCCTGGAACATGCTGAAGAGCTCGCAGGTTTCCCAGGGAGGGCAGTCACCTGACCCCCACCTGACCAATCAGCACATTCCATCCTCCTGGAGCCCTGTGATTGACTCAGGGCTGGACACGTGACTAATCAGGGCCTAAGCTGGAATCCTGGGGAATGGAGGTTTACTTCTGTTAGGAACAGGGGAGACCTGAGGTCGGCCTGTGGCAGTTGGAAGGGAAGTGAGGTCAG
>ML662476.1:429026-463644 GCA_007570785.1 Antilocapra americana
CCTCTGGCTGGGCAGCAGAAATGGCCTTACTATAAACCTGCATGCTTTCCCAGCCACCCCTGCTCTTTCTGGCTATGGCCAGAGGAAAGTGTCTGGGGACACACTCTCAGGCTGCCCAGCGTGGGAGGAGCTCAGGGTGTTGGACACCCCCAGGGGCAGTTGCTTCCCTCTGAAACTTCAGTCCTGCTGCTGATGGAGGGAAGGCTTCAGGGCCACACCGGGAGGCTGGGCTGAGGATGATGGTCCTCTGCTCCAGGCTGGAGGGAGACAGGAAGGCTCCCTGGTCTTCCGCCCTGACTCCTGGTCTTCCTGTAGTTGTACATCCTCTCCTCGGCTGAGACACGTGGGTATAGGTGTGGACACATCAGGCCTTGGAGAAGGGTCAAGTTATGGCTTCTAAGGTCAGTAGGGGGGAGTGTCTCACAGTGATGGTGCAGCCCTCCACCTTGTGTTCCCATGAGCTCACAGGGCAGGGCCTGCTGCCTCTTGCCTGACTCATGGATGAGTACTGAGCTAACAGTACAGTGCATGATGCCTGTTCCCTGACTCATCGGTCAGGTCCTGAGCTCACAGTGCTGTGCCTGCTGCCTTTTCCCTGGGAAATGGATCAGGTCTTGAGCTCACAGGGTAGCTCCACAGTGATTCTGGAGCCCAAGAAAATAAAGTCTGTCACTGTTTCCATCATTTTCCCATCTACTTGCCATGAAGTGATTGGACCAGATGCCATGATCTTCATTTTTTGAATGTT
Source organism: Antilocapra americana (assembly GCA_007570785.1). NCBI lineage: Eukaryota > Metazoa > Chordata > Mammalia > Artiodactyla > Antilocapridae > Antilocapra > Antilocapra americana. Next base: position 429,775 of record ML662476.1, read on the forward strand.
GAGAGGTTTTTTTAATATATTGGAAATTTTATTTTATTCTTTTCTTAATTTATTTATTTTTTAATTGAAAGATAGTTGCTTTATAGAATTTTGCTGTTTTCTGGCAAACTTCAACATGAGTCAGCCATAGGTATACATATATCCCCTCTTGTTTGGACTTCTCTCCCATCTCCCTCCCCATCCCACCCCTCTAGGTTGATACAGAGCCCTTGTTTGAGTTTCCTGAGCAAATTCCCATTGGTTATCTATTTTACATATGGTAATATAAGTGTCCATGTTACTCTTTCCACACATCTCACCCTCTCCTTCCCTCTCCCCATGTTCATAAGTCTGTTCTTTCTGTTTCTACATTGCTGCCCTGCAAATAAATTCTTCAGCACCATTTTGCTAGAATCCATATATATGCATTAAAATATGATATTTATCTTTCTCTTTCTGACTTCATTCTGTATAATAGGATCTAGGTTAATACTGAGTTTTAAGCCAGCTTTTTCACTCTCCTCTTTCACCTTCATCAAGAGGCAATTTAGTTCCTCTTTGCTTTCTGCCATAAGGGTGGTGTCATCTGCACATCTGAGGTTATCGATATTTCTCCCAGCAATCTTGATTCCAGCTTGCGCTTCATCCAGCCTGGCATTTTGCATGATGTACTCTGCATATAAGTTAAATAAGCAGGGTGACAATATACAGCCTTAATGTACTTCTCTCCCAATTTTGAACCAGTCTGTTGTTCCATATCCAGGTCTAACTGTTGCTTCTTGTCCTGCTACAGGTTTCTCAGGAGGCAGGTAAGGTGGTCTCTTATTTCCATCTCTTTTAAGAATTTTCCACAGTTTGTTGTAATCCACACAGTCAAAGGCTTTAGCATAGTCATTGAAGCAGATGTTTTTCTGTAATTCTCTTGCTTTCTCTATGATCCAACAGATATTGGCAATTTGATCTCTGGTTCCTTTGCCTTTTGTAAATCCAGCTTGTATGTCTGGCAGTTCTGAGTTCACATACTGCTGAAGCCTAGCTTGAAGGATTTTGAGCATTACTTTACTAGCATGTGAAATAAGTGGAATTGTGTTGTTTGAACATTCTTTGGCATTGCCCTTATTTGGGATGGAATGACTGTGCTGACGTATAAAAAATGTATTGATTTCTAGGCAGTGACATGAGCTCACAGCAGCACAGCAGCAAAGTCATTTCTCCCCCAGTCCTTTGTAAACAACTAATTAGATAGACATACAGGAACTAAAGCACTTGGCACCCTAGACCAAGGACTATCCAAATATAAATCCAAAAATAAATAAATGAGACCTTGGTAAGGGCTGTGGATTCAAGGAGTCAGAGAGGCTTCCCCCGATAGGTCAGGAGTGTTCTGACCTGGGTAAGTACAGGCAAGAGATTTTGTGCAAGCCCAGCCTGTCTGGAGAGAGAGTCCAGCAAGCCACTGCCATGGAAAGACAGATGGAGAACTATACCAGAACTACCCCCCTTCCCTGGATACTGCCTGGGGAGACAGCAACTGCAACCTCTCCTGAGAGGAGGTGGAAAGTGGTAACCACCCAGCTACCCAGTTTAGGGATTATGGCTGGAGAAACTTGTTTCTCTCCAACAGTACCCTGGTTTCTGGAGGGAGGATGGAGGATGGAGGATGGAAAGAAAGCAGACAGAAATATTAAAACATTATATGAGCAGGTTACTGCTGTCTGCTTCAGAAGTCAGCATGGGATCTGCCCATTAGGCTTGGATTACCACACATAAGAATCTCCACCTGGCCTGAAGACATCCTCAAAGCCCCAGTGCTAACCCCACACCTTCCCCCATTCTGCTGTCAGCTCCTGTGTGCACCCCCAGTGCCACTGTGAGAGAGGCATCCAGGATACAGGGAGCTTGCTCAGAAAACAGACCGCAAACGGTGGGCAAAAGCGAAATCGCAAACTTAACTTATAGCGCCACCTTCTGGAATACAAAATAAATGCTTCTAGTAGCCCTGGTCCACTGTGGCTCAGACAGTAAAGAACCCTCCTGCAATGAGGGAGACCTGGGTTCAATCCCTGGGTTGAGAAAATCCCCTAGAAAAGCAAATGGCAACCCACTCCAGTATTCTTGCCTGGAGAATCCCCATGGACAGAGGAGCCTGGGGTCGCAAAATGTCCGACACGATCGAACGACTAACCACAGCACAACCCAGTTTGAAAAAACCAAAGTAAACATAAATCCTTAACTAAGAAAGGTGTCTGCTAGTTCAAATGTGAATGCACAGTTGCATATATGCAAACACTATGAAAACTCAGGGAAATACGTTATCACAAACAGAAAATTCTCCAGCAACTGAACACAAACGCAAGGAATATTATGATCTGACTGATAAAGCATTCAAAATAGCTATTATGAAGAAATTCTAAAAGGGAAAAAAAAATTCAACAAGTTACAAGAAAACTCAAGAAGGCAATTTAATAAACCCAGAAACAAATAAAAATGCAAAGATTTTTAAATTATTTTAAAAATCTGGACTGAAAGACTCAGTGAATGAATGAGATGAAGGATGCAATGGAGAGCAGACCAGGGGAGGAATGGTCCCCTGGAGGGTAGGGCTATAGAAAGAATACAGTTAGAAGAATGGAAGACTTAATAATAATGAAGAAAGCCTAAGAGAGCCATCGGTTGCCATCAGGAAGGCAAATATCCAAATAATTGGGATTCCAAAGGAGGGGAGGAAAAAAGGGGACAGATAGTTTGTTTAAAGAAACAGTAGCTGAGGGATTTACATGGAGGTGCAGTGGTTAGGAGTCGGCACTTTCGTCCCCATGGGCTTGAGTTCGTTGCCTAATGGGGAACTAAGATCTCACAAGTCAAGTGGTGCGACCGAAAAAAGAAAGAAATACAGCTGAGAACTTTACAAACTTGGGGAAAACATAGACATGCAGGTCTGCAAAACTACTAAAATATTCTACCACTCCAGTGCAAAAAGAGACCATCCCTGTGTCTGGAAGATTCCCTGCAGGAGGGTATGGCAACCCACCCCAGTATTCTTACCTGGAGAATCCCATGGACAGAGGAACCTGGCAGGCTACAACCCAAGGATGGAGTCGCAAAGAGACACACTGAAGTGACTTAACACGCGCATGCATGCAGGTTTTTCTAGTTGCAGCCAGCAGGGGACGCACAGGCTAAACTAAACTATTAGGTTAGTTTCAGGTAAACAACAAAGTGATTCAGTGATAAACATAGAAATTTACACGTTCTTTTTCAGATTTTTTACATTATAGGTTATTATAAGATCACAAATATAGTTCCCTGTGCTATACAGTGAATCCTTGTTTATCTATTTTAAATAAAGTTGCATCTATTAATCTCATATTCCTAATTTACCCTTTCCCTTTCCCCTTTGGTAACCATAAATTTGTTTTCTATGTCTGTGAGTCTATTTCTGTTTTGTAAATAAGTTCACTTGTATTATTTTTTAGATTCCACATACACATGATGTGATATTTGTCTTTCTGTCTGACTTCATTTAATACGGTAATTTTTAGGTTTGTTCATGTTGCTGCAAATGGCAATATTTCATATTATTGTTATGGCTGAATAATATTCCACTGTATAAATGTGCCATATCTTCTTTATTCAATCATCTGTTGGTGGACATTTTGGTGCTGCTATGAACATTGGGGTGACTGTATCTTTTCAAATCAGAGCTTTCTCTGGATATATAGACTTTTTGATGATGATTATTCTAGCCAGTGTGAGGTGGTACTTCATTATAATTTTGCTTTGCATTTCTCTAATAATTAGCAATGGTGAACATCTTTTCATGTGCCAGATGGCCATTTGTGTGTCTTATTTAGAGAAATATCTATTTAGGTCTTCTGTCCACATTTTGATTGGGCTGTTTATTTTATTGACATTGAGTTATATATGCTGTGTGCATATTTTGAAAATTAACCCCTGTTAGCCTCATTATTTGCAAATATTTTCTCCCAGGCCATATGTTTCCTTTGCTGTACAAAATTTTTTAAGTTTGATTAGATCTCATTTCTTTATTTTTGCTTTTATTTCTATTACCTTGGGAGACTGACCTAAGAAAACATGACTATAATTTATGTCAGAGAATGTTTTGCCTATGTTATCTTCTGAGTTTTATGATGTTACATCTTATATTTAAGTCTTTCAGCCATTTTGAGTTTATTTTTGTATGTGGTATGAGAGTGTGTTCTAACTTCATTGGTTTACATGCACCTGTCCAGCTTTTCCAATACCACTTACTGAAGAGACTATCTTTTCTCCAGTGTATATCATTGGCTCCTTTGTAGAAGATTCACTGATTGTAGGTGTGTAGGTTTATTTGCATTCTCGTCCATTGATCTATATGTCTGTTTCTGTCCCAGTACCATGCTATTTTGATTACTACAGCTTTGTAGTCAAATCCAAAGCCTGGGAAACTTATGCCTCCAGCTTTGTTCTTTTCCCTCAAGATTGCTTTGGCAACTTGGAGTTTAAATGGACTATTTTATCTATTAGATATTTTATATAATTCACGAAGTAACCACAAAGCAAAAACCTAGACTAGACCCACAAAGGGCAAAGAAAGGGGAAACAGAGCCATGGAAATTAACCAATTTATGAATTAGGCTGAGAAAGACAGGAAAAATGGAAATACAAAACAGGAAAACAAATTGGCATTAGTAAATACCTACATATCAATAATTACTCTAAATTTAAATGGATTGATTTCACCATCAAATGAATGAATGAATTTTTTATTTTTTAATTAATTAATTTATATTTTTTTACATTATCGTATTGGTTTTGCCATACATTGACATGAATCCACCATGGGTATACATGTGTTCCCCTTCCAGAACCCACCTCCCACCTCCCTCCCGATTCCATCCCTCTGGGTCATCCCCGTGCACCAACCCCGAGCACCCTGTATCATGCCTCAAACCTGGGCTGGCAATTCATTTCACATATGATAATTTACATGTTTCAATACCGTTCTCCCATATAGAGATAGCAAAAGAGACACAGATGTGAAGAACAGTCTTTTGGACTCTATGGGAGAGGGCAAGGGTGAGATGATATGAATGAATTTTTTAAATGACACCAAACTGTAAGAGAGATCCATTTCAGATTTAAGGGCAAATACACAGTCAACGTGAAGGGATGGAAAATTATATCCCATATACTTGTGAAAGGTTGTTGCAGAACAAAAGACACCAGGATTCTTGGCCTCCGGAGGAGAAGAATTCAATCTGGGGCCAGAGACGAGGCTTGATTGCTCAGAGTTTTTGTATAATAAAGTTTTATTAAAGTATAAAGGAGATAGAGAAAGCTTCTGACATAGGCATCAAAAGGGGGCAGAAAGAGTACCCCTCTGCTAGTCTTCAGCTGGATGTTATATAGTCACTAGCCATTTGCTAATAAAGGAATGTCTTAAAACACAGAATGGCACCAGGAGCCTCATCCACAGATGTTTTTGGGGATAATCTTGGCACCAGATGAGTCATCCTGGGCCGTAAAATGATTGACTTGAATCTTGTAGAAGGGCAGATTACCATTCAAATAGTTTTGTTTACATAGATTAGGGGAACGGTGTCTGAGTATAACATACTGGTTTGTCAAGCAGGTTCTGAGCCATTAGGTGGAACTGGAACCGACTTGAAGACAGAGTTTGGGGTAAATGCATAGTACATTAACATAGCTTAAGACAAACATTTCCATAAGAAAAATGCATTGGTTAACTCAAGGTTTGAGAATAGTTAACTTGAGGTGAAACCAGGTGTCCTTACGGCAACACAGTTATTTTAAGAGAAACTTTCTTTAAATTTGTATAAAGAAGGGAAAAAAATATTGCTAGTTTGTTTCCTCCTGCTGCTTAAGAAAGATAAAAATACTTGCAGCCTATTTCCTCTGTTTGGAGACCCCTGGCCTTCCTTCCTGTTTCCCTCTCATTCCCTTTTCTTTTAGGAGAATTACGTTGCATAGGGAAAAGGCGTGTTGTTCTCCTTCTGTAACTGCTTCAGAGCTGACAAGGGGCATTGTCCCTAAATTGGTGAGGCAACATATTCTCCTAACCCTCATACTGAGGATTTCTGATCCAGGGGCCCCAAGTAGTAGTTGGAAGAAGCTGCAGCAATAGCAGGAGTTTGAGCAACCATTTGTAACTTAAAAGTTTTCATGAGACTAGAAACAAATCTAGCTACACAGTTACAGATGCAGGGAGCAAACAGCAAAAACAAAACAATCAGAATTATTGTAATTAAAAGTTTTCCACCATGGGAAACTAGTTAAGTCTCCCAAAGTGAGGCAATTGAGGCTTCAGGAGTATCCATAGCCCCAGTCATCTTGTTCGTGTGTTTAGTAAAATGAGTAACATTAGTGCTCAGATCAGGTATATATGTACAACATTGGGTATGAATAACGGCACAAATTCCTCCTTGTGAAGCTGTCAGAATATCTACGGCCAATCTGTTTTGTAAGACCACCTTCCTAATTTGTGCTTGTTCAGCATTAAGAGCTGAAATAGCTTTTTGAGAATCTTGCAATGCCTGTTGAATAAAATTAGTCAAAGCATCCACTCGTAGCATAACATCTGTAGTTCCCAAAGAGGGAACAAACACCGCAGCCAAAAAATCATACCAGTGAAATACAGACCTTGCCCACCGAGTTTTAAGGTGGGGTAAATTAGCAGGCTTTTCTGGAAGCTCTGAAAATATAAAGCCGTGAGTAAAGGCTAGACCCAGGGTGCATCTCCCTATCCAACCAGGGGGAAGCCATGCCCATAGGTAAGAGCCACATATCCAATAAGTCCCGTTTGGAGCAAGCCAGCATAACTGAGATATCCAGTCCCAATCAGTGCCTGGCCAGACAAAGGGCTGACCTGAACAGGGGTTGGAAAACATGGAAATGATTACGTTGCATATTTCCTGAGGCAAAAATCCCAATTGTTTCCAATCATTGTAATTAAGTTGTTGGCTAGCTTTTGGGGATGGCTCTGTTTGTTCCCAGCATATAGGGGCAGTAGATATTAGACGTCCTTTTTCAAGAGTTAGTCATATAACCTCATCTCATATTTGATAAACATCAGGTAAAAAACCATTAGACGTAGACCTATTTGCCTTATGTGTAGCGAAATAGTCATTAAACCGAGACAATGTATAATCAAAATTAAAAGTCATGTTATATCCATAGTTAAAGTACAAAGTGTTGCACCAGTCCATCTTAGGGTTGTCCATCAGATGAAGAAGAGACATCACATATGATTGTTGTCAATGGTATTCACAGACTTGGAGAAACTCTTTTCCTTGAAGTGGAGATGTCCACCATGAGAAGCCTTCCACTGATGAAGAGGGGAGTGCTCTGCAGACTCAGCAGTTAGACTGATTGTGGAATGCAGTGTAGGAGTGACCCCAGGACAGGAAGGCATTGTCTTGAGGATCAAATGGCAGACTCAGGATTTTTGGAGTCAGCATAAGTAGGCTCATGTAGATTATCAGGCCCATCTGAAAAGTACAAAGTCAGAGCATGGAAAGTAAAGACAAGATGAAGTCACTTAGTTCTGGTCAGGGTGCCACCTCTTAACTTGAGTGTGATGTACCCATGAATCAATTCCTGGCATTTTGACAGCTGTGGGAGAAGAAAGAATAACTCGGTAAGGGCCTTCCCAGAGGGGCTCTAAGGATGGGCCCCCAGACCCCAATGTTTTTATGAGGACCTCGGTTCCCGGCTCAAATAGAGGTTTGCTTGACTCAGAGGCTGGGTCAGGAGTCATCTCCTGGAGTTCTGTTAATGCCTGTTGAAAAGCTGAGAGCTGAGTTACATAATTAGTTAATTGCAAGGCTTCAGGGCCTATAACAATGTTTGTGCGTAAGAAAGGCTTTCCACAAATACATTTAAAGGGGGACAGTCCCTCCTTTTGGGGAGCAGTCTGAGCCCTCATTAAAGCTATGGGTAGCACTTTAATCCAATTGTCCTGCATCTCGAGTTAATTTCTGCAGATGTCTTTTGATAGTGTCATTAGCTTTTTCAACCTTTCCTGAGGATTGGGGCCTCCAGGAACAGTGTAAGTGATATTCTATTCCTAGAGCTTAGACACCCCCTGAGGTACAGCAGCTTTAAAGGCAGAGCCCTTGTCACTCCGAAGGCTCCGTGGCAGCCCAAACCTGGGGATAATTTCATGGATTACAATCTTTATAACCTCCTTAGCCTGTTCGCTACGACAGGATAAAGCCCCAACCCATCCAGTGAAAGTATCTACCCAAACTTATAAGCAAGAATATCCGTTAGCTTTTGGCATATGAGTAAAATCAATTTCCCAGTCCTCTCCAGGATACTTTCCACTTCGTTGTAATCCAGATTTTGTTTCAGTCTTTGGGTTATTTTTCTGACAAACCTCACACCTTTTGATAGTGTTCTTTAGAGTTTTTATTACATTTTTACCTTCAAACAAACGAGAAGCCATCTGGTAAGTACTCTCTGCACCCAAATGAAAACTCTGGTGTAAACCCATAAGAATTTTCCATTGAACATTTTCAGGAATTATTAATCATCCATCCTTGGACTGTAACCATCTTTTATCAGTAATCTTTGCTCCTCTTTTCTCATATCTTTCTAATTCTTCCTCAGTATATTGTGGCTTTTCCTGTTCCACAGGACCTGTCCAGATCAAAGGCATCTGAGGTGAAGGGGCTTCATAAAGTGTCGCTTTTCTGGCTTGACAGTCAGATTACCTTGGGCTACTTTACTCCCATCCCTGCTGTGCCCTTTGCAGTGCATAAGAGCTACCTATTTAGGACAATATATAGCAGTTAAAAGTCCCTCAGTCTTTCTGAAATGCTTAATAGGTTCTCCGGTAGCTGTTTTAAACTGCCTTTCTTTCCATATTGCAGCATGAGCATGTAAAGTCAAATAAGCATACTTAGAGTCAGTGTAGATATTTACTCGCTGACCTTTGCTTAACTCTAGAGCTCGAGTCATCCACAAGCTTCGCTATCTGAGCACTGGTTCCCTGGGGCAGAGATTTTGCCTCTAAAACCTGTTAAGCAGTCACCACAGCATAACCTGCTTTCCACTTTCCATCCCGAACAAAATAACTGGCATCTGTAAATATTTCTATGTCAGGATTGTCCAATGGGGTATCCATTAGATCTGCCCGAGCTGCATAGTTTAAAGTTAGAAACTGGGAACAATTGTGATCAGGTGTTTCATTTTCCTTCTTAGGAAGGAAGGTGGCAGGAATTAAATTTCCACAAACTTTAAGCTTAGTTACTGGTCCTTCTAACAACAATGACTGATATTTAAGAAGCCTACTGTCCATTATCCAAATATTAACCTTAGAATTTAAGATTCCACTCACATCATGAGAAGTCAGTACAGTAATGTTTCATCCATTAATTATCTTTAAAGCTTCAGGTGCTAATAAAGCTGCTGCCCCAATTACTCTTAGGCAGTGGGGCCACCCACGTGAAATTACATCTAATTCTTGGCTTAGACATGCAGTAGGTTGCTAGTGAGGCCCTCAGAATTGTGTCAAAACTCCCAAGACCATACCTTTTCTTCCAGTGCCAAACAAATTAAATTCTGACCCTGTGGGCAAGCTCAAAGCGGGAGTTTTCAGGAGAGCAGTCTGAAGAACCTAAAAGCCTTTTGAGTATCTGGAGACCAGACCAGTTTGTCGGTTTGGGCCTGCTGAGTTTCAGCTATAAGTTTATATAAAGGCCAGGCAAGTTCCCCATAACCTGGAATTCAAATGTGGTAGTAGCCTGTGATTCCCAAAAATCCTCTAAATTGTCTTAAAGTCATAGGTAGGGAATGATTTAGTATAGGTTTAATTCTCTCTGGGCCAATGGCCCTAGTCCCTTCTGATATAATTAGGCCCAGATATTTAACAGATTGTTGACAAACCTGAGCCTTTTCTCTTGATGTATTGTAACCACAGCCAGGCAAGAATACACAGAAGAATTGAACAAAAAAGATCTTCATAACCCAGATAATCATGACGATGTGATCACTCACCTAGAGCCAGACATCCTGGAATGTAAAGTCAAGTGGGCCTTAGGAAGCATCACTACGAACAAAGCTAGTGGAGGTGATGGGATTCCAGTTGAACTATTTCAAATCCTGAAAGATGATGCTGTGAAAGTGCTGCACTCAATATGCCAGCAAATATGGAAAACTCAGCAGTGGCCACAGGACTGGAAAAGGTCAGTTTTCATTCCAATCCCAAGGAAAGGCAATGCCAAAGATCACTCAAACTACCACACAATTGCATTAATCTCACACACTAGTAAAGTAATGCTCAAAATTCTCCAAGCCAGGCTTCAGCAATATGTGAACTGTGAACTTCCAGATGTCCAAGCTGGTTTTAGAAAAGGCAGAGGAACCAGAGATCAAATTGCCAACATCCGCTAGATCATCGAAAAAGCAAAAGAGTTCCAGAAAAACATCTACTTCTGCTTTATTAACTATGCCAAAGCATTTGACTGTGTGGATCACAATAAACTGTGGAAAATTCTGAAAGAGATGGGCATACCAGACCACCTGACCTGCCTCTTGAGAAACCTGTATGCAGGTCAGGAAGCAACAGTTAGAACTGGACATGAAACAACAGACTGGTTCCAAATAGGAAAAGGAGTACGTCAAGGCTGTATATTGTCACTCTGCTTATTTAACGTATATGCAGAGTACATCATGAGAAACGTTGGGCTGGAGGAAGCACAAGCTGGAATCAAGATTGTCAGGAGAAATATCAATAATCTCAGATATGCAAATGACACCACCCTTATGGCAGAAAGTGAAGAAGAACTAAAGAGTCTCTTGATGAAAGTGAAAGAGGAGAGTGAAAAAGTTGGCTTAAAGCTCAACATTCAGAAAACTAAGATCATGGTGACATACTCGTCCCTCCCAGTTCTACCACCAAGACGGGGTGGAGATGCACCAGGGGTAAACCTGAGGGCATCCCTAACTGATGTCCAGCTCTTCACCATTAAAACCTTGCTTGCCTCTGATGCCATCTAGAGTGAGATCAGAGTAACCTTCCGGAATGCCTCCCAGGCTCAGACCTCTAGAGGAAACATTCATCACCTGAGTGCCTGTGCACGACCCTGAGTATATTCCTGACCACAATAAGACCAATACAAACATAAAACTGAGATGTTCCTTCCAAGTGACACCACACCAGTATAAGAGTCTCCTCTGGGCCACTAAGAGCCAGTGTTATCAAAGGGAAAAAAAACCCATTGTAGCTCCAGTCTGAGTAATCTTTAACCTCAGTGATGCTCTTGGAGCTAGAGCTCCATTTAGTTTCCAAACTTTCGATTCCTAGCAAGGCTAGGCGCTTCCTGACTACCAATCCAAGTTTGGGGCCTAAGTCATAATACACAGTAACAGCATAGAGCACAAGTCCCTTGAAAGTCTATGATCCAGCAGATAGGTTAGTACTTCTGATTCCCAAGGAGTTATGAAATGGTCAAAGAGACTGAAAAGTTTTACCAAGAAAGGAGAGTTCAGTCCACATGCTTTGCCCATTTCCAGTCGGTTCCTGAAGGAGTCATTGGGTGCCTCTTGGCATTGGCAGGTCAGTATAAACCCCTGACAGGTTCCTGCCATAAGCTTTATGAGGCCCCACCGCAGAGCAGGGCTCCTCACTTGCTTTACACAGGGCGTTTCACTCGTTCACGCAAGCACGCCCCAGAGTTAGTAACGTACAGCAGAAAACGTGTTCGCTAGGAGAACAAAGAATTAGCGCTCCATGCATCCTTACCTTGTCCTAAAGGATCCCAGCTGAGCCCCCAAGATGAAAGGTTGTTGCTGAACCATGAAAAGATGCCAGGATTCTTGGCCTCCGGAGAAGAATTCAATCCTGGGCCAGAGACAAGGCTTGATTGCTGAGAGCTTTTGTGCAATAGAGTTTATTAAAGTATAAAAGAGATTGAGAAATCTGCTGACATAGACATCAGAAGAGGGCAGAAAGAGTACCCCCTTGCTAGCATTAGCAATGTTGTTATATACTCTCAAATTAGTTATTACAGTGAATCAAAAGAATGTCTGGAGGTTGTAAAGACCTCACCAGACCCACTCTCATAATTTACATTTTAAGATAATAGGATTAGACAGAAGGTTTTTTTCCAGGCTATCCTCAAGCAGGATACATTATTGTTATATAATCCTAAGGAATGTAGAGAGAAAAATAAGTTTGTCCTTTCTTCCTCTTTGAGAATTCCAGACCCCTCTCTCCTTGGGGACCCTTAGACTTCTTATCTACCTGCCTAGAAGATGACTCTCTCAGTTACCAGGAGGAATGGGAAGTGTTGGCTGCTCAGTCAGAGCTGATTCTTTGCAACCCCATGGACTGTAGCCCATAGTGCTCCTCTCTCCATGGAATTCTCCAGGCAAGAATATTGGAGTGGGTTGACATTCCCTTCTCCAGAGGATCTTCCTGACCCAGGGATTGAACCCTGGGTCAAAAAATCTGCAGGCAGATTTTTTACCATCTGAGCCACCAGGGAAGTCCAGAAGAATGGGGAGGAGGATAAATTGGGAGATTTGGATTGACATATGCATGCTATGATAGACAGCCAAGAAATAGAAACCAACAAATAGATAACCAAAAAGACATTCTGTACAGAGAACTCGGCTTAGTACTCTGTAATGACCTATCGAGAAAGGAGTCTAAAAAAAGAGTACATATATATATAACTGATTCACTTAGCTGTATAGCAGAAACTAACATAACATCATAAATTAACTGTACTTAAAGCTGCATAAAGTTAAAATAAATAAATAAATGATGCATAAGCATCTGCAGATTACCAATTAGTTTTATTACAGTGCACAAAAATAAAATTTTCACATATGTTGGTATATATCAGGGAAAGCTAATTGCAGTGACTTCAATTAAACAGTAAGTCAAAAGCTCATGTATCACTTATACTTGTCCAACAATAACTTTTAACGTCATTGCAGAGTTGCACTCTACTTTCTCACTTCCCTTCAGTGTAAAAACCTCCGAGAACTGGTTTCTGCCTATACCAATCCAAGAGAAATGTTTCATTCAGGAGCACATACCACTATTGCCATTCCCCACTTCTGAACTATCCCTCACCCTGGCTTCCCTTACAATAGCTTCTCTCGTGTTCTTCCCACCTGTTTGACTACTAACACCTGTTGGGGAATTCTTCTGTTCATCCTGTAAATGTATTCTCCTCCAGAATTCTACCCTAGAATCTATTTTCTTATCTTCCTAGGTGATCACATGCACTACATAATCACATGGCCTGTGATGTACAATCCTCCATCTCGGCTCCTCTCCCAGATCTACTGCCTACAGACACCTGCTTAGTGGGAACATTCACCTGTGTGTCCACCTAAGATGATTATACTACCCATTCAAAACTTTTCCAAGATTTCTTTTCTCTATCTCAGTGACTCACCCAGCCATTGAAATCTGATATCTGGACACCATCCATCACCTTTATGTTCATTTGGTCAGCAAGTGATTTCTGTTCTACGTTATTAATATCCCTCAAATATATCCTGTCTCCAGTATTCCCCCACAACCTGTTACAGGCCCCCTTGCCTCTCTAACAGTGTAACCAAGCAATCTTCAAAGTGGCCTCCTGCCTCCAAGTCTGGGCAGCCTCCACTTAGACGGTCCCTAGGCTGTCAGTGTACCCTCTCTTAAATCTTTAAGTCTCTGCTCCCAAAAATTCAAGGCAAAGTCCAAGGTCCTCAGCCAGGTTTGCAGATGCAGTGATGGGTGGGTGTGGCAGAAGCTTTACAACTGAGTCTGTTTTCTCACCAGAGTATGTTGCTGTTCAGTTGCTAAATCATGTCTGACTCTTTGTGAACCCATGAACTGCTATCTCCCGGAGTTTGCTCAAATTCATGTCCATTGAGTGGGTGATGCTATCCAACTATCTCATCCTCTGTTGCCCCCTTCTCCTCCTGACCTCAATCGTTATGGTATTTACTCTGTCTTCTTTATGGTCCAACTCTCACATCTACACATGACTACTGGAAAAACCATAGCTTAGACTATACGGACCTTTGTTGGCAAAGTGATGTCTCTGCTTTCTAATATGACGTCTCAGTTAGTTCAGCCAGTCATATCTGACTCTTTGCAACCCTATGGGCTGCAGTATGCCAGGCCTCCCTGTCCATCACCAACTCCCGGAGCCTACTCAAACTCATGTCCATCACATCGGTGATGCCATCCAACCATCTCATCCTCTGCCTTCTCCTTCTCCTCTCGCCTTCAATATTTCACAGCATCAGGATCTTTTCCAATGAGTCAGTTCTTTGCATCATGTGGCTAAAGTACTGGAGCTTCAGCTTAAGCCTCAGTCCTTCCAATAGATATTCAAGACTGATTTCCTTTAGGATTGACTGGTTGGATCTCCTTGCAGTCCAAGGGACTCTCAAGAGTCTTCTCCACCACCATAATCCAAAAGCATCAGTTCTTTGGTTCTCAGTTTTTTTTTTATGGTCCAACTCTCATATCCATACATGACTACTGCAAAAACTACAGATCTGACTAGACAGACCTTTGTTGGCAAAGTAATGTCTCTGCTTTTTAACATGCTGTCTAGGCTTGTCATAGCCAAGCATTGTTCAACTTCATGGCTGCAGTCACCATCAGCAGTGATTTTAGAGCCCAAGAAAATAAAGTATGTCACTGTTTCCAACATTTCCTCATCTATTTGCCATGAAGTGATGGGACTGCATGCCATAATCTTCATTTTCTGAATGTTGAGTTTTAAGCCGACTTTTTCACTCTCCTCTAGGCTCTTCAGTTCCTCTTTGCTTTCTGCTATAAGGGTTGTATCATCTGCATATCTGAGGTTATTGATATTTCTCCTGGCAATCTTGATTCCAGCTTCTGCTTCAGGCAGCCCAGCATTTCTCATGATGTACTCTGCATATAAGTTAAATAAGCAGGGTGACAACATACAGCCTTGACGTACTCCTTTCTCAACGTGGAACCAGTCCATTTTTCCATGTCTGGTAGATGTCTAGGTTTGTCATAAGCTTCTTTCCCAAGGAGCAAGCGTCTTTTAATTTTGTGGCTGCAGTCAGCGTCTGCAGTGATTTTGGAGCCCAGGAAAATAAAGTATGTCACTCTTCCCATTTTTTCCCCATCTATTTGCCATGAAGTGATGGAACTGAATGCCATGATCTTAGTTTTTTTAATGTTGCTGAAGTGAGATTATCATTAAAGCAATAGGTAAGTGAACAGGAAGATTGTGGAGGTTCAAGAGCAGAAGACAAAAAGAAATCTCAGAAATGGAGAAAACTAACTTTGCAAGGGAAATACTATAGTACTGCTGAGAAGTGAATTCCAGCAGCAGGTCTCTGGCACGCCTTAGGTGACAAAAGTCAGTGTTGTATAAGGACAGCCACCCTGTCAAGAAACAAACGCTGAGCTATCCTGGTGTGAACACAGGCTTAATGAGGGTTGTCGGGCTTTAGTCTGGTGAGCAGGGTGGTGTATCCTATACTCCAGGCATTTTTCTAGGTGTAGGGACACCGCAAGAAGCAGAGCAAGGTGCTCTCTTAATGGACCTTACACTGTTTGGGGACAAATAAATGATACAATCTCAGAGAATGGTTACATGTCACAAGAAAAATAAAACGGGGTGTGGGGTGTGCTCAGAACAGTATTTGTGTAATACATAATTGAGTATTATTTATTCACGCTACACTCTCAGTTCTCCGAGGGATGGCACACAGCTGGCACCACGACAATATCTGCTTTATGGCAGCAGGCCTCAACCCTCTAAGTCTGTCTGTGTCAGAGCAGAGGTAAGGGGCACTCCCAAGGAGGCGTTTAAGTAACGGCCATGACGCTTCGTCTTGAGCAGCACTGGGAAGATGGGGCGTGCAAGGGGGTGGGTCAGCGGACAACTGGACTCAGAGGCCCTCAGAGGGTGGGTAAGAGAGGTCTCTGTTACACTGTGAGAGCGAATGCAATTTACATGTGTGGTTAGCACTGCATACAGGCTCTTGGATTGTCTGAGAGGGACTTTAGCTTTAGGAAATGAAACACACTGAAAAGCCTTTGATGGACTATTTTTTAAAAATAGAATATACCCATGTAAAGTAACCTGAGCACACAGGTTAATAGAAGAAAATGGTTTTATCACTGAAGAAGGCCTAATTATAAACAAAGATTTGGCATATATAATGGAATGCATTTTTAGTGTATAGATTTTAGAAGTTTGTCCTGATAACTAGAAAAAATATGGGATCCAAAATTGGCCCTATTCTTAGAGAAATGCATTTTGAAATTTATTTTTTCACTATATGTCATTGAACACAGGCTCATGAGCAATCATGTTTAAGGCTAGACTTTTGTTTTCTTCCACATTTTAGACACATTTGATCTACATAAGTTTTTCCAAAGGATTTGCTGTTGTCATCATCTGTCTTCCAGATAACATACAATGTAATGCCCATTAAGACACAAACATTTTCTTATTCACTGCTGTGACTCAGTACCCCGAAGAATGTTTGGGAAAATAAATGTTCAAAATTTTTTTTAAATCATAGAACACGTGAAGAGAACCAGAGAAGAAATAAAAGGTTAATTGAAGGTGCTTGATGAAGAGACATGAAGAAAAGATTCACATCATTAGGACAGAAAGTGAAAGTCGCTCTGTCATGTCTGACTCTGTGACCCCATGGGACTGTACGGTCCATGGAATTCTCCAGGCCAGAATACTGGAGTGGGCAGCCTTTCCCTTCTCCAGAGGATCTTCCCAACCCAGAGATTGAACCCAGGTCTCCCACACTGCAGATGGATTCTTAAACAGCTGAGCCACTAGGGAAACCCAAATGTGAAAGTGAAAGTCGCTCAGTCATGTCTGACTCAATGAGGATTAATCTAATGGCAATAAGGTGAAGCATTTCACACCTATAAGGATAAACAGGTATTATCTTTACAAGAGTCATTGTTTCTTTGACCATGAAGTAATGGAGAAGCAGAAGAATTACTAACACCTGAATTTCATAATGAAGGGGATACAATACAGAAGACCAGTAAAACATGAATAGATACCTATCCATTTAGTCTGAAGGGAAACGGTCTCCCACCCAAGTGAACTACTGGGCAACTTCTGAGGGTCTCATACAATCTCGGAATCATCATAATGATTTGAAAGATGATTTATAAGCACAATTTCTAAATTCTACCTGGGTCACAAAACACAGTTTTGCTCTTCATTCAAAAAATGACCAAGATGGAATCAAAATAAAAATTCAGCACCTGGTCTACAAAATACAGATTCAAAATATTATATAATATAATCACATATAATGTGAACAACTATATGAATGACACACATTAATGTATTAGATGTGAAATCTAGCAAATTGTTTGACTTCTTTTTTAATGAGTTATAGAGTTAAGGACTCCTTTTTACCCATAAGCTAAAAAGAATATTCCATAAAATTACAGGCTCTTGATCCTAAAGGCCCACTGGATGAAAAATCAAGATTCACTTTCCTTCACCATTAAGACTGGAGTGAGCTGACAGGATCCTACAGAACATGGATTTCAGTCAAGGACTATTTAGGAATCAGTGAGCAGACCTTCTATTCTCAGTTATGAGGCCCTGAGGATATGAAAATGACAACCACTCTGATACATGATGGACCAAACTTCTGTTCCTAAGATCACAATTAATTTAAATGATTAAATGGTATTGTCTCATTTAAAAAAGAGCTGTGCTTAATGTTGAATCAAATTCCAGTATAACTCATTCACTGGGTTATCCTCATTACAGAGACCTGAGCAGCCTGTAAAACTACAGATGAAGCCAGTCTTCAGAGCACTGCTTGGCTTCAGTCTCAGGCCACATCAGTCTCTGGAGAATTCCTGAACTAGGAGAGCCTCCCCAGAGCACAGCCTCATACAGATCTGACCTTCAGAAGATATGCAACATTCCAAAGCAGAAATGTGTGGAGTAGTGAGGCCTTTAATATAATCATGTTTCAAGGATTTCAAACAGCAATAGATTGATAGATTTTTCCTATTAAAATTTTTTTTGTTCCTTTAATATTGTTTGAAATTTTCCACTGCTGCTTATTTCATAGGAATATAGGAAAAATCAAGAATATAATATTTATAAAGCTTTTATGGTCCTTGGGGAAAATGTGTTAAATATCCAGGAGTATTTATACATCCTATAAAAATAGAATATAATGTTTTAAAGATCAGAAAATCATCAGTGTACTTTGTTTTGTAGTACAATGTTTTGATAAAGCAAATACCAAGCAGAACTAAAGTTGTACATATAGATAAAACTTAAAGAATATCTAACCTTCTATGACAAAAAGCATAAAACTTTTAATGCCTTTATAAGTATATGCCATTTTGACTAATAACTACTGTATTTACTGCCATTAAAAAGCAGTAATAATGAATATTATCCACAAAACAGCATGTTTAGCTAGTTGCTCATCTGTCACAACTGTGTGATTTATGACACAACATCATTTATTTTTCTGTGATGTTAAAATAATCCCTTTTAAACCAACGCCTATTTTTCAAAATGCCTTCTACCTTTCTTCTGAGCAGGGAGGGAAGTGCAGCATCTTTTCAGAATTTACCTTGAATAATAAATTGTTCCATGTTTTCTTTGAAAGGCTGGATGTGCTCTTTTGAGGACACTTGGTAAACTTTCCCCGCTTCAACTTCACAGGCTGAAATTAAAGAGAGACGGTGTTCAGAATGTCACACTGCTAACGGTGCATTAAAACAGTTAACAGACTGTTTTAGGAAATCCTGTTAACCATGATTACTGACAAATGTCAGCATCCAATGCTGTCAAAAGAAGCCTATTATCAAGCCTTCACTTTAGGGGATTATAAAAAGAAAGTAAAAATATTATAGTTGATGTACAATATTATGTTAGTTTCAGGTATACAACAGTGATTCAACATTTAAATTCATTATGGAATGAATACCATGCTGAATCTAGTAACTATCTGTTTCATGAAACTTCATGAAAAGAAGTTAAAGTAGGTGAGTGAAATAGGTGCAAGGGATTAAAGAGGTACAAACTGCCAGTTACAAAATTAGTAAGTCACAGGGATGCAAGGTACAGCATAGGGAATGTAACACTGTAAGAATGCTGGTGCATAATATATGAAAATTTTGTTGTTGTTCAGTGACTAGGTTGTATCCAACTCTGTGACACCATGGACTGCAGTACGCCAGGCTTTCCTGACCTTCACTTTCTCCTAGAGTTTGCCCAAGTTCATGTCCATTGAATCCAACCATCTCATCTCTGTCACTCTCCTTTCCTGCCTCAATCTTTCCCACCCTCAGGGTCTCTTCCAATGAACTGGCTCTTCACATCAGGTGGCCAAAGTATTGGAGCTTCAGCTTCAGTATCAGTCCTTCCAATGCGTATTCAGGGTTGATTTCCTTTAGGATTGACTGGTTTGATCCCCTTGCTGTCCAAGAGACTCTTAAAAGTCTTCTCCACCACTGCAATTTGAAAACATCAATTCTTCGGCGCTCAGCCTTCTTTATGGTCCAACTCTCACATCTGTACATAATCAATGGAAAGACCATAGCTTTGGCTATACGGACTTTTGTCATCATTAAGCTGTACACCTGAAACTAATAATAATATTATAAGCCACTGTACCTCATTTATAAAGGTAGGACAGATGAAGATTTTTATTTAAAAAAACTGTAAACTATTTGCTTTTTTGCATTATTTTAAATTTACCATTCTGAAGAATTTCAAAGTCTCTTCAAAATGATCTAAGGCTTCTCAACTCACAATTGAGAAGACTCTTAAGAGTCCATTGAACACCAAGGAGATTAAATCAGTCAGTTTAAGGAAATCAATCTTGAATATTCACTGGAAGGACTGATGCTGAAGCTCCAATACTTTGGGCACCTGATGTGAAGAGCCGACTCATTGGAAAAAACCCTGATGCTGGAAAGACTGAGGGCAGTAAAGAGAAGAGGTGACAGAGATGAGACGGTTGGATGGCATCACCGCCTCAATGGACATGTGTGCCTGTGTGCTAAGTTGCTTCAGTGGTGTCTGACTCTTTGAGACCCTATAGACTGTATCCAGCCAGTCTCCTCTGTCCATGGGGGTTCTCCAGGCAAGAATACTGGAGTGGACTGCCATGCTCTTCTCCAGGTGATCTTCCCAACCCAAGGACAGAACCTGCATCTATTATGTCTCCTGCATTGTCAGCTGGGTTGTTTACCACTAGTGCCACTTGGGAAGCCCCAGTGGCCATGAGTGCGGGCAAACTCCGAGAGACAGTAAAGGACAGGAAAGCTGGGTGTGCTGCAGTCCATGGAGTCACAAAGAGCCAGACACGGCTTAGCAACTGAACAGTAACAACGAAGCATCACACATGCATATTTTGTTTGTTTGTTTGTTTTACCAAATACATGAGAAAAGGTTTTCTTCCCAGGAAAGTCCACATGCCACAAAATCTTAGGCAAGGATACCAAGGGTGAGCGGGGAGGAAATATGTGTCTTTTAACAAGACATGGTAAATGTACAGATATTCTTGAACATAAAGTGAAAGTAACACGATAAAATTTGTCCCTGATGAAAGAGGCTGCTATTCAAATAACCAAAATGCGATTAAATAACTAGATTTCTAATACACATAACTTTTTAAACAATAAAAGAATAAGATTACTTGTAAAATTTTTCTTTTGCCACTTATGAAAATGTTTATTTACACTGATGTTTACTTTCTTTAGAAACACTGAAAAATCCATTCTCTCATTAAAAAAGCATAAGTAACAACTGAGTCTCCTTAACATTGTAAGTTACCTCTCAGGTCTTTCTTGAGTTTTCTGAGGTCTTTTTGAAAATCTTCAAACTTCATCTGCGAGGCCTGAAAGAGGTCCTGGGGTTCAGGCAGTGGAAACACACACTGTTCTTTCCCAGTGTCCTGGTCAGCACGAAGCACAGAACATTTAAATAAGGGAGGACAGAACAGCAGCAGCAATGACAAACAACATCAAACACGACCACATCACTCAACAACAAGGAATAACAAACTGTGACTCTGTGAACATTATCTCACCTCATCAAAATTGCGAAGATAATATGACACGATATACGACAACAGGCTTCTGCTATTGTCCTAGGCAGAGAGACCAAAGTGAGTAGAAATACATTTTTAAAAATGACTAAATATACAGCATTAAATAAAACTCATCCTAGTAAACCCACACATGTAGATGAGAATATTTAGGATGAAAGGAGAAGTTCTCTGTTTGATGTTACTTTAGTTTAATGGCCCAGACGGTCTTGTTCTCCCCTGCCCGGTTCCCACCTGAGCCCCAAGTGGAAGCACAACTGTTTTGAGGGTTGTGTCAGTTGTACACACCTTCCTGCTTTCACCTTCCTCAACCAGAAAATTAATTCATTAATTTCATTTCTTATTATTAACAGGCATAACTACTATCTTAACAGAAATGACTAAATAGCACCAGCATTTCTGTATGGCTGAGCCAACAGGGACCACTCCAAAAGGAAGCTTGACTGAGGTTTATTACTGAGTAGATTTAAGTTTTATCTCAAGTAAGCTGGAGCTTTAAAAATGCAAATTCATGTTATAAATGATGTCAGCAACTGAGATTCAAGAATTAGTATCTATGCAGCTATAAAAATGCAATGTATGTAGTTCTAAAGAAGAAAAACTGCTTCATATCTAACAGTCTTCAAAGAAGAGCTTTCCACCTTCTTTTCTGGCACATTTAGAGGCATTAATACATGTTTTTTTTTTATTCTCAAAATAAGTACTAGATAATTGGAATGTGTGAAACCAAATACATATTTTTTAAAACTTACCCTATAATAGAATCTTTGTTTTCTGGAGTATTTAATCTAACAATGACTTTCTCCTTATTGATAAAAAGAGCAACATTCCTTTGTAAACTAGTCTGATGGGATATGATAATATATCTATCAGACTCCCTGATGGGCTTCCCTGGTGGCTCAGATGGTAAAGAACCTGCCTGCCAATGCAGGAGACAGACATGAGGTCAATCCCTGGGTCAGGAAGATCCCCTGGAGAAGGGAATGGCAACCCACTCCAGTGTTCTTGCCCAGAAAACCGCATGGATAGAGGAGCCTGGTGGGCTACAGTCCATGGGGTCACAAAGAGTTGGACACGACTGAGCGACTAACACAACACAGACTCCCTGAACATATTATGGGCTTCACTCGTGGCTCAGCAGTAGAGAATCCACCTGCCGCAGGAGACATAGGTTCAATCACTGGGTCGGGAAGATCCTCTGGAGAAGGAAATGGCAGCCCACTCCAGGATTCTTGCCTGGAAAATCCCATGGACAGAGGAGCCTGGTAGGCTACTGTTCATGGGGTTACAAAGAGCTGGACATGACTTAACTTAACCTGAGGAAATAAAGCCAAGTTAAGAGGAAAAAGACGATGCACATAAACAGGTTCATCCTCACATCATTCATGACACTGATGCACAGAAGACACTTCATTTTCCCAATGGAAAGAGCCCCCGTGGCCTGCATGCTGCCCATGGGGCCAACGGTGTGCTTACTGCTCAGGTTTGTCCAGAGACTTGGCGTTTTCCTTGTCTTTGGAGAACCCACCATGCTTTTCAATTTTTTCCAATCTGACTGTGCTCTCTGGAAAAACAAAACCCAAGCAGATCTTAAATGCAACAAAACTCTACATATTTTCATATTTCTTAGCGTCTGTTTGAGGTAAAGCTTGAATTAATTCATGAGGTATTTTAAAGTGTATATGTGTAATGCAAACCAGATCATCTCCAAATCTTGCAAATATTATTGTCTATCAAATGTGAAAGTCTCTCAGTCATGTCTGACTCTTTGTGACCCCATGGCCTATACAGTCCTTGGAATTCTCCAGGCCAGAACACTGGAGTGGGTAGCCTTTCCCTTCTCCAGGGGATCTTTCTGACCCAGGAATTGAACCAAGGTCTCCTGCATTGTAGGCAGATTCTTTACCAACTGAACTACCAGGGAAACAATTATTGGCTATTGGTGATGTGCAAAATATTTATTCCAGCATGGTTTAAATCAATATGATTTCCCTCTGTTTTTTAGCTGCTTATAATACCCTCTGGAGGGACTTCTGCTAGGATTCTGAGCTTCCACTGTAGCGGGGTATTGGTTCAATTCCTGCTCAGGGAACTCAGATCCCACCTGCCAAATAAACTGTAATACTCTCTGGAATGCAATAATTTTACCTAAAAATGGTATTTCTTATTCAGAAGTTAGTCAAATTAAATTTGGAAGGAATTTGATCCTAAAGCTGTTATAAGATTTTTTAAAGAAAAAGTGCCTATTACCTGTTGCAATCATTGTCTATGCCTATCTGCTGTGGGAGAAAGAAGAGTACAGTTGAATGATTAAGTCATCTAGCAAAAATAAAAGATTTTGATTCTCCTGAATTTTCTTTTTGATACAAAAATAACTCTAGGCTTCTTTTCTTCCAAGTGTCTTCTTTTACCCTTGAAATTTTCAAGCTAAAAATTTGTAATTCTAAATTTGTTTCTTTATGGGAGAGGATTTTCTACATTTTAACATATGGTAGAGAATTTTACAGGCTGACCAAAACACAAACTTATGCTTTATGGAGAATCTGGATGATTTTTATTTTTTATTTTAATCTCTCTATCATTCATAAAGATGTTTCAAAACAGCCTAAATACTTCATTTTCTAAGTATATGAAGAAATTTGAGTAGATCACCCTATCTTGGGTTTGAGTCTAGTACTCAGAAGGTAAAATCCCTTCAAGATTATTTGTTGTTGACATGGAAAAGCAGCCCAGCCAAAAGCTGCTGTACATGACAGAACTTGATCAACTTTTAAGTGAAGGGATGGTTCTGTTTTGAACTCACTGATTATTATGAAAGGCAGATATTTCTGTTGATTCAATTAATTAGCAAAGACTAGTTCCTCCAAGGGAGAAGACAATGGCCCCCCACTCCAGTACTCTTGCCTGGAAAATCCCAAGGATGGAGGAGCCTGGTAGGCTGCAGTCCATGGGATCAGACATGACTGAGCGACTTCACTTCCACTTTTCACTTTCATGCATTGGGGAAGGAAATGGCAACCCACTCCAGTGTTCTTGCCTGGAGAATCCCGGGGACGGGGGAGCCTGGTTGGCTGCCGTCTGTGGGGTCGCACAGAGTCAGACACGACTGAAGTGACTTAGCAGCAGCAGCATACATATAAATTATTTAAACTCACTCTTTTCTTTCTAATCTCCTGTCTCCTAGTTCAGTCTCTTTTCTCTTCTTTACACAGTGGGAACAGTAGCCACCAGGAGTGGAAACAGTGGGTGTCTGATTTTGGAGAAGCAGAGGTCACAGTATACGGTGGCGGCAGTCAGGAATGCAGTCCTGTGCTGATTCGGGCTGGGGGGAGCCTGCACTGGCCTAGGGGGCAGTGTCCTGTCTGCCCCCATGCTACTCTGCCAGCACCAGCAGGACTGTCCTCTCCCCTCTCTCCGCTCCCCTCCCAGCTCCTCCTCCTGTCCTTCCTGAGCTTCAGACTTCCTTCTCCCTCTCTCACAGGCCTCTCTCTCCTTCTCCAGCTCAGAATCTCAGAGGCAAACTGACTTCCCTCACTGAGTGCTTGGTGTTTGAATGCCCGTCATCTGGCTCTTGTTCTTCCACTAAGCTCAAAAATGATCTTCCTGGAGCCAAGAGTCCACCTAGAGGAGAACAAGAACTCCTGTTTGTTGAGCCCCTAGTAACAGGCAGGCACCGCAGGCTGTCCTGCATGTACAGCGCCATGGAGCCCTGACAGTATGGAGAAAATGCTGATCTCGGGCCCCGTCCAGTGGGCACAGGCGCTGAGGTCCAGGCCCTCACCCATCACCTGCTGACACCAAGGGCCAGCATCAGTGTCCCTCCACAGGAGCTCTACTGAGCCCCAGGCTGACTAATGAAGGGGTCTGGGGCCTTCGATATGGACAAGTATAGGAGATCTAGGGAAAATGCAGGGAAGGTGACCAGACGGGAACTTCACAACCCGAGGAATCATGTCAGCTTCTGGGTTTTCTTTCCTTCTTCATCCCTGACAGAGTGCTAGAGAGGCCTGGACCCAGGACCAGCTCTACACAAAGGACTGGGGAAAGGATGTCTGGCAGAAAAAAAACCTCATTTTTAATACTTGTCGACCAACCAAAGCAAAAACAAAAACTGATCGCTCTTGGAATCAGTGTGGCCGAGTGGAGAACCGAAATTTCCCCCTGACCTGCAGGGGTGCGGTAAAGCTGGTTGGCAGGAGGCACTGCTACGCAACAACCGACCTCCTCCCTGGTGTCTGAGGTGGGGGCAGATGGCACTCCCACCCCCACCAGCAGCAACAGGCAGAATGAGATGGCTCAGGGGGGTGACAGTGAGCCTACAATCTAACAAGAAAAAGGGCAAAAGACAGAGACTTCACTGAGAGAACACACAGAAGGTAAACACATGCTAAGACGGTCATCTTTTTCCAGTGGTCATGTATGGATATGAGAGTTGAACTATAAAGAAAGCTGATGCTTTTGAACTGTGGTGTTGAAGACTCTTGAGAGTCCCTTGGACTGCAAGGAGATCCAACCAGTCCATCCTAAAGATCAGTCCTGGGTATTCATTGGAAGAACTGATGTTGAAGCTGAAACTCCAATACTTTGGCCACCTGATGAGAAGAGCTGACTCATTGGAAAAGACCCTGATGCTGGGAAGGATTGGGGGCAGAAGGAGATGACAGAGGATGAGATGGCTGGATGGCATCACCAACTCAATGGACATGGGTTTGGGTGGACTCCGGGAGTTGGTGATGGACAGGGAGGCCTGCGAGACTCACGAGAGCCTGAGCCAGACCCTGCTCTGAGTGCCCAGGAGCCTCCGGCGGGGGCATGGGCCACAGTGGCCTGCTGCGGGGTCCAGGCACTGAACACAGCAGTGTGTGCACAAGTGCCTTTGAAGGCCGCCTTTACCACAGTTGCCCCTACCACGGCTCGCCTCAGGCCAAACAACAGGGAGAGAACGCAGCCCCGCCCAGCCACAGAGAGCTGGATTAAAGATTTACTGAGCACGGCGCCGCCCATCAGAATAAGACCGAGGTTCCCCCACAGTCAGTCTCTCCCATCAGGACGCTTCCATAAGCCTCTTATCCTTCTCCACCAGGGGGCAGACAGAATGAAAACCACCATCACAGAGAAGCAACCAAACTGACTGCATGGATCACAGCCTCGTCTAACTCAATGAAGCTATGAGCCATGCCGTGTGGGGCCACCCAAGATGGACGGGTCATGGTGGAGAGTTCGGTCAAAATGTGGTCCACCGGAGAAGGGGATGGCAAACCACTTCAGGATTCTTACCTTGAGAACCTCATGAACAGAATGAGAAAACTTATATCAGCACAAAAATATATATATATATATATATATACCTATGGCCGATTCATATTGAGGTTTGAGAAAAAACAGCAAAATTCTGAAAAGCAATTATTCTTCATTAAAAAAAAACCAACTTAATGTAAATAGTCACAGGCCAAACTGTGGTAGGGGTAATTGTGGTAATGGCGACCTCCTTCAAAGGGACTTGTGCACGTGCTGTAGTATTCAGGGCCTCTGACCCCATAGCAGGCCACTGCTGACCCACGCCTCTGCTAGAGACTCCTTGACACTCACAGGCAAGTCTGGCTCAGTCTCTTGGGGGACACTGCCCCCATATCCTGGCCCCCGGTGCTCACAAGGTTTTGTTTGTGCCCTCTAAGAGTCTGTTGGAGGAAGTCCTGTGGAAGTTCCATAATCAAATTACAGAACTGGGCTGTAAAGAGCCCAAACCTGAAAGCAACCCAAATGTCCCTCAATGTATAAAACAAATGTTAGAGCATTCACACCATGGCATATTATTCAGCAGTGGAAAGAAATGAGCTTTAGATACACTCAACACTTGGCTGGATTGCAACAGAATTAATACTGAGTGAAAATAAGCCAGTATCAAAAGGCTATGGGATACATACTATATGATTCCATTTGTATAACACTTTCAAAATGACTAAAGAGATGGAGAACAGAATAGTAACTATCAGGGATTAGTAGTGGGGAAAGGGATCTTTGCAGAGGTAGAACAATTGTGTATCTTTTTTTTCGGTTGGCTTCATGACTTGCACCATCTGTCCCTATTGGGGATTGAACCTGGGCCCCGGGAAGTGAAAGCTCTGCATCCTAACCACTGGACCACCAGAGAATTTCCAACAGTTCTGTCTACTGCTTGCAGTGACGGTTACACAAATCAGCAAGTGTGATAAAACTGCATAGAACTACACACGTAAACACGCATGCACATACACTCATTCACACACACACACAAGAGCTTGTGAAACCAGCAAAGCTGAAAAAAGGTCTGTACAAAATACCAATGTCAGTTCCCAGGTTTTGACATTGTACTATACTTCTGTAAGACGTTACCACCAGGGAAAACTGGGGAAAGGCTACACAGGATCTTTGTGTACTATATATGCTGTTTCTTGTGAATCTGTAATTATTTCAAAATAAAAACTTGAAAAAAGAAAAAAAAATCACCGAGGCCCATTGGTCATCTGTTCCTTAATTTCCCCAAATATGTACCTCCTTTGAATGCCCAACACTGGCATAGGGCCATCTGGTCCAGACACCCAGGAAAGAAGCTGACGTCAGTCTCTCCCCTCCAGTACCACTTCCTAGCTCAGTCAGCCCTGATAAAAATCTCAGGAGCAGATTTCCCCCTCTCTTATCACTGCCACTCCAGAGCCATCTGACCACATCCACCCCTGTCAGTCTCAGCCTCACCCAAATCCAATTTTAACTCTCCTGTGGGTCAACTTCACCAACGCAGAATTCCTCACCCCAAATATTGCAATGTTTTCCACATCTGTGCCTTTCAGCAAACTTTCTCCCACCTGCTGGGAAAGTCCTCATATTTTCTCTCAAGCTTTTAAGGACTTTTACAAATGGCTTCAAATCTTGCCTCATGATGAAGATTACTCCAGGTCCCCCAAGGCCAAGTAACTGTCACCTCTTCAGCAACTACCCTGTTCTTCCCACAGAATTCCATCCGAGCACTTATCACCTTAACCTGTAATTATTTAGTTGTGTGTTTGAAACCCACCTCCTAATTTTGCACTCATCCATCTGGTGGATAGTTTCTCTCATCTTATTTGAATAAAAGGTATGCATGCTGGACTTCCTGATGGTCTAGGGGCTAAGAATCCACCTGCCAATGCAGGAGACTGAGGTTGGACCCCTGCTCTGGGCAGACCCCATACACCACGGGGCAACTAAACGCACGAGCCACAGTTACTGAAGCCCATGCACCCTGGAGCCTGGACCCCGTGACAAGAGAAGCTACTGCAATGGGGCCCGAGCACTGAAATTAGAGAGTAGCCCCTGCCTGCTGCAGCTAGAAAGAGCCCACACAAAGCAATGGAGACTCAGCACAGCCAAACGTAAAAAATAATAAAAATTTAAAACCATGCATGTTAAGTACATTATGAATGGAACGGCATTTTCTGTGTTGGATTGAGGTCTTCTCAGCAACTTCAAGGTAAAATCCTTCTATATTATTAAATGACTACTTAAATAGACCTTTTATACATCATATATTCCAGAGTTATGAGTGGTCTCTGTACTACTTTTTGGCCTGTATTTCCTCTAATCTTGAAAGCTAGCTTTTCAAGAGGTGTATTCTTCATAGCCCACAGACTAAGATACCACAGATCCTTCCTCCCCAGGTAAAGCGAACAACTGGAATGTTGTTAAATGCCACGGGCTGAGGGGAATTTGCAGAATGGTAGTCATGTACACACAGCAGTGGGGACACAGACAGCAGCTGTGGTGGACGTATACACAGAGCAATAGTGACAGACCCATGGTGATGTGGACACCGACACGCAGCAATCTCAAACTGAATGGCTATTCAGGGCCCCTGAAAACATCACAATCACATATTGGCAAATCATTGCATACTGGTGAGTAAACAAAAGTTCAGAACCAAATACAGATCTAGAATCATTCAATTTCCTAAATAAGTTATTGATTGAAAAAAAAGCACAACGTAAAAGTTGAGAATTATGTTTTATTCGGGGACCTTACTGAGAAGTATAGCCTAGGAGACAGTCTCTCAGAGAGGCATGAGGGAGACAGCTCAAAGAGGTAAGCAAGGAGCCAGGATGTATAGAAGCTTTTGCTGAGAAAACAAAACAAAAAACATGTACTCAAAGGTCAAGAGTACTGCTAACCAGAAATAAGCCGACATCTCAAGCTAATGACTATAGTTGCCTTTCTGTGGATGGGCAGATACAAAAGTCTGGGCTCACTGAAATCATTCCTTTGATGTGCATGTTAAAGGGGTCCTGTCTGGGGCCGCATCCTGCTTCTCTCCACCCCAATCCCTTCAGGCACACCACTAGGGGCAGCTGAAGTGGCCACGGGCTTAATGGCAAGGAACATTCTTTGTTAACCAAAATGGCAGGCAACATTTTTTGTCTACCATTCAGTGAAGGAAAATACAGGAATTTTATATCCTTATAAAGACATTGACTATTCCTTTAATTGACTAATTGCCCAGCTAAATACTAGTTGTTGCAATCATGAGTGACAAGGAAGGGAGTGGTGGATGATGCATCCTTCAAGAAGAATGTTAAAACCATCAAATGCTGTTCCTGTCCATGAATAATTACCTGTCAGGACTCCACTTTGGTAGTAGCTAAAGCCCTTATTAGCAGGTACCTGCAGCCATCAATACTTGACACCATTGAAATACCTCTGCCTTGTTCACAGGAAAAACCAGATGGTCTTCCACATGAACTATTACCTTCCTGTATCCTCAGCAGAATGGTGGGGGGGGGGAGGTGTAGCCACTAAGCCATGTCTGACTCTTGCAACCCCACGAACTATGGCCCGCCAGGTTCCTCTGTCCATGGAATTTCTCAGGCAAGAATACTGAGTGGGTTGCCATTTCCTTCTCCAGGGGATATTCCTGATCCAAGATTTAACCCGAGTCTCCTGTATTGCAGGCAGATTCTTTACAATCTGAGCCACCAGGAAAGCTTTAAAGGGATTTAAAGAAGGCATAGTGAACATTCGTGGCACAAGGTTGGAAGCATTCACCTCAGCAGCTAGCGCCACTCCCCTGATGTCTGCCTGCCACCATGGACAATGACTGGGAAAGGTTCAGCACACGTGTGTCAGGAGAGACTGTCTGCCCAGAAGCCAATACAGTTACTAAAGAGGGGAAGGACAAAAGCACTTCCTGTACTCTACCACCTGGTACTGTTCCCAAGGAGAGAATCTAGAGGTAGATCACAGAACAGAGTTTACATAAAACAGTCACCAGTAGAAACAGACGAGTATGCTAAGCAACTCAGCACTACATACGAGGATGTGCGATTTGTGTCCTTCCAGGGTGAGACTTCCAGATGGACGGGAAGAAATGCAAGAAAAGCAGCAGCAAACAAGTGCTCCTGCCATCAAATACAGCTTAGGTTTGAAACTAAAACATGAGGGGAAAGAACGGTAGAGGTCAAAGCCAGTGAGTGTGATGCCAATATAAAAGTCATTCCAAATTTTAAAAAATTTATTAAGGATTCATTCTCCATGGACTTTTAAAAATTTATGATTATAGAGCTCCTTTTATTTATTCTCTTTTTTGAGAAAAGTAATTGTAATTTCCCCAAATCTTCCTTTGTTAAGTCCAAACTCTGGGTCCCAAGCCCCTGAAGAGACCAAGTCCACACAGCAATGCAAAAGCATAAAGGGGTTTATTGCTAGCCGGGCTAGGGCGCAAGTCTCATCCAAGAAGTGGAATCTGACAAGAGCCCCGCGCTCCAGATCACAGTTGTTTTTATACAGGCAGTTCTTTGTTACAGCGCTGGCAGTCAATGTTTGGTCAGTTTAAACTGCGCATCTTCCCTGGATGGTCCATCTCTTGGCGCGTGGGACTTTCCTGGCTTGTGGGGGTGTATAAGGTGAGGGTGGGGGAGGTCCCCGGAACTAGGGCCTGCTGTATCTCACAGCAGTCTGTCAGGGAAGCTGTTTTTGGTTACACACCACACCTTTATTCTAATTGAAGCATAGTTGATTTATGATGTTTTGTTAGTTTCAGGTGTACAACAAAGTGATTTAGTTACACACGTGTATATATACCTATTCTTTTTCAGGTAATATAGGTTATTACAGAATACTGAGAAGAGTTCCCTGTGCTATACAGTAGGTCCTTGAAGATTATCTATTTTATGTATAGTAGTGAAAAGAAAGTGAAGTTGCTCAGCTGTGTCTGACTCTGCGACCCCATGGACTGTAACCTACCAGGTTCCTCTGTCCATGGGATTCTCCCATATATAGTAGTGTGTACATGTTAATCCCAAACTCCTAATTTGCCTCTCCCCTTTCCGCCTTTGATAACCATAAGTTTGTTTTCTAGGTCTGTAAGTCTATTTCTGTTTTGTAAATAAATTCATTTGTATCATTTTTTAGATTCCACATATAAGAGAAGAATTTGAGGACAGCAGTATCAGCAGATCTTTTTCTTCTCTCGTTTGAGAAAACTTGGGTATTTTGTTCCAGGTGAGTACATATTAAAAGACAGCCCTGTGGTTTATAAACAGGTCTGTGGTTGGAGCAGAATTTCTCAGGGAGGTGTGAACACTGGAAAGGTGCAACACAGCCACCCTCCCTCCATTCCGGCCTTTCAAGCAACGTCTTGGCTCCCAGCTCTAGACGGATGCCACACATCCCCACCACAACCCGACTGCCTTCACCGTCTGCTCCTGGTTTTAAGGAGATGGGACTGCTGCTGCTGCCGCTAAGTCGCTTCAGTTGTGTCCGATTCTGTGCGACCCCATAGACGGCAGCACACCAGGCTCCGCTGTCCCTGGGATTCTTCATGCAAGAACAGTGGAGTGAGTTGCCATTTCATTCTCCAATGCATGAAAGTGAAAAGTGAAGGTGAAGATGCTCAGTCAGGTCTGACTCTTAGCGACCTCACAGACTACAGCCTATCAGGCCCCTCTGTCCATGGGATTTTCCAGGCAAAAGTACTGGAGTGGGGTGTCATTGCCTTCTCCGGCACTATGATATATTTTGTGTTAAATTATTATCTCATTGAATGTTATCTCATTGGAATACTTTCATGATTATTAAAAATTTATGCATATTTTATCCCCCTAAGGTATATCCTCTTTGCTGGGGATGGAGGGCAGCAACAGGCATCCAGCATATTTCCTAGAAGCATTCTATAGACAAAGCATAAATTGGAAAAGAAAACGTCTAAGCATAATTATTTTTCAAAGCATTAATATTGTTGTTGTTCAGTTGCCAAACCATGTCCAACACTTTGTGAGACCATGGACTGCAGCACGTCAGGCTTCCCTTTCCTTTGCTCTCTCAGAGTTTGCTCAAACTCATGTTCATTGAATTGGTGATGCCATCTGACCACCTCATCCTCTGCCACTCCCTTCTCCTCCTGCCCTCAATCTCTTCCAGCATCAGGGTCTTTTCCAATGAGTTGAGTGTTCATATCCAGTGGTCAACGTATTGCAGCTTCAGCTTCAGCAACAGTCCTTCCAATGAATATTTAGGGTTGATCAAAAGCTTGATGTTTTTAAAAACATTCTATTTAAGAGAACATGTCAAAGCTAGTGTTATGTTTACTATAAGTAAATGCATTTATTTGGTAAATATTTCTTTGGGATGCTTAGTGGGTTCCCAGTGGAATATGCTATTAAGGAAAAGAAGCAGACATGGAACTTACATGAAGTTGGAGGAGATGACAGTAAATGCTGGGGCTGTGTGCGGAACATCCACGCTAAGTGCTCTAAGGGTGAGGGTTCTCTGAGTTTACAATAAGAGGGTCTTTGACCTGGAAGAATGACTGAGGAGGAAGGAGGGGGTGAGAAATGCTTCTGAGGAGGAGATGGTGAGCAGAAGCTTCCATCTGAGAGCAGCCTGTCAGTGGAGCTCCAGGGGTGGACAAGGAGGCTCTGAGAAGCAGATGCCAAGGGGCTGGAGGGCAGACAGCTGGGAGAGCTGTTCTCCAATGTGCCTGCCCTTGGGTTTCACCAATCAGATTAAAATGAGGTAAGAAAGTATGTCAACATTCCCACATCATTCATTCCCAGTGAAGCGAGTTATCCTTCTAACTTGGATTTTCCAGGAATTCCCTGGAAGCCATTTATCTAAAAGGAGCACAGTTATCAAAACCTCAGTTGCTACCTTCATTACGTGGCAGGTGATGTCACATCTCAGACACAGCAGAGAGAAACGTAATGTCTGGATTTTACTAAGTCCACAGCATTGATAAGTGATCCGAGATCAACAGGCTTTCTTTTTTAATTCTGATATTCACCTTAGATATGTTCATACTTGAAAATGAGAAACACGGATTCCAGGAATCAACCCAAAAAGCAATGAAATGCAAGAATACAGCTTTCAGACAGCTCTGTGGGGAACTTTATTTTCTTGGGCTCAAATATCACTGCAGGTGGTGACTGCAGTCATGAAATTAAAAGATGTTTGCTCCTTGGAAGGAAGGCTATGATGGGCCTAGATGGCGTATTAGGAAGCAGAGACTACTTTGTCAATGAAGGTCTGTCTAGTCAAAGCTATGGCTTTGTATGGATATGAGAGTTGGACCATAAAGAAGGCAGAGCACTGAAGAATTGGTGATTTTGAACTGTGGTGTTAGAGAAGACTCTTGAGAGTCCCTTGGACTGCAAGGAGACCAAACCAGTCAATTCCAAAGGAAATCAATCCTGAATATTCATTGGAAGGACTGATGCTGAAACTCCAATACATTGGCCACTTGATGCAAAGAGCTGACTCATTAGATAAGACCCTGATGCTGAAAGA
>ML662476.1:463654-485802 GCA_007570785.1 Antilocapra americana
AAATATCGTATACTAATGCATATATACAGAATCTAGAAAAATGGTACTGAAGAATTTATTTGCAGGGCAGCAATGGAGAAACAGACATAGAGAATAGACTTATGGACAGGGGTAGAGGGGAGGAGAGGGTGAGATGTATGGAGAGAAGAACTTACATTACCGTATGTAAAGTGGACAGTCAGTGGGAATTTGCTGTATGGCTCAGGAAACTCAAACAGGGGCTCCATATCAACCTAGAGGGGTGGGATGGGGAGGGAGAAGGGAGGGAGGTTCAAAAAGGAGGGGATATATGTATACCTATGGCTGATTCATGCTGAGGTTTGACAGAAAAACCAAAAAATTCTGTAAAGCAATCATCCTTCAGTTTAAAAATAAATAAAATTGTAAAAATACCATTATTAAACATTATGGCAAATTTAAGACTCTATTCAGATATATTTCCAATACTGTTTCAGACCTGAAATGAATATTTACAGTTATATTGCACAATAAAGTTTGAAAGATTTCCAAGGAGACCCCAAGTCAGACCAATTGCACAGATAAATTTTTCCTTCCAGAGGCACCTTCATATGAGCAAGACTTGAGTCTTATGGAGTCACAAGTGACACGGGACTTAGACGCAAAATAAGAACAAGCCTCCCAAGCCGCAACCCTCCCTACTGTCCACGCCAGTTACTGACTGTCAGCCTCAGTTTACCCCGCTGACCCCATTCTTAACACAGGGGACAGGCCTCTCAGCATCTTGCCTTTTGCCCTGAGAACACAATGTCAATCTCTGCCAGTAGAGGGCGCCGGAGGCACGCAGCCGGCGGAAAGGCGCTCTGATTCTGGCGGCAGGGCCGGTCTCTGCTTTCCCCGCTGCTCGAGTGACTCGCTCAGGTGAGCCATCTGCACAGGTGATCCAACATGTGGGCGTGTGAGAACACGGGGGTCCTCCGGCCTCAGCTGCAGCCACAAACCAGAGCACACAGAGCCCTTTCGAACCTTGCAGGCCTGACTGCGGCCCAGCGACCTCATCAGCCCCATGTGGACACCAGGCCCTTGGCACCTGTGCCAGCCAGGGCTCACCTAATGCTTCCTGGCATCTGCCTTGGCATCCTGTTCCATGACAACGGCCCCCAATGCTTCCGCATCTTCGCGGAGCTGGTACTTCGCCACATCCTTGATCACCCCCAGCTACGTTCCCCTCCCTCACACTGTTTCCTTTGGCCTCTCTACTGGTCCTTGAACACATCAGGCTTGCTCATCCCTCAGGCAGGAAATCACCCCTGAAATAGCCATGTGGCTTCTCTTCTCCCTCTCCTGAAATTCTTACTTAAAATGCCATCTTTCATATGGTGTTTACAATTGTGCACATTACCCTGGGCAACCTTCATTCTCCTGAAGGACAACTTTGCTGGAGAGAATTATTTCTGGCTGACATTTTTTACCATTCAGTATTTTTAGAATGTCATTCTGCTCTTACCTGGCCTGCAAGGTTTCTGCTGAGAAATCTGATAATGGCCCAATGGGTTCCTTTGTAGGGTTCCAATTTTTTTCTGGCTGCCTTTAAAATTTTTTGTCGTTGACTTCTGACAGTTTTAACATAATGTGTATTGGAGAAGGTCTTTCTGTGTTGAGGTAACTAGGGTTTCTCTTAGCCTCATGGACTTGCATATCCACTTCCTTCCCCTGTCTGGGAAGTTCTCAGCTATCATTTCTTTAGATAATCACTCTACTCCCGTCTCCTTCTCTTCTCCTTCTGAGTACCCATCACTCTGTTGCCCCTTATAAAAGAATCAGAGAATGCTTGTAGGATTTCCTTACTTTTTAAAGATCTTAATTCTCTGTTCTCTTCTGTCTGAATCATTTCTAGATTTATAACTTCAAGCTCACTATTTCTTCCACACGGTTTGCTCTATTTACAGTACCTTCTGATGAATTTTTTATCTTGTTAATTGAGTTCTTCAGCTCCAGAACTTCTATTTGTTGGTTTTTTAGAGTTTCAGTCTCTTTTGTATAGAATTCCTTCTGTACAATAATGTTATTCCTGATCTCATTGTAATGCCTTTCTGAGTTTTCCTGTTCTTCTTCACAATGGCCATTTTGAATTATCTTTCACTTGGATAATACTCCTTTTTTTTTCCCTGGAGGACTGTTGTTTCCTTTTTGAAACACAGTGTTACCTTGGCTTTTCATGGTGCTGGATGAGCAGTTCCTCTGCAGGCACATGTGAAGCAGGCAACACCTTTCTTCTTTAGGTAAAGCTTTTTTTACTTGATTCTAACATTTAAGGGAAGGGAAAGTTGCTCAGTCATATCTGACTCTTTGTGACCCCATGGGCTATACAGTCCATGGAATTCTCCAGGCCAGAACACTGGAGTGGGTAGCCTTTCTCTTCTCCTGGGGATCTTCCCAACCCAGGGATTGAATCCAGGCCTACCGCATTGCTGGCGGATTCTTTACCAGCTGAGCCACCAGGGAAGCCCAAGAATACTGGAGTGGGTAGCCTATCCCTTTTCCAGGAGAATCTTCCTGATCCAGGAATTGAACTGGAGTCTTCTGCATCACAGGCAGATTCTTTACCAGCTGCTGCTGCTAAGTCCCTTCAGTCGTGTCCGACTCTGTGCAATCCCAGAGACAGTAGCCCACCAGGCTCCCCAGGCCCTGGGATTCTCCAGGCAAGAGTACTGGAGTGGGTTGCCATTTCCTTCTCCAATGCATGAACGTGAAAAGTGAAAGTGAAGCCGCTCAGTCGTGTCCGACACTTAGCGACCCCATGGACTGCAGCCCACTAGGCGCCTCCGTCCACGGGGTTTTCCAGGCAAGAGTACTGGAGTGGGGTGCCATTGCCTTCCCCCAGCTGAGCTACTAGGCGCTAACATTTTAAGAGGACCGTAATTAGGGCGCTTCCTTCTGCCTCCGGTAGGGGCGCTGTGGCACACACGTGTGTGTCTCCACCTGCATGGCCCACTGCTGCCGGTGTTCCTGCGCCGTGGGTCACCTCCACCGCGTCCGGGGCCTCCTGCATGTCCAGGGTGTGGGGTCCACAGCCACAGTCCTGGGGGGTGAGGAGGCAGGCGGCCGGAGCCCCTGATGCCCAGCTCCCACGGCCCAGGCGTTCCAGGGGCCAGGAGGCTGGCGTCCTGTACAAGCTGCCTGGCCAGTGCTGCCAGGCTCCCTGGGGACGCGGGCGAGCCCGCCGCCAGTCCGGGATCACAGGCACCACCCTCACTGTCGCAGGCTCCGCTGTCTCTACCTGACCCACCCGCCTTCAGAGGCACCGATCCCAGGAACTCTCCAGAGGCCTGATGTGCTGAGCAGAGGCATCTTTGCTGAGTTACGGATGCTTTACTGATTATATACTGAAGGGGAAAGAAACAGAGATCATCTCATCCCACTCTGATGCTGGACATCGTTAAGATGACACTTTCATCTAATAGTACTTGGTTAGAAGAAACATAACTGGAGAAAGACACTTTGAAAGCTATATGTTCAATTATTTTGTAACAGGTAAAGACTAACAATATTAATTTATCATTATATAATAGACACATTCCTTGACATTTTGTAACAGATAAATTTCTGAAAGCCTGGGTTTATTTCAACTGCACCACAGTAGTCTTTTCAAAAGTATATAATTTGTGTACTACCTGTTCTTTTTTATGGCTGAGTACAGGATTTTTTAGACAAAGAGGAAGTGGTGGTGACACAGCTGCGATGGGCTGGGCATGCTCCAGGAAAAGCAGGGTGTGGGGCGCACTGCAAAGGGCCAGGACGTGCCACTGAGCTGGCCTTCCCTAGCCCGTCCACTCGCTCTCCCCTACCCTTCCATTAGCGCAGAGGAGACACGAAATGTCCGCTGCAGGCCCCTGGGTTGGGGTGCTGCCCCTTACAGCACACGACGAATGGGAAGCGCAGCTGGAGCCCCAGTCCCCTGGGGACGGGCACACCTCCTGGCTTCGAGTCCCGGAACCACGATTCCCGTGTGCCTTGTGTGTAAGGGCAGGAGAGGAGGCTTGGTGCAGGGAAGCCACCCCATCTCAGGCAGAAACAAAACGTCAGCCTATCTGATGCAGCTCCGCTCCAGCTGTGAAGGCTGCAGGGGGGAGGGTCGCGGGAAGGGCCCCAGAGGGCCTCACAGACACGTGGTCACGCGGCTGCCACCTCATCTCTGTGAGTCATAGGTAAACACAGGCTTTAACAACTGAAAAACACAGAGAACTGTGTTCTGCATTGCGCACAAAATAAATAAGCTACAACTGGGTCCAAGTCTTGGGTTCACCTTGGGATCAATGAACTGGGACGAGAAAGTTCACACATCCAGTCAATCTGCTGAAGGTTCAAAGGTCAAGGCAATCTGGGGAAAGGGAAAACTTCCTCCAGCACCTCCAACAGCTTCTGAGGCAAAAGCCTCTGAAACTGCATTAACAAGAAGGAAACGAACACTCTGAGGCGGCCTAAGACAAAATGTCACTAAATCAAAAATATTGTTTGAAAAAAATCACACAAAAATCCGATGAACTATTTCTGGGATAGTAATGATTAACTTCTATTCAGGTAGTTATCATTTCTGAATCTTTGAATACATATTTCTGAAATTATATTTAAGAAAGCAATATTACTTTTTACACTGATCTTTCAAAAAAGTACAGTATTTGAAATAATGACATTCACCATTTTCATCTCTTTCATTGATAAAACCACACCAAGAGCAAAAAATAGTACAACTCTCAGATCGTTCTTTAATTAACTAGTAATTATTATATTTATATAAACCATTGTGCTAAGCATGGAATATGAAAATCCTACTAGTAAGGAATTTATAGGGAAACAGTGGCTGACTTTATTTTGAGGGGCTCCAAAATCACTGCAGATGGTGACTGCAGCCATGAAATTAAAAGATGCTTGCTCCTTGAAAGAAAAGCTATGACCAACCTAGATAGCATTTTAAGAAGCAGAGACATTACTTTACCAACAAAGGTCCGTCGAGTCAAGGCTCTGGTTTTTCTAGTAGGCATGTATGGATGTGAGAGTTGGACTATAACGAAAGCTGAGCACCAAAAAATTGATGATTTTGAACTGTAGCATTGGAGAAGACTCTTGAGAGTCCCATGGATTGCAAGGAGATCCAACCAGTCCATCCTAAAGGAAATCAGTCCTGAATGTTCATTGGAAGGACTGATGCTAAAGTTGAAACTCCAATACTTTGGCCACTTGATGCAAAGAACTGACTGATTTGAAAAGACCCTGATGCTGGGAAAGATTGAAGGTGGGAGGAGAAGGGGATGACAGAGGATGAGATGGTTGGATGGTATCACTGATTCAATGGGCATGAGTTTGAGTAAACTCCAGGAGTTGGTGATGGACAGGGAGGCTAGTGTACCTCATGGTGTCCATGAGTCAGAGAGTCACAAAGAGTAACACATGAGTGAGTGACTACTGAACTGAACTGAAAACTACCATTTAATAGGAAAATTTGTAATCAATTCTTAAAATCCAGATTCGTATCAGAATTATCTTGGAATTTTTTTAAAAACACAAATGCCCAGGAATTGCTTTTCTTCTCCAAAGCTCCAGATATATTTCTAATGAGCAGCCATGTTTAAAATCAACTGGGCTATATGATGGTCTTTCACCTTTACCTAGTTAGTTTCACTTTTTCTATTTCATATTC
Organism: Antilocapra americana; assembly: GCA_007570785.1. Taxonomy (NCBI): domain Eukaryota; kingdom Metazoa; phylum Chordata; class Mammalia; order Artiodactyla; family Antilocapridae; genus Antilocapra; species Antilocapra americana. Next base: position 469,311 of record ML662476.1, read on the forward strand.
AGTGATCTCATTTCATTTAGTTTATGTTTTCCAACTTCTCCATCTCTTTTCTTGTTGTTGTTCTTTCTTAAGACTATCAAGCATAGTAGAAAAGCTTTTGTATACATTTATATATAGTATGTATAATATATATATATTTCATAAATCATATAAATTTTTGCCTAGCCAAAAAATTTATGACATTTTGATTCCACTTCTTTGACTTAGTATGAATAGGATGCTAGATTTCTAATTTATATTCAGTAAAAACTTTGATACATTTCCATGTATGTTGACATCTAGTATTACTGCTAAAATCTAGAAAGTTCAATTGAATGAGGTTTGAAACTTCTATTCCAATTCTGAGAATATAAAGAAATACCATGTTGTTAAAAAACATAGGAATTAACATGTGATACAATATTATTAACTAAGGTGCAGATTTTGTTCAAATTTTACATAATTTTATGCTATGTTCTTTATTTTTTCATACCTTATTCGCCTCTACATTGTATTTAATTGAATAGAGAAGTTTCAGCTGCATGTAAGAAATGCTGATAAACTCTTCACTTTTATTCTATTACAAATATTTTGTATTTGTAATAGAAATGATATACACCCATCATTTAAAAGTGCATATTTAATTTCCAAACACATTGAACACATTTAAAGATTTTTAAAGTATCTTTGATATTAATCTCTTATTTTGATATTTTAATTTCTCATTTAAGTGCTCTCTTCTCTGCAATCACCCTCTTTGCTTTTTCAGTCTTCTAACTTTATCGAGGCTTTCAATGGCTAAGTCAAAGGTCTTTCTTGGTAAACATTACAGTGCACTTGAAAATAAGGTGCGTATTTTTCAAGTATCTTTTGATATTGATCCCTAACATAATCCCACAGTGGTAAGAGAAAAGACTGTACGATTTCAGTACCTTTAGACCATGAAGCTTCTGGACCTGGTCCTATGTCCCTGGGCATATTCCAGTGTCTCCTACTTAATAGTTTATGGGCACTTGAATAGAATTTGTATCCTACTGTTGTTTGAAAATTGTATAAATCTTAAATTAATTATGTTGAATTGGTTCACAGTGCTTTTCCGGTCTATTGTATCTTTCTACTTCTCTGTATACTCATTCTATTAATTTTTTAAAGCATGATATTGAAACTCAACTAAAAATCTTAATTTATCTACTTAAAAAGAAATTCCTTCTCCAGAGGGTCTTTCAGACCCAGGATCAAACCTGGGTCTACCTGCATTGCAGGCAGATTCTTTTCCATCTGAGCTACAGGAAGTCCCCTTAAAAGGAATAATTGTAATATACACTGGAACTATATGTAATTTTGTTCTGTATTTTCCAAGTCTCCTGTTAATGTTCTATATTTTCACAATTAAAAAAAAATACAAAAGGAGTATAAATTAAGGAAAATATACAAGAGTACAGCCAGCCAGGAAAGAAACCAGGTTAGAACCTCTTGACACATGTCCACTTGTTACATCTTTTAGGAAATACCTATTTTTTAACAAAAACTGAAAATTGGACCCCGAAAAAGGCCCTGAAAACAACTAAGAATAGTGAGCAGATTTCTTCCTGTTAATATTTATTGACTGTTCCCTTCAAAAATTTTACCCTATAAGAACTCCAGCCAGGAAAACTAGGCATATCCACATGGTACAGCCCTTGAGAGAGAAGAGTGACAACAGCCTCCAGCCCTCGGGTTCCTCTGCCTCAGAAATCCTGAGTAAAGCAGAGGTCCTTCTAGAGAGCAGCCCTTTCACTCATTCAGGCCACACTACCTACAAAGCGAGCTGGACACACACACAACAGAGCTCGGGCAAGTGACCACAGAAGTCTCACCCTGAAGTGGAACTGGGGGCGGGGGGATGGAGACTCTTGCACACGCCCCCAGGAAGTAGACTGAGGCACTGAGAGGCTGACTTCCCTGAACGCCTGCTTTACAGGGTGGCCAATGGACTCACCGCCTGGAAGCTGACTGGATGCCCCCTTTTCTTACTCTCCGTCCATCAACAGAACCTCCCCTAATCCTCAACTGACTTCCTGAATTGCAAGTCTCTGCTCTTCCCCAATAAACTCGGTTTCTGGCCATTTGAGCTCGCCTCAGTTTACTTCCTTTCTTGGGTTGACACTACACGTAAGTAAGCGATGTGCCAAAACGTGCGTGTGATACCTTCCCAGACGCATGTGGGCACCATGAAGTGGCTACGAACCCAATAGCACGTGGGCATGATGGGCTCAGCTTCATGAGTCCATGCCCACAACCCTCAAAGACAGACAGCATTGTCCCACACGAGCAGTCTTGACCTGTGAGCCTGGGTAACAGTCCCAGCCTCTCCAGTCAGTGGAGGAGATGGGCCAGAACCCACAGTCTAGGACTCCAGTCTGCTCTGCCCACTCAGGGGACACAGGCATCCTGCATTCATCATCAGCTCAGGGACACAGCACTGCAGCGTCAGGGGGCACATCCACAGAAAGTTCAACGTGCATCGGGGCATGCGAAGCGAGCAGCCTAGTATGACACAGGTCAGGGCCCTCAGAGAGCAAGCGCAGACACTGGTGGCAAAGGAAGGTGTCTGAGGAGGGGCACCTTACTCTGAAAGAGTAAAAAGAGCTCGGGAGTAACGGTCCAGGAGCAGGGGCAGGAGCACTCGCTCAGCCCCAGGGACGGCAGGGGAACGGAGACGCACTTCCGCCTGTGAAGGGTGGGACACGGAGGAACGCGAAGGGAGACAGTCAGGGGTGGAGAGCAGGAGCGTGCCGAACCAGGAGGCAGCCCGTGGAGGTCCAAGGAATCTGGTTTTCACACTGACAGGAAAATCCCCGAGAAGTTTTATGTCGGAAAATGGTATAGTCAAAGCACATCCCGGGTCTCTCAACTGCGGGCACCGGTACTGGTACTGGACACTCTGCTGGGGGAGGGGGCCTGAGAAGCGCTGGGCAGCACTCCTGTCCCCACCCACTAGGTGCCAGCTGCACCCCTCCCCACGCTGTGGTGGCCAATGTCCTCGGGCACTGCCAGTCATGCACCGAACTGAGAACCACAGGGCTGCAGTGAGGGGCCAGGGCTGAGGACCCACGACCATGATCGACGAGGTGGGTGTGATACTCAGCGAGCGACAGCTGAGCTGAAAGGCGATTGCTCCTGACTCTTCTCACGCAATGTGGCTGCACAGCCGAGGCACCCAGTTACACAGAGAACGCTCCTAGCACACCTTGAGCCAACTCCTCGCCCCCTCTGAAGCCCGTATCACCCGCCACTGTCATCACTGACCCACCTCACTGCAGACTCCTGCTGGCTTCCCCAGCAGAGCCTTCCACTCTCAACCCCCCAGCCCTGTGTCTGCTTCTTAGCACGTACTTCTCCATCCTAGGGGCATTCAATCTCAGCTGACACCTGAGCCCCTCAGTTCTAATCACTGCGTGGACTGGACTTCAGAATCAGGAGGCCAGCTCCACCCCCCAGATCTTAAACAGTATCCTCTAGCCAAGCTTCCAAGGAGCCATTCCCTCAACTCCCTCTACACCTGCTCCTCACTATACTCTCCACTTTGTCTTAACTTATGAGATAGATTATTGTTATTCAGTTGCTCAGTCGTGTCTGGCAATTTTCAGTCCCATGGACTGCTGCATGCCAGGCTTCCTTGTCCTTTACTATCTCCCAGGGTTTGCTCAAACTCATGTCCATTGAGCCCATCCAACCATCTCATCCTCTGTCCCCCACACTTCTCCTGCTGCCCTCAATCTTTCCCAGCATTAGGGTCTTTTTGAAGAGTCGGCTTGTTACATCATGTGACCAAAGTATTGGAGCTTCAGCTTCAGCATCAGTCCTTCCAATGAATATTCAGGGTTGATTTCCTTTAGGATTGAGATGGATATGCCCACCTTTTTAGCATATAACCCACCGCCTAAGCTAGTAACCCCAGTTCCTCTGTCCTCCAGGAAGTGCCCAATTCTACCATGTCCCAAAGAGTCACAAATGCTAGGTGTCTAAAAAAAAAAAAAGATCATCCTGCGTGAAACCTGTTCTTGCTTTCATATTCTGACACTTCATAGAGGATCACCACCCACCCACAGATGTGAGTCAGAAACCAAGGAAATCATCCAACCAAACTTCAAGTTCTCAGAACTGTGAATCCTGAAAATTCCCCACATCTATCTCTTTCTTCCCCATGGCCCCTGTTTCAGTTCAGGACTATTACTAACCACCCAGGCACTGATTTTAAATGTCTTCAATCCAGTCTCTATTCTGCCATCAGAATAATTTTTTTTAATAAATGCAAATCCGTTTATGGCTTACCTACTCAAAATTATTTAAAAGCATCACCAGGATGACACAAATGTCCTTGTTTACACATCTGGACTCCTTTCTACCCATCAGTCCCCCAGTGACAGTCCAGAACCACCTGTCATGGTCAACCTGCATCTCCATGTGGAACATCCACACACTTCTCCTTTTACAGCCAGCCCCTGTGGTCAACTCCTCGGGGACCCTTAGGTCCTGCCCCAAGTACTATCTCCTGAGCTAAAAGGAGATTCAGTCAACTCTCCCCCTTGCTCCCCAGACTGTGCATGCCTTCATGGGGGCCCCAAATACAACAATTTCATATATCGAATATTTACATATTGTGCAAAGTATTTTACTTGTTTTCATGCTTTCTTCTTACTCAGAATATTACTCCTCATTTTACAGAAGGAACGAACTTTGAGAAATTAAGCCATTTACACAGTAAAGTCTACTTAGTTAAGTGGAAAATTCAGGGCTTAAATCCAGGACAGTCTGATTAGTGGCCACTTCAACCACTAAGCTCTAATAATTTGTTTCTATGCTTTACTTAAGTCAGTTCAAGTCAGTTGAGAATAGAGGCTTTCTTTTAATCTGTGTGTCCCTAGTAACTAGGGGTGGGGGAAGAGAAAAAGGAGAAGCTGAAAAAACAATGGAAGTGCTAGTTATATATCAAGACCCTGACCTAAATGAAGAGGATCCATGTATAAAATGAATAAGCTACAAGGATATATTGTTCAATACAAGGAATATAGCCAGTACTTTATAATAACTATAAATGGAATATAATCTTATGTTGTACACTTGAAATCTATATAATATCATATATCAATTATATCTCAATAAAAAAGGAATAAATTAGAAGAGGAAATCAGTCATTATCTTGGTGGTACAAAATATGTCTTAGAAACAAAGACTGTTTTTCAGTTCTGGAGACTAAAAGTCCAAGATCAAGGTACCACTGTGGGCTCCTTTTCTGGTGATAGCCCTCTTCTTCCTGGGTGCTGGTTGGTGCCTTCTGCCAGAGTCCTCACATTAAGATACTAATCCCATTCACAGCAACATAGATGAAGCAAGATTGTCATTCTGTGTGAAATAAGTCAGAGAAAGAGAAATATCACTTATATGATGAATTTTAAAAGAAATGAAACAAATGAACTTATTCACAAAACAGAAACAGACTCACAGACTTAGAGAATGAACTTGCGGTTATCATGGGGGGAGAGGGATAGTTAGGGAATCTGGAATTGACCTGTACACACTACTATATTTAAAATGGATAAACCTACTGTGTGGCACAGGGAATTATGCTCAATATTATGCAACAACCTAAATGGGAAGAGAATTTGAAAAGAACAGACCCATGTATATGTATAACTGAATCACTTTGCTAACTTGAAACTAAAACAACACTGTTATATTTAATGAACTATGTGAAAGTGAAAGAGTTAGTTGCTCAACTTCAGCACATCCCAAAGGCCCCACCCCCTAACACCATCACATTAAGGATCTCTGTATGTGAATCTAGGGGGAACACAAACATTCAGACCAGGGCAGGAGTCTTTAAGAAGAACTGAAAGAATGTCATTAAATAGTAAGAATGAAATACAAGCTCAAACATATAGAGAATACAGAGGGAAAAAGGAAAGAAATTTACATGGTTATTCTCCTAAAAGGAAAGAAAAGAATTGGGAAAGATGGAAAAAGAAGAGAAAAGGAAACAAAGAAAAAGAAAGAATAGAAAAGAAAAACTTCAATGGATGGAGGACCCCTGTTTAAGAAAGGGATACACCAAATGGTATAAATATGGGATACTTTTGAGAAACTTAACAGTTTATAGAAATTAAAAATCTGTCTGAACTTGACCCCTGGACCATCTTAGTTTGAGTGGCCTGTATCCTGTGATGTTCAGATCTTGAGAAGCAAATGAAATCAGAGAAGAGACCTGCCTCTGCTGGGCAATACTTACAGTATCCACATACATCCTCTTCAGCTTTAAGCTTATAGATAAAAGAGTAACCATAAAAATACGCCCTAAGGATGGAGGCACCCCTACTGGAAGCTGACACAATCCAAGGTGGACCCGCTGGAGGGACGCCCGAAGCACCACAGCCAGGTGGCAGGAGAAGTGGATGCAAAAACACACATCTTAAAGCTCACTGCTTCAGGTTCAAAGCCGGTGACTCCAGGGAACCAAGAAGCACCGGGAACCACAGTGGGAGGAACAGGACACCCAGAAGGCTATAGCAATGTAGATAACTGTGTCGGGCAAGCCTAAAACACCAGAAATCAACAGTCGCTGAACAAGGGCAGGGGTCCCATGTGGGGCGGGGCAGAAAGTGGGCAGCGGGTGAAGGGCAGGGTCTCTGCAGGTTGACCTGCCCCGCTGTTCCTTGTCCAGGGGGTGCAGTGCTTTCTAAGTCCTTAAAATTAGGGGGGGAAACTGTGAGCAAAACTGAGAAAGGGTTACTGCTTCAGTCTATGCTTGTTACTCTGCTTATGATGGATTTATGCAGGGATCACCTAGGTAACAGAACAGATATAAAACATGGCGACTAAATGAATTTCGGAAATTTTACTGCTGACATTGGAGAGAAGTCTGCAGGGAAAATAAATATTTCAGCTAAAATAATTTTAAAAACTGGTCTAAAATTAAGTATAATTTTAATAGCACATTTCAAATGAAACAACTTCTGAGAGTTAATACTGCACATGCTGCAAAAGTAAAAATACAGCTATACACACACATTCAGAGCTGAAAGATGTGTCATAGCCATTAGTGCTTCTCAGGCAAGTATCCAAGTGGGTTTGACTAAATAGCATCTAAGTAGTCTTCCTGCTCTGAAAAAACAATGAATTCAAATACAAATGATAATGTCTATTTTTCACTGGAAGAAAATGCATTTCTTTTGTTTTCTGGAAGTGGTTGCTGTTGGTTTTGATTCACAACATCTCTCAGCAGGTTCAAGATCATGTTTCTTTTCATCCTTTTTGGCCTGCATTGTCACATCTTCCAAAACCAGGTTGAATAGTAGTGGTGAGAGTGGGCACCCTTGTCTCATTCCTGACTTTAGGGGAAATGCTTTCAATTTTTCGCCATTGAGGATAACGTTTGCTGTGGGTTTATCATATACGGATTTTATTATGTTGAGGTATGTTCCTTCTATGCCTGCTTTGTGGAGAGTTTTTATCATAAGTGGGTGTTGAATTTTGTCAAAGGCTTTCTCTGCATCTATTGAGATAATCATATGGTTTTTATCCTTCAATTTGTTAATGTGGTGTATTACATCAATTGATTTGCAAATATTGATGAATCCTTGCATCCCTGGGATAAAGCCCACTTTCCCATGATGTATAATCTTTTTAACATGTTGTTAGATTCTGTTTGCTAGGATTTTGTTGAGGATTTTTGCATGTATGTTCATCAGTGATATCCAACCTCCACCCGCTAGAACCGTGTGGGCCCTCCAGTACCCCGCTCCATCCCTGATGGCGACCCTGGGAGACTCGGGTAGGTTTGTGGAGATCTCAGAGGGAGGTGGCTCTGGCAATTCCAAGCATCAAGCTGATCCTGTGGGATGACTGAACTGCCCGCCAAACAGAAGACAACGGGCCTCCACCTCGTCTAAGCCCACTTTTGCTCTCGGAGGCCCTACGCAGGGTCCTTGGGTGTAGCACTTGCCTACTTCAATCTTGGGAATCTGAAGGCGAGGCTTCAGCCGCAGTGACTGTACTCAGGTCAGCAAGGGGACAAGGCCCAGACTCTGCCAGTCGTCAGAGGGAGGATCTGAAGAAACTGCAAACACCTGCCTTTTCCATCTGCCTCATGAGGCCCCAGGCAAACCAGGCGAACAGGAGCCCATGACACCTGGGAGCTCCCATAACGAGGAGACCTGGTCCCACTGTCCTGCTGGCCACCTCCAGTACCAGCCATCGTGTCTCTGGGTCAGAAGGGTGAGCACTGCAAGCTTGAGGAAGACCTTCAGGCCCTAAAAGAGGCACAGGGCCTAGAATGTGTGCAGGCTCCCATGGCTCAGAAGGAAGAGGCCACCTCCTGCCCCATGTCCACCATCTCCTCCTCTTCCCTCACCGCGTTGATTCCTGGAACCACAGAGGAGGTGCCAGCCACTGGGGCACTGAGTCTGGAGTTCTTGGGGAGCCTGCTTCTCACCCACTCCACTGAGTCAATATGATGAGAATTCCAGAAGCCAAGGGAAGGAGGAGCCCGGAGCCTCCCAGACTGCACCAGATCTTGAGTCCTCACTAGGTGATGAGCTGAACAACAAGGTGGCTGAACTGGTGCAGATCCTGTGTGTCAAATATGTAACAAAGGAACCCACCACAAAAGCAGAAATGCTGAGGGGTGTCATCAGAGAGCACAAGGACAACTTCCCTGAGATCTTCAGCAAAGTCTGTGAGTACATGGAGATTGTCTTTGGCATTGAAGTGAAAGAAGTGGACACCACCAGACACTCTTATGAGCTTGTCAAAACACTCAACCTCACCTACGATGGGATGCTTAGTAATGGCAGAGGAATGCCCAAGACCGGCTTCCTGATACTCATCCTGGGTATGATCTTCATGGAGGGCAACTGTGCCCCTGAGGAGAAAAATTGGAAAGCATTGAATACGATGGGGCTGTATTCTGGGCAGGAGGATTTCATCTACAGGGAGCTCAGGAAACACATCACCAAAGATTTGGTGGAGGAACAATATCTACATGATCGGCGGGTGCCTCAAAGTGATCCTGCATGCTATGAATTCCTGTGGGGTCCAAGGGCCTATGCTGAAACCAGCAAGACGAAAATCCTGGAGTTTTTTTTGCCAAGATCAGTGGAACTGACCCCACTTCCTTCTTATTCTGGTATGAGGAAGCTTTGAGAGATTAGAGAGCCCAGGCCAGAACTGTCCCCAGGATGATACTACTGCCATGCCAGTGAAAATTCCAGTGTCATGTCCAGCAACCTCTTCTACCCTGAGTGAAGTCCAAAGCAGCATCTTCAGTCTTCATCTGCAGACAACGGTCAGTGCTCCATGTAACGGAGGGCTAGGGTAGGGCAGTCTGTTAGCATCCTCACGTTTCTATTGTATGTGGGTGGTTTGGACATTTCATTTTTTTTTTTACTTGTTTTCTTTCCCCAAATATTGTTTAATAAAGTCTAATCAGCATCAGTGGAGAAGGCAATGGCACCCCACTCCAGTTCTCTTGCCTGGAAAATCCCATGGACAGCTCCATCAGCTCCACTGGTAGGCTGCAGTCCCTGGTGTCGCTAAGAGTCAGACACGACTGAAGCGACTTAGCAGTAGCAGCAGCAGAAAGATGATAATGATGACCCTGTATGCGAGACAGCAAAAGAGACACAGACGTAAAGAACAGACTTTTGGACTATGTGGGAGAAAGTGAAGGTGGGATGATTTTAGAGAATAGCATTGAAACATATATATTACCATATGTGAAATAGATGACCAAGCCAAGTTCTATGTATGAAACAGGACACTCAAAGCCGGTACACTGGGACAACCCTGAGGGATGGGATGGAGAGGGAGGTGGGAGGGGGTTGAGGATGGGGGACACATGTACACCCATGGCTGATTCATGTCAATGTATGGCAAAAACCACAATACTGTAATTAAATTTAATTAATTAATTAAAAAAACACACATTTTCCTTCCATAACTTTTAAGACCTCAAAAGTCCTGGCTCAGTAGTCCCTTCTGACCTTGTGTCCAGAAACAGTGGCTATGCAGGCCCTCACACCATGCCCTCATTCCTCTCAGGGCCTTTGCACTTGCTACTGGGCTCCTGGGGGGCCCTTCCCTCCAACCTCTCCTCAGCATTCCAGACATTACATGTGGGGCCCCCAATAACACTCTCCCCACTCCACCCCCATCACTGACCATATTCCCCTGCTTGACTTCCTTCACTGCACTTATCAGAATTTGACATGAATTCATTATCTTAATTGTCTCACCCCACTGTGAAGAGTGTAATTCAGGAGAACAGGACCTGGCTCACTGATCTCTCTCTGGAGCCTAGAACACTGCCTGGCATGTAGAATGCATTCAGCAAACATTTGTGAATGAATGAACATTATCATTCAAAGACCTGTGCCTTTCAGTATTCTTGAAATTTTAACCCAGTGAAAACGTAAGGGAGAATGTGAACTCCTTTTATATTTTCTGTAGCATTTCTAAAGCAAAATATTAGGCCCTAAAAATGTATAAAATAACATGGGACTAAACCAAGAGGGTTGACTGAAGTAGGTCAGTCCATAAACTGCATGAGGACACTCTCCAGATCCAGATGGAAGCCCTGTGCTGGGATCTGTATGGATGGAGTCGGGGGAGGGGGCGCGCAGGAGTGCTCCCAGGGAAGGAAGCAAAGGTGGGGGTGGGAAGAGGGCCTTCATGAGCTTATACCAGAGCTAATACCCGCAGGCTGGTCCGTCTCAACGGGCAACTGTCCTCCAGAGAACTGCTGGTTAGAAAATCTCACAGCAGCAGAGAATCTTCCCAGCTGGAAGCCAGCAGAGAGGCAAATTATCAGAAACTCCTCTCCCCACAGAAAGTGCATTCTTCCCCCTTCCCCTACTAAGACCTGTTTATATTGATTCCTCTTCCAGGCTTTGAAGAAAATCTGCAACTGTGCATACAGTGAGTGCACACTTCTGTTGATGACATGTCATTTAGATACAGGAAATAACGTTTCTTTTTTTTTTTTTTAATCTTGTTTCGAGTTAGGTTTGACTGGGGGAGGCGGGGGCGGGGGGCGGGGATGGAGAGGTAGCACCGGGCCAACAAATAAAGTCAGCAAATGCAGCAACACAAAGCTGGGGAAAGAAATTCCCCACTCTGAGGAAATTACTTCATACCACAGTAAGGGGCTGCATTTATTTTGCTTTTCACTCTCTATGCCATACCTAGCTGCCCTCCAATGACCAGGCTGGGGGCGGTTACTGGGCTGTCTAACATAAGAATAGAGGGAGGTGGGGAGCAAGAAACTGCTAGTTCAGTGATTTTTTTAAAAAGGAGAAATAGGACTACTCTTTTCAGTTTATTTCAATTCCACATTAACTGACTGATAGACTTTATTTCCCCTGGAGAAGGAAATGGCAACCCACTCCAGTGTTCTTGCCTGGAGAATCCCATGGACAGAGGAGCCTGGTGGGCTACTATCCTTGGGGTTGCAAAGTCAGACATGACTGAGCAACTAAACAACAGACTTTATTTCTGAGCTTTAAGGGAAGAAAATGCAGTCAACTTGGGAATAGTTTTAATCAAAAAGCAAGTGTTAGGAGTGACTAGTATTGGCCTTTGTCCATATTTATTTTAATTTGTAGTGCAAATTGATATATCTTCTAGAACACAGCTGAGCAGTTTCCCAATTACACACAGAAAGTGAACCAAAGCCTTAATGAGCCGTCTGGGAAAGAGGCTGAGTCATTAAGTTTGTGTTGGCCCCGCAGCCCTCATCAGCTGAGCTCAGCCTCATGAGAATTCAAAGGCAGGCCCTCCTTGGAGTTAAAGAAAAAAAGGCAAACAGCAGCTTACACAGAGAAGCAGCAACTAATTTTCACAGAACATATTTCGTAGAGCAAGGCCTTCCCAAAGCTGGCTGATCAAAACCTATTTCCAGAAGTCAACCTCAGGCCCAGCCAATCAAACTTTCCAAGAGCAGGGGCCAGGTTAGTGTCTTAGGAAGCTCTCTGGGCAGCATAGCAATGTGGCATAGAGGAGCAGTAGATGAGGCCGCAGCCCAGCCAGGAGGTCACTGGAGGGACCCCGCAGGCGTGCGTGAGGGCTCTGGTGTCACCTCAGGTGAGGGTGAGCAGCCTCAGCAGGTGGGACGGGATCGCTCATCTGTGGGGAAGGGGCTGAGGGGCAGAAGGGGACCATGGAAGCCAAGTAGGAGGCTTAGTGAGCTGCACCAGAGTGATGACAAGGAAGAGAAACGAGGCCCGAGTTTCTGGAGAGAAAGCTGACCCTTGAACAACTTGGGTTGGAATGGTGCGGGTCCTTACACGTAGATTTTGTTCAGTAGTAAACACTTCAGAACCACATGCTCCACAGAGAACCATGGCTGCAGGCTGATGGCCACCCATAACGTACGGGAGGATGCTCTACTGCGGAGCGAGCAGGGGCTGGAGGCCTTTGCCCCCACCTGTCTGAGGGGCAGCAGTGTCTGAATCAACAGCTCTGGCAACAGGTCAGCTGTGGGAGGTGAAGACAAGGCCCAAGCTGTGGAGTCAGCTTTCCCGGGTTTGGATTCTACCTGCTGCTCACAAAGCTATGTGACTGACCAAGTGACGCTAAGTTTCAGTTTTCACATCACAAAATGGAAGTAGGATTAAATAAAAAAATGGTTTAAACTTAAATTAATCAATTTAAAGATCCCTGTTAAACACTAGCAGAGTGCTTGGCCCTTTAACATGCTGGCTGCTTTTCATAGGTTTTTGCTGTTAATGATGTTGCTGTAAAAACGTAATTCATTGAGGCCTACTTGGTGGCTCAGATGGTAAAGAATCGGCCTGTAACCCGGGAAACCCGGCTTTGATCCCTGGGGAAGATCCCCTGGAGAAGGGAATAACAACCCACTCCAGTAATTCTGCCTGGAGAATACCATGGACCGAGGCGCCTGGCGGGCTACAGTTCACGGGTCACAAACAATCAGACGTGACTGAGTGACTAACGCTTCCACTTTCCCTTGTCCGGCAAGGTCTACTTTGGGGGAGGCACTGTGAAAATAAACACTTTTTTAAAAACGGAAAAAAGCTCCCTGATGACAAAGATAGGGGACCTGAGACCACTTTCAGTTTCCCCCTTAAGTGCTGCTGGCGTACTTATGTATTTATTTATTCTGCAAAACAGAGAAGTGCTGAAGTATGGAAACAACTTAGTTTTGTTACCACGATGCTCAAAGCCACAGGTCAGCTACAGGATGTGTCTCACGGCATCCAGAACAAGAAATAAGCCCCAGTTCCCTGAATCTCCTCATTCCTAACGCCTGGACTGGGGCAACCCGCCAGACCATGGGGACTCACTCCGCCTGCCTCTGCTGCGGACCTACTCCTCCCTCCCATGCTTTCCTGCTCACCCTGAGGAAAGCCTCGCCCACCTGTAGGCCCTCAGGGCCAGTACCCGCAGTGAGTCTCAAACTTCTGCGTTGTCAGGATACAATTCTTCTTTTGGGCCGTGCTGCACTGTGTGTGGGTCGTAGTTCCCTCACCAGGGGTCAAACCCAGGCCCCCTGCAGTGGGAGCGCAGAGCCCTAGCCACTGGGCCACCAGGACGGCCCCGTGATGCCACTTTAAAGGGCGTGTCCACTGCAGTTGCCAACTGAGACCGCACTGTCGAGTGAGCACCCAATAGATCGGCAGACTTCTACATCAAGTCAATATAGCCTCTGCGGGAGTAACGTGTTTCTTGTTGGATAGCAAACTTCAGCACATACCTTCCCAAATACGGCGAAATCAGTCAGCATACGAAGGCCGCTGTATTTCAGGTTCGTAACTGACACCTGGGCAGGAGGGTGGTGGACGCACCAGCGGGGCCCCCAAAGACCCCGTGCCACCAGGTGCAGGAATCGCAGGGCCTGGCTCCCGAACAGCTCCTGTTCGCAAAGCGTTAAGTCAAGACTGGCATCTAAGCTAAGTCGTGCAGGATTTCTCCCGGATCCTGCCTTGGCTTCTGCTGCCATCTATTTGATCTGAAGCTCCCCTCCCATTTTAGTAAATACTGGCTGCATTTGTCATAGAAAACTAGAAAGAAAGCTTTCTCCGCTGTGCCCTGTGACCCGAGGACTCCACGTGTCTGACTGTCCTCTTCCCCGTCCACCTTCTATAGATACACAGACAGCACACACCCAATATTTACTATGAAATGAGGCCACTTTCAGATCCCATTCACGCCAACCCTTAATTTCAGTTATATTTTGACTTTGCTTTCAAGGCTGGCCTATTCTCATGCCCCTGGCAGGATCAGTAAAACCTTCAATACGGACCACCTGGTGCCTCACGAAGTTTGGCCTTTGAAAACAACGGTGATGGCACCCAAGCACCTTACTCCTACCTGCAGGCTCAAGTGTGGTCTCTCTAAACTCACGGGTATCCGGACATGCCAACACACTTCCAAGCAGCACCCTTAGCCCTTCCCTTCAGTCTCTGATCAAAACTGGCCTTCTTTCAGGCGACTGTTCCAGGTGAACCGGTGACACCAACATTTTTATGTGAAACATCATGGAAAATTCTCATTTTTAAAGTCCTCCTCTGAGGGCAGTATTTAAAGTACATCTTGGGGTCCTTATTGTTCACACAGATTTCTCAGGCTACCAATACTTGCTCCACTCTTCCTAGGCTGTCTTTGATCTTTAAATCCCTAGTATTTACTACAAGGATCCCCAACATCTTTCTCAAACAGCTTAAAAAATGTCCAAGATTCTTTACAGAATGTTCACAGAAGTCACAGGATTACTGTGTTAAAGAAAACATTCACATCCAACCTCATTAATGAATGTGCTGGGACTATTAACCACCAAGAACATAGGGAAACTGAGAATCTGTTTCAGTCAGAAGTTCTTCTTGTTCTCATGAAGGCAGGGAGGTGTGGAGAGAAGCAACTGACCTGACTGTCGGGAGACAGATTCCTGGCTGCCCAAAGTACTCCAGCCACAGGTCAGTCACTCCTCCTCTCTGAGCTCGAGTGACCTCACCTGTCAACTCCATCCCAACTCCCACCCTCACTGACCTTCAGATGTGTCACGCATCCCGTGAAGCACCAGCCAGAGAGGTGTGTGCTGTTTCGCCTTTGCTGCACCCAGTGCTGGGGCGGAGTCAACATTATCCCCACCCTGCACACCCACCAGCCTCCAGAAGCACCCCTTTCCCTCCCGCCACTCCTCAGTGATGGTTCTGCACATCCACATGAAACATGTCCACACTATTTTCAAACATGTGGCCTTACACACCCCTACTCACTCAGGGCAGAGGTCAAAGTCTCCTAGCGCGCACCAAACACGGAGGCTGCCAGCACTCCCTCACCTCCCCCTGAGCCACCTGTAGAGAAAGCCCACCTGCACCGCCTCCCCCTTTTCCGATCTCTTTTTTCACGCAGCGGTGTTGCTACTCATTTCCCAGGCCAACTATGAGCTGAGCTACACATCTATCCCTCTGACACTCTCAGGACCACACGCGATCCATCAATTCTTCTCTAGAGGGTCCCTCCTGTCAGCATCTGCACATGCTCTAAACACACCCAAGCTTTTTTAAAAAAGGTATTTCTCCTTCCCCTCCCATAATAATCTTGACACAAGGTCTCTGGTGCTCATCACACTCCTGCGCTGAGCCCTTCCTGTCTCCCCAGCTCGCCCTGACCCTTCATCCAATTCAGCATGCAGAGACTCGGCCTGCGTCCCCCCCAAAAACACACATACATCCAAGCCAGACTGCTCTCTACGTCTGCAAGGTTACTAACAACAGCTTTGGCATTTCAATGACTGCTTGTCAGTCCCACTTTTCCTTGACCTCCTAGCACTGTTTGGTATCACTCACTCCTCCATCTGTCTTGTATCTGTCTCTCTGCTCCACCTCTCTAACTGCTCTTCACTGTCCCATGCAGCTTTCCCCTGCCCATTGCATAAACGTTCATCTGCATGTCAGGCCCTGCTTGACTCTCATCCTGCGGGCACTCTTCCATGCCTAACAGCTTCAGGGATCATCTGCGCAATCAAAGACTCCATCTCTCTCTCCCCTAGGCCCTGTCTGCTGACCCCTAGGCACAAATCCTCAATTACTTTTGAGTATCTTTCAGTATATTATCCTCAAATTCCATCAGACCTAAACGGAACAACAGTTATGTTCACAAGTCCTCCAGGTGACTCCAATGCCTGCTCACATTTGAGCACCACTAGTCTACCAGTATCATCTGCCCATGCGGCGTCCCCAGCACTGCTTCCATAGCTAAGGACAGCACCTCCCGACTAAGGACAGCACATCACCTTCCTCAGAATCTTTCGGCCTCCAAGTCAGAACCATAGAACAACCTTAGGTCAAGACTCCACAAGTACCTGGAATGCTCTCTCCTCTGCCTAAAGCACTCCAGCGGTTCCCCACTGCTCTTGGGATTGAGTTCCAATCCCTAAATCCATCTATCAGAAGACCCTGGGCCACGCAGCGGCGGGCCCCGAAGCCAGACCCCTCCGGGGCCACGTGGCCCTGAG
>ML662476.1:485812-514576 GCA_007570785.1 Antilocapra americana
TCTCGGAAGCTAAGCAGGGTCGGGCCTGGTTAGTACTTGGATGGGAGACCGCCTGGGAATACCGGGTGCTGTAGGCTTTTTGCGTCCCCTCTCCTTTAGCCCCCGGCTCCCCTCCCCACCCCGCGAGGCTGGGGCCGCAAGCCCCACCTGCCCCTGGCCCCTCGCACACCACCGCGCTCAGAGCCGCCGCCCGCCTTGCACACGGCGACCCTCGCAGTGGAAAGCGGCCTCCTGGCTCTGGCTTTGGCTCTCCACCTTGCCCTCCTCAGGTTGTCTCTTTTTATGCGTTCGTTTGAGTGTCATTGATTCTGTGCCTGTGCCAGCCGTGACCCGGCCGGCGTATAGCCGAGTGTAGACAAAAAGCCTACAGTTTCTGGCATTCCCAGTCATTGTCCCATTCAATATTCACCAGGTCAGACCCCACTTCCTTTCTGGTATCTTAAGACATTGCACCCTTTTCGCATGGTATGTCTGCACACTGATGTGATTACTACCAAGCGCCCTAAGAGCCCTGGGCTGTGCCTGACTTTCGATCTGACCTGCATTTGGAACAGGTGTCCTCACCTATGTGCCAACCGCTGTACTTGAGCCACGCGACCCGGGACCGGATTCTTGCCTGCTAGGGCAAGCAAACAGGTGGCCATTGGCCAGTGCCTCCCCCCAGCACACCACCATTCCATGCGTGCACCTGCCTGTCCCGACCTAGCGCCCTGAGTTTCCAGAACCCCGAGTGGCCAGACTTCCGTGTGGGTGGTGGGGGTGGTTTTTGGCCTGAGAAGTGGTGAGGTCTAGGAGCCTTCCCACCCTGGGCCTCTCCAGGCCCATCTTCGCTCAGCTCTCACCCCACCCTGTCCAGTTCACTGCTTAGCGCCACGTGGCACTGGAGGTTTCTGGCTTCAGGGCTTGCTGAGACCCCCATTCCTCTGTGCCTCCTACGGGCCTAAGTGCATCCCAGCCATCGTCCTGACTCCCCATCCTGCCCTGCACTTGCTTGCTGCCCTAACCCACTGGGAGCCCCCATCCTGGTCAACTAAAGTCTGTCAGTTCTGCCCCTTCGCCCTACTGAGGCCGCCCTTGCCCCCATGGTGCTCACCATGCCTAGGACCTTCCTGATAGAGCAGACAGCTATAGGCAGGCACATAGACAGACAGACAGATACTTGCCTGCAGCCAGGCCAAATGAGACAGCGGCAGATGCAAGCTTGTCAACCAGAGCCAGAGCACTTGCACCCTGTCTTGTGGCTAGTCTGTTGCCACCTTCTCTGATGAGTGAATTTTTTTCACTCAGCCTTCCATCCCAACCCAGGTGTCCCTCGCCTGGAAGGTGCTCCAATCCCTCCATTAGAATTAAATTCTCCTAATGACAGAATTTCAATTTTCATCAGAGTCTGCCTTTTTAAAATATTTATTTATTTCCACTGGAGGATGATTTCTTTACAATATCCTGTTGGTTTCTGCTGTACATCAGCATGAATCAGCCATAGGTATGCGTTTGTCCCCTCCGTGTCAGCCTGTTGTGAATACAGCATGGTATATGCACCAAGGAGGAATATGTGTGAGTAGGTACGCTTGTGCACGTGTGTGCGAATGCAGTTTTAGGAGCACACGTGTGTATGCCTCTCCACTGCCCGCATCAGAGTGTCTTGGCATCAGAAACTGGGTCCCCAGCATCTTTGAGTCACTGAAAGCCAGTGCTGTTTGCTAACTGCAGCAGGAACTGTATTCTCTCACAAAGATGTGGGCAACCCCTAAGCCCTGCCAGCTGTGAGTGCCATACTCTGCAGATATGATCAGGGTGGGCCCTGTGCAGGGACTGGTATGCTGATAGAAGGGGGACTTCGGACGCAGGTGCAATGAGGCCAGTGCGGCTCCCCGGTCCTCCGAAGGCAGATGTGGAGTAACAAGGTCACAGGCCCAGGGCTGCCATAATCACCTGCAGCAGGAGGATGCAGGACGGGTCCTACCCCAGGGTCTCTGGGGGAGCGTGGCCTGCTGAGGGACCCCTGCCCCTGGAACTGTGAGAAAATAAACATCTGAGCTCTGCAGCCACCGAGCCAGTGACACTTGTTACTGCGGCACTGACGATCCACACACATAGCAACTGCCTGCAATGGACTGTAGGGCCCTAAGGCACACAAAACTCACTTTCCTGTACCTCTGGAGGTGTCTGCACACCAGGCTTCTGTGTCTTTCAGTTTTGTGTCCATAACGCCGGTGTTGAAGTTTGAACTTTTAGAGATACCCCTGACTGCTGGCTTCACGGAGTGTCCCTGGAAGGGCTGGGCTTCCAATGAAAAGGGTTACTTTTCTTTCTCAGTTGAAAAACCAAAGGAAGGACATTTTCTGGGTCCCTGGGGACAGCAGGTGCTCCAGAAGAGATAGCCCCGAGTCCCAGCACGAAAGGGCCTGGGTTGTTGCCTCCCCCTCTTCCTCTCTCCCTGTGGGAGCCAGTGGCCCCACCTGCCTTGGCCTCTGCATGGCCCTGGGCGACTCTCACTGCTTTCCCCAGGTTTATGCTCATTCAGCTGTAGACTCATTTGATCCCCACAACCTGGAAGGAAGCTGGGCAAAGTGTCATTCTGTTCCCCAGAAGCAGAAACAGGTGACTGACCCCAGGTCTCATAGTTCATCCATGTCAGCGCCCAAAGCCTGGTCTCCAGCTTTCATTCCTTGAAAGTCATTCAGCTCCTCTAGCCAAGAAGGAGGACTCCCTGGAGGAGGGGGTGTTTGGGGAAGGAGCGGCCTTGGCAGGCTAGCTGTGCATGTAGGTGCCCAGGCTTTTTACTCAGCAGCAGGCTTGCCCTTCACTAGGGATCTCAGAGCTGGGAGGCACCTGTAGAGACCACAGCCCTGGATCAGCGCCCCAAGGGGGACAGGTTGGACAGTAAAACCCAGCAGGCAGCTGTCATTTCCAGCCCTCCTACCCCGTCTTCTCCCACTGGTGTCAGGGTTTGCACCTCATTCCTCTGGAAGCCGCAGCAAAGGCCGCTGACCTTGCAATTCTGATGCGCAGGAAAGACAAGATTCCCCCGCTAGGCACTGACCCTCCCTGGTCCGCTGAGGTCCTGCTGAATGGGAGGCGCGCCCATCTGGATGTGCACCTAAAGGGAGCCAGCGGGCCCTCCCTGGCTCCTTAACTCCCACGCTATTCCCCTGTTCGCTGTTCCCTGCCGGGGGAAGCCGGCCCAGTTCAACTCCCTACCCCGCCAGCCCAAAGTCCGAGCGCGCCTCCGAAGCCTTGGCTTCTTCGGAGCCGTGAGCATTGAGTGTGCAGAAGGGATCCTGGCTCTTTTTTTCTGGAAGGGCGGGCTTTGCACGGGGCGTGCCAGCAGTTTTCCGCGCTCCTGGGGAGAGCTCTGGCTCCGGACCCAAGATGCGCGCCTGCCCGCCCGCTTCCCGGCTTGGTTTCGCGTGGTCGAGCCGGTCGGCCGGCGGAGAGCAGGCTTGACCTGGGGCACCCCGCTCCCGGTCGGGCACCCGCGGGAGGGGGCGGCCAGGCTGGCTGGTTCCACGGGTTCCGAGCAGGAAGTCTTGGTCCCCGTCCTGGGTGCCCGTCCACCCGTTCATCCGTCCGTCTGTCCCTTGGTGCGGAGCCCCCACCGGCAGGTCAATCCGAGGCGGCAGGCGGCGCGGCTGCGCGGGCGCGGTCCCGGATAAGAGGCCAGGTGAGCCTACCTGCGCCGCGGGCGGGGCGCGCGGCGGTCCGGCGGCATGTCGGTCAGCAGGAAGAGCTGGGCCGCTCTGACCAGGTGAGCCGGGGTCCTGACTGATCCAGGGGCCACAGGGTCGGCGCCACGCCGCGCAGCCCCTGGGGGTCCCGGCCCTCCTTCCTCCTTGGGGACGCAGGCCCGAGGAGGTTGCCTGCGGAGGGCTGACTAGTCTGGAGAGGCCGCTCTGGGGGCTGGGGAGGCTTTCCGGAGGTAAACCCCCAAGCCCCGGACTGCCTGTCTTTCTGTGGAGAGTCTGAGAGGCCCCTCTTGGCTGGAGGCGGCCGCCATGCCTCGGAGGGTCAGTGATTAGGCCGAGCGGGCAGGTGCCCTTCCAGGGATGAGGCTCAGGCTCTGGGTGCAGCGTTTTGGGTTGCTCTCGGGGCTGGGAAGCCTCACGCTTGGCCCTCGCCCCACCTGCACTGCAGTCTTCACTCACAAGCGGAGCTTTTAAAGTGTCCGGGGCCTGGGTGTCTTGTCCTTGTCTGCTGGACATCTAGTCAGGGTGAGAAGCCTGGAGGTGGGTGTGCAGGAGGCAGCACCCTCATGCGATTGGTGACCCTTGAACTCCTCTTGGGGTCCCTCCAAGAGCATCTCCTGACCCCACCCCTCCACCCTCAGGAGACCGAGGGCCATGTAGTGGATAGGCAGGAGCTGGGTCCCTACTTCTTGACCTGAAGGCTCTGGCTGGTAGAAGTTGGCCCCAGGTGGGCATTTGTGGGGTGAGGCCAGGCTGCCTCTGCAGGTGTGGGCAGGCCCTCCCATCAGGACCTTGACCCTCCCCTTCCCTCTCCCCAGAGGGCTCTAAGCTCCAGGGACCCCCATGGCAGCACCCGCCCCAGGGCTGGGGTCCCGCGGTCTCTGTCCTCACTGCTGTGCAGCAGAGACCTGTGGGGTCTGGACAGGGGGAGTATACGCCCCAAGAAAGGAGGCGCTCGGTGCTCTGGCGGGGGGCCCAACGTCTCAGAGGCCCGTCACACCCAGGGAGGGTCTGTGCAGAGTGTGGGGCTGGCGGTTAAGGCCTTGGACTCTGTGCGAGGGTCTGATGCGGGAGTGTCTGTGCTTCCAGGCGGGGCCTGTCTGTGTTCTGGTGTATGTGCGCATGCACGTGTGGGCCCTGCGCAGTGTGGACAAGTCTGGGTGGGTGGGAGGTTCTGGTGTTGCCGTTTGGGCCTTGGGCGTCTGCGTCCGCTCAGATGTCCACTGAGGTCTTTGCTGGCCCTCTGCTCAGAGGCCCTGCTCCTGTGGCTGCAGGGGTGGGCTCGAGTGCCCTTGGGGAACCCGCTCTGCCTCCCCAGCATCTTGGGCAGCCGCAGCTGTTGCCAGTGCTCACCCAGGAGGCAGCTGGAGCTGGGACCCTCCACCCCGCTGGGAACAAGCCCCAGCTGGCAGAGGGAAGGGCTGTGAGTCACTGTCAACTGAGCTTCCCAGGCGAGGGTGGGGGATGCTGAGGAGGGGGCAAGGAGCGTGGCTCCAGGCAGGGCCCAGGTGGGCAGTGGAGGGTCAGCAGGGCCCCCATTCTTGGCTCCAGGTAGAAATGCAGACGTCCAGCCCTCATCGGGCGCCTAGTGCCCCATACTCTCCTCCCTATGAGGCGAGGCAGGCCTGTCCGAGGGGGGCGAGTGTGGATTGGGTGCCCAAGACAGAGCAGTGGGGGGTTAATCATTTCCCCACCCGGCCCCCTGCAGCCCTGCCACCTTCCAAGCCACCTGGTTCTCCCTGGCACCTCTCCCTAGACTGTCAGGGCTGGAGCGGACCTCACTGACCACCCAACTCGCATGGGGAGGCCTGCTCCCCTCGGGCAGCACACTGGCCCCAGGTCACGGGGCCTGCCATCAGGCCTGAACCCCCTCTTCCCCTCCCGAGGTCTGCACATCGTGCCCTTTGAGCCTGGGGCAGCCTCCACACCCTCCCCTGCTAACCCTCCTGAGGCAGCTGAGCCCTGACCTGTGGAACATTGGATTTGTGTGTGTGATTTCCTTAGGAAGGAAGGCTTCTGCTGGTCAACCTGCCTGCAGAGACACCCCTGCCCTCAGCTGCTGACCATGGGCAGGGCAGACTCAGGAAGAAGCGCCTGGGGGACGGAGCCGAACCCACTCTTCCCTGCACAGCAGGCAGGGAGTTTCCCGAACCACAGAAGGGAACAGGAGATCCCTTCCTCTAAGGATGGAGCGTGGGGGCTGGCAGGCCTGCCTGGAGTGGAGAGGGCCATGTGTCCCGATGCCAGCTAGGTGCTGAGGGCAGGCTCAGGCTGCTGGGGCTTCAGCTTCAGCTTCAGCTGGTGGCCGTGGCTTGGACCCCTGGGTGTCAGCGTGCACCCACCTTGGCACTCTAAATGACAAGCTGTTGGTCACTGGGTCTCCCCAAACCTGCTTCCCCGGGCTGCACTGGAGCTCAAGCTGGGCTGGGGAGTCCCACACCTCCCGGCCCCTCCCAGGCACCCCACTCCCTCTGACTGCTCAGCTCTTGGGCTCCTGAGAAGGTGGAGCCTCCCAGTGCGTGCTTCCTTGCACTGGGCCTTGTGGTTAACAGGCTGACCTGACTGGGAACCTTGGCTCCTTCTTTTACTGGCCATCCTGCCTTGGGTACCTTGTTGATCCTGTGAGCCTTGGAAGCCTCATCTGTGGAATGGAAGTGACCCCCCATTCCTCAAGGTTGTGAGGCCTCTTATCAATGGTAATGGTGAGCACTCGAGGTTGTCTAGGCACGTCAGAGCCCTCACTGCTTCCCTTCTTCATTGGTTTACTGGTCACTGTGTTCACCACCACGTGTGCTTCTGAGTGCTGAGCACTGCTCTGGGCCCTTTGTTGTTGTTCAGGCCCTCAGTCATGTCTTTGCGACCCCATGAACCGCAGCACACCAGGCCTCCCTGTCCATCACCATCTCCCAGAGTTCGCCCAAACTCATGTCCATTGAGTGGGTGATGCCATCCAACCATCTCATCCTCTGTCCCCTTCTCCTGCCTTCAATCTTTCCCAGCATTAGGATATTTTTCAATAAGTTGGCTCTTCCCATCAGGTGGCCAAAATATAGAAGCTTCAGCTTCAACATTCATCCTTCCAATGAATATGCAACATTGATTCTCTTCAGGATGGACTGGTTTGATTTCCTTGCATTCTAAGAGACTCTCAAGAGTTTCCAGCACCATAATTCAAAGGCATCAGTTTTTTGGTGCTAAGCCTTCTTTATGGTACAACTCTTACATCCATACATGATTACTGGAAAAAATCATAACTTTGAATACATAGACCTTTGTTGGCAAAGTGATGTCTTTATTTTTTAATGCACCATCTAGGTTTGTTACAGCCTTCCTTCTAAGGAACAAGCATCTTTTAATTCATGGCTGCAGTCACTATCCACGGTGATTTTTGGAGCCCAGAAAATAAAATCTGTCATTCCTTCCACCTTTTCCCCATCTGTTTGCCATGAAGTGATGGGACTGGATGCCATGATTTTAATTTTTTGAATGTTGAGTTTTTTCACTCTCCTCTTTGAAGCTCTTTAGTTCCTCTTCACTTTCTGCTGTAAGGGTGGTGTCATCTGCATATCTCAGGTTGTTGATATTTCTCCCAGCAATCTTGATTCCAGCTTGGGATTCATTCAGCTGCATTTTGCATGATGTGCTCTGCATCTAAGTTAGACATATAAGTTATTATATTCTGCATATAAGTTATTATAAGGGTGATAATATACAGCCTTGATGTACTCCTTTCCCAATTTTGAATCAGTCCTTTGTTCCATTTAAGGTTGTAACTGTTGCTTCTTGACCTGCATACAGATTTCTCAGGAGGCAGGTAAGGTGGTCTGGCATTCCCATCTCTTAAACAGTTTGTTGTGATCCACACAGTCAAAGACTTTAGCATAGTCAATGAAGCAGAAGTAGATGTTTTTTCTCGAATTCCTTTGCTTTCTCTATGATCCAGAGGATGTTGGCAATTTGATCTCTGGTTCCTCTGCCTTTTCTAAACCCAGTTTCACAATCTGGAAGTTCACAGTTCACGTCCTGTTGAAGCCTAAGTTGGAGGATTTTGAGAATAACTCTAGCAGCATGTGAAATGAATGCAGTTGTCCTGAAGTTTGAACTTTCTTTGGCACTGCCCTGGGACTTTGGGTACCGTATATTCATTCCTGGGGCGTCACCGGCCCCCCACCCTGGAAGCCTGACCTCTGCCCCTCCTGTCCTTCTCTCCCTCTCCTTCTCTTTAGTGGGGTAGCTCTTTGTTTGGTGGAGATAACATTTCTCTTGCACTGGGGGCTGTGGTTGGGGGTGGGGTGACCACATCACCGAGGTGAGCAGTGGGGTATACTGCTGGGGGTCACTTGAGGACACCTGGGCTGATACCCTCCAGGCAAGGAGCTGCCTGGGGTGA
The DNA here is from genome assembly GCA_007570785.1 of Antilocapra americana. Classification (NCBI taxonomy): domain Eukaryota; kingdom Metazoa; phylum Chordata; class Mammalia; order Artiodactyla; family Antilocapridae; genus Antilocapra; species Antilocapra americana. The sequence continues at coordinate 493,889 of ML662476.1, forward strand.
GTCACTTCCCCGAGACTAGGCTCTGACAGATCACACGCTCTCTGACCCAGGTTCCACCGACAAACCAGCAGCTCTCCTGAGGGCTGAGTGGCCTGAGTGGGAACAGGCTTGCTCAGGCCCAGGGAATCCTGAGTGTTCAATCTCTACCTGGCCACAGGTGTTGGGGGGAATCCCGGCTCTGTGGGCCAGTCTCCCTGCGGGGGATGGTCCCTCATCTCTGCAGGACATGGCCAACCCCAAACTGTGGACTCAGGGGAAGCCACGTGCAGGGGCCTTTCTCACCTGGACGAGGGCATCAGGGCTTGGTTGGAGGAGCCGTGGGTTCCCGTGGAGTGAGTGAGGGCAGAGGCCTGGGGCGGTCTAGTTTCCACTCCGTGATCAAGGCTGGGGCCTGGGCTGGAGCCCTTCCCATCCACTCGAGGGGAGTCGAGCCCTGACAGGCAGGGGTGCTGAGGTCTGTACCGCCAGTGAGCCTGATGGCCAGGTGTGGGCAGGCTGCCAGTGCGGGACAGAGGGCTTGCTGCCCTTTTGTGGTCCCGCGTGAGGCAGAGATCCAGTGACCCCTGGAGGAGGAGTGCCCTGCCCCCACACCTGGCCAGGTTTGGTGGCATGTATGTTCTGGGCACCGTCGTGGATGCGCCCTGTCCCATGGCCTTTTCTATCCTTGCAGGGCAACCTCTCCACACTTTCTTTGCAAATCTCTGATCCCCTCTCCCCTCTGCCTCATCTGTCCATCTTTAAGAAGGACACGTAAGGTCTGCACACTTACTGTAGGTGAATCATACCTCAATTAAAGCAGTCTTGGTGTCCTTGTCCCTCCATGGGTGTGGTCCTGTCTTAGTGGCTTGGCTTCTTGTTAACCCTTCTCATATGCTGGGCATTGCCAGCTCCTCCTTCTGAAGCCCCTTGTCCTCTCGTGTCCAATTGGGCTCTTTCTAAGGGTCTGGGAGCCTCTTTGCCCAGCACTGCCTCTGGCAGTCTTGCCCTTCCTGCTGTCCAGCCGGCCTGGCTCCTCCTTCCTCCGTCACTGAGTGTCCCGTCTTCTTTGGTCTGCTCCCTCTTCACATCCTCCCGCCCCCCACCACCCACCAGATGTCTGTTGCAGACATCTCAGAGTCTCCCCCTCCTCGATGGCCCCCAGCCTTCTGAAAGCATCACCAGGAGCTGCTTAAGCCAGTTTCCCTTCATTTTTCTTGTTTCCTCACTGGCCCCTCATCCCCATCCAGCCCCCCAGCAAAGCCAGTGGACTCTACCTTCAAAATCTGTCCCAAACCCATCACTTAAGTCTCCTAGCAGCTCCCCATACATGGAGTGAATCTGCATCTCCCTTGGTCCCCAAGCACCCGCCCTGGCACCCCTTCTGTTGAGTCCAGCATCCCCCCTCGCACATCCCAGCCAGGCCAGGCATGTACTCTGCCAGCAGACCCAGCTCCTTGGAGCTCTGTCCCCTCCGGGGCTGCTGCCCCTCGTCCTTGGTTCCTCCTGGCCTTTTGTTCTCGAGTGGGTTCCATGCTCCTTGTCCGAGTCCCTGACCCAGACATGTGGCCCAAAGGGAGGGAGCCCTGGAACCTGCTTGTGTGTAAAACCTGCTAAAAAAATGTGAGTTTACTAAATACTGGGTCAGCGAACGCGACGCTGGGCCTGAATGAAGAGGTCAGGGCCATGGTGTGGCTCCTGCCCCTTGTAGGGAGGAGGACTGGGAAGGTGCAGGAAAGTGACCCCCCTTAGGTGGGAGCATCAAGCAGGCTGTCTGACCTGGTCCTGCAGAAGTCTCCCCAGGGGCTGGGGGCTCTTTCCTTTAGGAAGCTTCTTAGATAGGTTTTCTATGTCATTCAGTTGATAAAATTTGTGGGTTTTCCCCCTGGAAATGTGCCTGCCACTCCCGTGATACTGTTTCCGTGGTTGCATGTGAGGCTCTATAGAGGAGGACGAGGCAGGAACATGGTAGCGGAGAGGCTGGGGAGCAGGTTTGGGCGCTGACCAGGCAGAGGCCTTACTCTCCTGCAGTGATGCTGGGAGGCAAGAGGGCGGCTTTCCCCAGACCCTTCTGATTGGGGCCCAGACAACGCTGGACGGTACCCCGGTCCACGCAGCCTGGAGCTTCTGCAACCCTGGGGGAAGCTCTGCCTCTTTCCCCAAGGGCCTCGCCCCCAGCCTCCCTCCCTGCGGACCCCGCCCCCTCCCTGCAGGCCCCGCCTCCGGCCTCCAGGCTGTCCTGTACCCCCTCTGAAGTCCAGCCCAGCTCAGTCTCTCTGGGGCCGTCCAGTCACAGCCCTTCCCCTCCCGGTGCAGAGCGGGTCTCACTTCCCTTTCTTGGTGTTTGGCGAGTGGATCTGTGACCCCACAGGTCCTAGTGGGAGGCTGGCCTAGCTTGCTTCCTCAGAGATTCTTTGTTCTTTGGCTAGAATGGGGGTAGGGAATTGTGGGGAGTTAGGTGCGCGGGCAGGTGGGTGAGGATGACTGGTGGGAGGGTGGGGCAGGGTGCTGTGGGGACACAGGGCTGGAGGTGGGATGGTGGAAGGCGGGGTCTGGGGGTGACTATGAGTGCCACTATGGCTCAGAGAGTGACCGGTATGAGAGTGACTGTGGCTGAGAGAGTGACTAAGGCAGAGAGAGTGACTGGGGGCCAGAAGCGGGCTGTGCCCTCGCTCCTGCACATGGGAAGGCTGGTTTACGAAGGTGAAGGAGGCTGACAGAGCACCTAGGCGGTGAGGGAAGCGATGCTGTATTTCCCTTTAGAGATGGCTGGTTCATCTGGGAGCCTCTGGTAGCCTGGGCAGTCCGATGCCGATGTGGGACACTCTGCGCGTCACCTCGAGGCTGCTCTGACCCCCTGTCCCCTGCAGCTTGGCCCAGCAGTGGACCCTGGAAGACGAAGAGGAACAGGAGCGAGAAGGCCAGCGGCGACACCGGAACCTGAGCTTCGTCGTGGACTACGAGGAGGCCCCGCCCAGCCTGGACAGGGACCCACCGGCCCCAGAGAGGTGCGGGTGGGAGGCGGGACCCAGTCCCGGTGAGGATGGACCAGCGCCCCTGCCCGGGGAGTGAGCTGACCTTCTGTGGGCCCCACTCTGGTCAGGACAGCAGTCAGGACTGGTGTGCATGAGCCAGGCTGCTCTTGCTGGGCATTTTATAAGCATAAGATCCTTCCACACTTCTGAGAGAGGGTCCCAACCCGCTTCACGGGTGGGCAGCAGTCAGAGAGTGCACAGCTCGTGCACCAGGGCAGGGACTGGGGGTCATCGGGCCCTGGGCGGACCATGCCCCTTTTAGCCCAGCCCCCACCCGCTAGCAGACCCCATGGTCTCTGATGGGAAGGAGGCACCACTGGTCTGAGCACCAACCCTGAGGCTGAGCACCCAGACACGTCTGTCTGCGGGGACCGGGCCCACTTGGGGGATGAGTCTCCTCTAGCCTCCGAACAAGCCCAGTTCACAGATCTGGCAGTGGGCTCAGCCAACGAATGAACTCACCCAAGCTGCGGGCGGGCAGGTGAAGGCGCAGGAGGACGTAGGGTTTGGGGCGGCCTGGTATGCTGCTCCCTGGCTCCTGGAGAGGGGGCTGCGGGCGTGCAGCCTATGCTGCACCCACGTGGCCGAGAGGTGCGGAAGCCTGGGCCCCACTCCCAGCTCCCTGCCCGTCTCTGCTCCTCATCTCTAAGGGGCACGCCTGACACAGGAGAGGTGTTTGTTGAACATGGAGTGGTTGCACCTTACAGGTGTTTATAATTTTTTTTAAAGCCTCTTGAGCTCTGTTCAGATGATACTTCGGAAGCCTGATGGGTAAAGCAGATAAAAGCAATCCCGATTTAAGGGACAGTGCCTGGAGGGGGGGAGGGCACTAGGCGGCCCCGAGGCAGCCCCCTGGGTCATGTGCACCAGAGGTCTCTCCCGCTTCTCACTGTCTCCCGCCCATCTCCCTTCCGACTCAGACTGCCAAGCGTGGAGGAAGCAGAGGGACTCCGGCCACTAGCCTCAGACTCCAGAGATGAGGAGGCTGTCCAGGCCGTCCTCAGGACACAGCAGGAGTGGAGGCAGAGGCAGTGGGAGGCCCCCATCCAGGAGCCACCTGGGGTGGAGGAGGAGGCCAGGCAGCCACCCTTGTTGCCCAAGGGGCAGATGCAGTTGCCACCTGGCTGGAGACTGAGCCCCAAGTGCAGGAAGCGGGGCTCCGAGAAACCGTCTGCTGCGGGGAAGACACTTGAGCCTGCAGTGAGTGTGGACCCTGAGATTGCCAGCCCCAGTAAATGGTCCGTGCCCCAGAAGATCTCGGTGCTGGAGGAGAGTGCCGGCTCAGGGAAGAGGGCGGTTCCAGACAAAACTAGCGTCTCAGAAAAGAGACTGGTGTCTGAGAAAGCCGCTGTCTTTGAGAAGACCCCGACCCCCGAGATGCAGCCAGCTCCAAGCAGAGCCATGGCCCCAGTGCGGCCCCAGGCCCCAGAGCAGCCAGCCTCGGCAGAGTGCCTGTCCAGCCCCGTGGGGCAGCGGAGGGCTGGGCCTGAGAAGCTCGAGTCCATGGCGGGGCCTCTGCCCAGGGCTGGCGGCCTCCCGCCCATCACTCTGCAGGTGCGTGGTGCCCCCTCGCCTGCCCACCTGTCCTCCCAGCATCTCCAGCTGCCTCCCTGTCTCCTGTCCTCATGGGTGTCTCTGGCTGCCTCCCCCAGTCTTCCCGGCATCTCTGGCTGCCTGCCCGTCTCCTGTTCTCCCGCCTCCAGGCTGTCCGCAGCTGTGTCTCCTCTCCCTGCCTGCTCCACTGCCCGCAGGACAGAGGACTGGACTGGGGTCTCACCTGGCACCCACACCACACCCTCATCCCAGGCCCAGACTCCAGGGAAGCCTCAGATGCTTCTAGAAGCCCCCTGCCCTGGAAGCCCTATCTGGTGGCCAAGCCCTGGGCCTGTGGCTGCACCCCCACAGCCCAGGCAGTGGGTGGGAGTGGAGGACTGGCCTGCTGCCCCTGCCCCGTGGCTCCTGGGGTGAGCCGGGCCATGAGGGCTCCAGGCTGCCCGTCTTCCCGCGTGACTCTCCCCCTGCTCGGTCCAGGTGAGGACCCGCAGCACGGAGACTGAGGACGAGGCCCCCTCACCCACAAGGGCCTCACCCACCTTCAGCAGTGCCCTGCAGCGCTCCAACCCCCGCACCATCTCCTTCCCGGTGAGCCTGGCTGCCGTGATCCCCTCCCCGCAGGGCTTGGGGCAGTGGGGAGGCAGGCAGGAGGCACCCAAGAAGATCTGGGGGCCTCACGGGGGGCTGCTGACCTAGCTTGATGGGAGGGGCCATGCTGCAGGCCAGAGGCGGGTCTTTCATGGGGGTGTGGCTGGGCTCTGCAGAGGGAGTGCCAGTCCCCAGGGAAGGCTGTGTTCTGAGAGCTCAGTCCTCCCTGGTGGAGGCTGAGGCTGCCAGGGAGCCCACTCACTGGCACCTTCCTTCTCCTTCCAGATGAACCCCTGGAGAGACAGCTCAGAGGTGGCCTTAACCAGCAGGTTAGGGCCTGGGGGCTCTGGGGCCTGTCTGACACCGGGCTGAGGCCCGAGGTGGAGCAAGAGGAGGGTCTGGCTGCCTGGAGGGGGCGGGTGGGAGGGGCCATCGTGAGCCATGGGGTGCCCAGGGATGGGGGTGGGTGCACCAGGGTCACCAGCACTGCACCCCCCCAGGGCCCAGGAGCCCCTGTAGGGCTGTACATTTGAGTCAAGCTTTGGGGATTTCACACACGCAGGCCACACCATCTGCCCCGAGACTGTCTCTGAGGCCAGTGGTCCTGGGCGAGACTGGGGGAGTGGGGCGCACAGTGGGTGAGAGAGTCTCTACCCTTGCATCAGGGTGAGACGTGCAGGAACTACAGGGCACGGAGATGCTGCGGCTTTGGAACGGGAACCAAGGGCGGGAGCCCCTTGCAGCCAGAAGAGCTGAGCCTGCGAGAGAGCGGGGCGAGGGCACAGGGTGACGGGGGGATGTGAGGTGGAGAGAGCGGGGAGAGGGCACTGTGAATCAGGGGGGCATGAGGTGAGGAGAGCTCTGTGTGAGAGCAGGGTGAGGGCACAGGGCATCAGGGGGGCATCAGGTGGAGAGAGTTCTCCAGGCAGCTCTGGATAGAGGGTTGGCAAGCGGAGGGGTTTGGAGCGGGGCCCACATGGAGGACAGCCAGCTGCAGGGGGAGCAGGGTGGAGGCGCCAGGGTCAGGAGGGCATCAGGCCAGGGTTGTGAGCCTTTCGCGTTGCCTGCACCTGAGGGCAGGGTGGGCTTGACCTGGGATGGGGGGGCCTGGGGGCCGTGGGGGTGGAAGGTGGAGACAGGGGAGCAGTGTCTGAAGTGGGACTGACACCTGGGGCAGGGACGGCAGCTGTTTCTGGCCTGGGGGGTCCTGCCAAATGGACCATGTCTTGGGAGCACAGGGGAGCCCCCAGAGTCTGTATCTGAGGCGGCATTCTCTTTGCCAGAGTGAGGTGGGGCCAAGGGCAGGCCCAGTGTCCCCTGGGGCGGGCAGGGCCTCACCTGCTGTATCTCGCCCTGTCTTCCTGCCCTGCAGCACCAGCATGAGGCTCCCGGCCAGCTCGCTCAAATTAGGCCGGAAGCTGGAGCAATACCTCTCGGCCATACAGGTGAGTGGGCCAGTCCCTGGAGTGTGCTGGGCATGCCAGGGTTCCTCACTCTTTGGGGTCAGCGGCCTGTGCTCTCTGCTCCCAGAGATCAGAGTCTGTCAAGTGTGCAAGCCTATCCAGCACTGAGTTCCTCGTAGCTCCCGTGGATGTCACCAGCAAGCGCCACCTCTTTGAGAAAGAGCTGGTGGGCCAGAGTCGAGAAGGCCCAGTCTCCAGCCGCAAGGTGAGTGGCTCTGGCCCACCAGGTGTCTGCAGGCCGCTGAGCCTGGGGTCTGCAGAGCTGGAACCTGGGCGCTACGGGACAGCTCCAGCTTTTCTGCATCTGTCTGGCCCACTCGAGGGCCCAGCCATTCCTGTCGCTGAGCCCCACAGCTCTGGGGGAGGGTCCTGTGGCCCGAGCTGCACAGATGTGGTGAGGGGGGGCCCTCTGGAGATGCCAGCCCGGCCCCAAGGTGGGAGCTCTCTTCTCAGGAGAACTTGCAACTCTCGGGGGTGGTGACGTCACGGCTGAACTTCTGGATCAGCAGGACCCAGGAGTCAGCACGGCAGGGTCCTCAGGTACCGCGCCCCCCTGCACCCCCGCGGTCTCCCTGCAGCCCCTCTCGAGTAGTGGAATGACCTGTCAGGGGAGGGATAGCCCTGAGTGCAGTGGGGATGCTCTGCACTCGGGACAGCCGTGGAGAAGCCTGAGGAGAGCGCAGCGAGGAGGAGGGCCTGGAGTCCTCCTCTGGGAAGGGGTGGGCCCAGGGACTCTGCACCAGCCTGAGCCCCATCTCAGTCCCGATGCCACAACCAGGAGATGCAGAGGGAGTCAGCAGCTAGCAGGAGGCCCCAGAGGAAGAAGCCGCCAGAGCCCCCCCCTGGGTGCTGAGGTGAACAGGGGCCCAGGGGCTGGCTGGCAGGTGCCCACTCCTCAACCCCAGGCCAGGGGCTCTGGCCCAGCGTGGGGGGGAGAGCCTGAGGAAAAGGGGGTGTCTCTGCCCCACCTCGGGAACCCCCTGGTCCTAACCGCCCTTGGTCCCACAGGTGTGAGGAGCCAGTCTCTGGTCAGCAGCCGTGCAGGTCACTGCTCCCGCCAGTTTTCCATCCTGGACCCGGGAGAATGCTTCCCCGACTGTCTGGGGCAGGCGTGCCCAGTGCCTAGTCTGGCTGTGGGCACCACGTGTCTGCACACGGCCTCGCCACCCCGTCCATGACGATTCCTGCTCCTCCAGGGCCGGCGGGTCACACCACTGTCTCTGTGCACCTCCCACAGGCTGGCCTGCCCCATCCCTGGGCCCCCTCGCGTGGCTGGAGGGGCTGCGCCGACCCCTCCCAGGCCCTGCTTCACTCCCCTTCACTCCGGCCCCACCTGCTGCTCTGGCCAAGCCATCCTGTGCCCCCTCCCCACTCTCAGGAAAAAGCTGATAAACTCATTCACTCTCAGGTGTGACCAATAATATCTTAAAAATCATTCCTTCTGGAGGCTTTGCTTTTCAGTGGAGACTAAAAGGCGTGGAGAGAATGTTTTGGCTGCAGGGTCCAGAGCGGGGCAGGCATCAGTCTGCCAGCGGCCTCTGCTGCCACAGCCCAGCACACCTGCCCCAAAACCCGGTTCTCCGCTCCCCTGCCCTCCTGGACCGGGTGAGCTTGGGGGACGCTGAGCTGGGTCTAGACCAAGCAGCCAGGGTCAGCCTGGTGCCGTCAGCCCTGCATGCTCTGTGTGGCTGAGGGTTTGTGTATGTGTGGGGCGTATGTGTGTGTACACAAGCATGTGTGTGGGCCACATGTTTTCCCATCACTAGACTTACGTTAGAACCCACTCTCAGGTGCCTGCTTGGGTTTCTCTGGAGTCAGCGATACCCCACACCCACTTTGCCCCAGGCCCCCATGGGCCTGGTCCTGAGGGAGGCTCCCATCTCACATCCTGGGGCCAGGGATGGAAGGGCCTTGGGGCCCCGCCTGTGACCTCAGACTGGCCCACCTCCGGCAGGGGTTCTCCCATGGAGGCTGCATGCTGCCCGGAGCTGGGGGCAGCAGGACTTGGAGGCCCTGGCCAGCCACCCCCACCCACCTCCACATGTCCAACCCCAGAGTTCCCGGACGGAGCCAGGGAGGGATGTGCTGGGCACCCCCAGAGAGGCAGGCCCCACTCAGTGCTGCCCTGCCAGGAACTCAGGTCAGCAAGCAGTTGAAAGGTGCCAGATGCTCGAGTGCTAAACTCGGGAGGGACCCGGTGGGTGGGTTTGCCCAGTACAACAGAGCCCTCCCCGCAACATGGGGGCCCGAGGGGTCTTGGCCCACCTGGCCTGGGGGGTCTTGGCATTTGGTGCTGCTGCCCCCGGGGAGAGCCCTCGGTGCCCATCCGGGCTGCCTGGGCAGGGTGCGGAAGACAGCGCCACGCCTCCCACCCCCTTGCACTAACTCATCACACACACCAAGGCCCTGCACTCACCCTTCCTGGGGGGATGCACACCCAGGGTGGCCTCAGGGTGATGTGTGAGGTGCCTGCCTAACAGACTGCGGAGGGAACGCCCTAATCCCTCCAGGGGCAGCACACGCCCTCCCGCATGCCGGGCCTCTGTGGGTCCTCAGGGCTACAGGCACCGTCTCTGAGTTCTTGTCCCTCTTCTGCTGTAAGCCTGGGGAGGTGACTTTAGCTCATGTGCAAGGGCAGGCCAGCTGCGGCAGCTGGAGGGATGGCCGCCCACGCTCTGAGCCTGTCCTGCCTTAGCACAATCCCTGGAGGCCACACACAGTCAGGCCATGGATGCCAGGAACCTGCCAGGCTTTTCCTGTAGGGCCTCAGGTGACAGACCCCTTTCCCAGGCATCCACACAAGCAAATTCTGTCCCATTTGAAGGATTTTTGAGCTTACAAGGCACCCATTGAAATACCTCAAGTTAAGGGAGGGTGTAGGGAAAAACATTTCCTAAATTCCAGGAGAATTTGTGCCAGGACACAAAGCCCAGCTAAGCACCTGAGCACTAGACCAGGAGAGTGGGTGGTGGCCTTGCCGCTCACCGTCCCTGGGTGCCAGCTGCTGGCATGTGGCTTCAGCTGGTCCTGCCCTGGATCTGCTGATGTGGGAAGGTGAGTCAGGTCACTTGGCTTAGAGGGCCCCGGGGACCGTGGAAGGTCCGTCTTGGCTGAGACGGGGCCAGGCTGATAGCAGAGCAGGTGAGGAGCGCATGATGGACAGGGCCTGGGGCTCCTAAGGCAGCAAAGTTGAGGGGCTGCTGGACGTGGGTCAGGCAAGGGGGGAAGGGGCAGAGGCTCTCCTTGCCCACGGAGAGGAGTGTGCATCACTGACAGGCGGCCCTTGGCAGGGCCCAGGTTCACGGCCCAGGAGGAATCAGGCAGGATGGGGGCTCTGAGAATTCAGAGAGCAGGCTGCCCCCAGCTTTGCTTCCTCTCCCGCTGTCATCCTGTCCCGAGCCCTTCCATGACCCAGGCACTGTGCTGGAGGCTGCAGACGCAGGTGTGCAAGCAAGTGCAAGGCCCCTGGGTGCTGGCTGCGTGGACCTTGTAATCTAGTGGGTTTAGCAGATCATAATTTTAAAGCCATTGTGGTGTGAACTTCAACCATCTTCCCTGCCCCTTCACTCAACCAGCTGCCTCTTTGAAGAGAACCCTTGTTCTTGGCTGGAAGTTCAACCTTGAATCTGACCCCCTGAAGTGAGCCTACTCCCTGCCCAGTGGGGAGGACTTGCCACATGGCGTGGGGGGCAAGCAGACCCCCTCTGTAGGTGTGCTCACTGAGGCTGCTGGAGCCTGCTTCCCCCCAAGGGTGTTCACCCGCTAGAGGAACCAGTAGCCTGGAAGCATCCTTGTCAGCACATCACCTGCAGCTGAGCCCTGCCTCTGCCCCCAGGCCCCCTGGGGGACTGACAGTGCCTTCTGCCCCCGCCCTGCCCCCCACCTGCCTTCCTGACTGCTGGCCTCCGCTTTATCGGGGTTCTTAAGACAGACAGCTGGCTTGTGTTATGTGCCTGCTCCCTCCTGTCCCCTACCTGTCTGTCCTGGTTTTAAATAGCTTGTCTGAGCAGCTGGACAACCACATGGGCTTATATGGCCTGGGGGACATATTCCCTTAACCCTGTCCCTGGCACCAGCCACAATAGCATCCAACACCCCCTCTCCCCCTGCCCCTGCCACCGCTGGTGTGACTCCTGTGCACATTCTTCCCACAAGACCTGTTGGCAATGCCTGTTCTGGATAAGAATGGGGGAGACTCTAAGAGCAGAGGGGTGTCCTGTAGTGTGGGCCCTCTGTCCTAAGTCCCAGTGTCCACTCTGAGTGGGTGTCGGAGCTGGGAGAGGCCCCATTCCCTCAGGAGCTTCAGAGGGATGGTCTCAGAGATGAATTCCTGAGCCTACTGTAAGCAATTCTCAGCTGGAGGCTGGAGACTTGGATCTGAGTCACAGACCTCCCACTGAAGGCCTGGGGCGGGTGGAAGGTCTTGGGTGAACAGCTGTCCCTCCCTGGGTCTGTCTCCTCATTTGTAGGATGGAGAGAGAACTGCCAGGCCTCTAAATGAAACGATGCTCTGACCCTTGGGGATGCCCCCTCCCAGCACCTCCACCCTCCAGGCAGGGAGCCCCTGCAGGGTCCTGGGCAGGTCCTCCCCGGGGAGCAGAACCAGGCCATGGATGCCCACGCCAGTCAGGACAGTCCTCATGACCACATTCTCCTACCTGGGGTTCAGAAGCTGTTAGAGCTGCTGAGATAGGCTGCCTGCCAGGGTACCAGGGACCCCGGAGGCCCTTCTGGGAAGACGCAAGGCTGGGCCCCACCCTGGACAGGGCGCAGGCTGAGTGATGGGGAGAGACCCCCTGCCTGGGGGGGGTCAGCTCCCTGTGTCAGGGTGTTAACTCTGAGTCCAGTGCCCCCCCCCCGGGCCCCCCCCCCCCCCCCCCCCCCGCCCTCCTGGGGAGAGTGCTTGATGGAGCTCTGGAGGGAGAACCACTCCCTCCTGAAGGAGCCCTGGAGGCGGGGCGGGGCCTGGAGATGGGCGTTTGAGGCTCATTCTCATCCTGGTGAGGCTGGGAGGCCTGACCTAGCCAATTCCTCCTCTGACCTGGGTCTTCAGGGAAGGAAAGGAATCTGGGAAGGTTGGTTGCCCTGGTCCAGCTCTGCTGGTGGGCCAACAGCTGCGGTCAGGAAGGGTCCAGATACCTGCCGGGCACAGGGCTGAGGAGTGGGGCCTCCATGCTTCTGTTTCAGGGGTAGGCACAGAGAGGTTAAGTGACTCAGCTGAGATCACACAGCAGAGCTGGGTGTTAAACTTGGATCTTTGACAGCATGGCCAGTTCTTTCTGCCTTCTGTGGTTTCTGCTTTACTCCCCAAGAAAGGTGACCCAGGCCTTTTGGCTGTGAGGGTGACCTGCTAGAAAGGGCGGGTGGGGGCTCAGTGTGGGCCTTCAGGCCCCTCTCTAGGCTGGAGGCCCCCCGGCCCCCTGCCTTCCTGCCAACAGTGCCTGGACACCATCTCAGACGCCTCCTCTGGGCTGGGAGCCCTCCACATGCCTACCTGCCTCTTGAGCAGCAGTATTTTTAGAAGATCTGCTTTCAGGAGCAGGGGGGCTCTGAGCCAGCAGGGGGGTGGGCTGGAGAGGAGAGAGCATGAGAGCTGCACCCCAGGCTGGCCACCCATTCCCTGGAGGCCTCCCCGCACCCCAGGATGACAGACTCCTCAAGGGGCTCAGGCCCCTGGTCTCATTGCCCCCCTGGGGCTCCAAGCAGTGCTGAATTGCCAGTCCTCATGCACCCTGGGCTGGGGGCTGTCCCCCTGCCGCTCTTCCCCTAGGCCTCATTTGGAGACCCTCTGGGGTGAGCACCCCCACCCAGGGGAGCCAGCTTCAGTCCAAAGCTCCCTGTTGCCAGCCCCGCCCTCCCTGCCCCACTGAAGGTCTGCTTGCCCTGACCCAGCCGCTGGACGACTGGGAGCAGGTTCAGAAGAGTCGCCAGCCCAAGGCTGCCGCCCAAGGCAGTCTCCCCAGGGGGCTGTACCAGGGCTCCATCAGCACTGCTTAGTCTCAAAGGGGCTGCCTTGTGGCCGACACCGTGCCACCTGCCAGAGCCAGGGCTGGTGGCATATCTGCAAATGGCTGCCTGGGGGGGTCTCAGCCTCTTGCAGTGATTTTGGAGCCCAAGAAAATAAAGTCAGTTACTGTTTCCACTGTTTCCCCATCTATTTGCAATGAAGTGATGGGACTGGATGCCATGATCTTAGTTTTTTGAATGCTGAGTTTAAAGCCAGCTTTTTCACTCTCCTGTTTCACCTTCATTAAGAGGCTCTGTAGTTCCTCTTTGCTTCCTGCCATAAGGGTGGTGTCATCTGCATATCTGAGGTTATTGATATTTCTCCTGGCAGTCTTGATTCCAGCTTGTGCTTTATCCAGCCCATTATTTCACCTGACAGATGAGGCAAAAGTGGAAACTGTAGCAAATAGATGGGAAAATAGTGGAAAGTGGAAACAGTGACAGACTTTATCTTCTTGGGCTCCAAAATCTCTGCAGATGGTGACTGCAGCCATGAAATTAAAGGATGTTTGCTCCTTGGAAGAAGAGATGTGACAAACCTAGATACCATATTAAAAAGCAGAGACGTCAGTTTGCTGACAAAGGTCTGTATAGCCAAAGTCATGGTTTTTCCAGGAATCATAGGAAGTATGGCTGTGAGAGGTGGACCATAAAGAAGACTGAGTTCCAAAGAATTGATGCTTCTCAACTGTGGTGCTGGAGAAGACTCTTAAGAGTGCCTTGAACAGCAGGGACATCAAATTAGTCCATCCTAAAGGAAACCAATCTTGAATATTCATTGGAAGGACTGATGCTGAAGCTGAAGCTCCAGTACTTCGGCCACTTGTGCCAAAGAGCCAACTCATTGGAAAAGATGCTGATGCTGGGAAAGTTTGAAGGCAGGAGAAGAGGGTGACAGAGGATGAGATGGTTGGATGGCATCATCAATTCAATGGACACAGATTAGAGGAAACTCCAGGAGATGGTGAATAACAGAGGAGCCTGGCGTGCTGCAGTCCATGTTTCAAAGAGCTAGACATGACTAGAGAATATTATACCTATTGAAATCAGTCAGGCAGAGTAAGGCAAATACTATCATGATCTTACTTACATGTAATATAAGTAATAAGAAGTTTTGGGTTAGCAGATACAGCCACTGTGCATAAAATAGATTACCAACAAGGACCTACTTTATAGTCAGTATTTTAGAAATTATAGTCAGTATTTTGTAATAACCTATAATGGAAAAGAATCTGAAAAATAACTGGGTCACTATGATGTGTACCTGAAATTAGCTCAGTTAAACCTCAGTTAAACATGTCTACCTTTGTGTGCCTGTCTGTCTGTCTGTGTCTCCTGGGGTCAGCAGGCCGGCACCACAGTGGGGTGACCACCCTTGCCTGTCCTCCTGCTCATCTACACAGTGTCACCCACTTTACTCAGAAGGTAGTTTGCAAGGGCTCCTAGCAAGAGAATCCTCTCATTTCAGTGTCATCTCTTAGTGGTTGTGTGAGATGTTAGTATTAGGAGAAGCTGAATGGAGGCTATATTGGAATTCTCTATATTATCTTTTCAACATTTTTTTTTAAATCTAAAGTTAATACAAAGTTAGGCCATGAAATAGGTGACCATTCTGTCAACTGCCGCCTGTAAACTCCTGAGACTTCTGTAAGGGGAAAATGGAATATATTTCATTCAGTTTGCATCAGTTTAACCTAGAGGAGCAAAGGAAAGCTGTTAATAATTTCTCACTTTCAAGTTCAAGTAAAGAAGACAGTAATGGTTCCATTATTTTAGGTCATGATAAGGAAAACTGCTAAAAATTATAGGTTTAGATCAGAGACACTTGAGAGAAAAGTAGTGGAATGGTGGTCTGTGAAGCCAGATTTTAAAATGAGTGAGGATGTGGGAACATTGACTTATAAAGCATTTGTATATAAATAATGGTGTCTTCCGATGAGTCAGCATGGCTGAGAGAATATTATTTACAGGTGCAGAAATTTGCAGATGCTCTTAGGATCTAGAGCAAAACTCAATAATAAGACACCTGGATGCCAGAAACAGAAGATGATGATTAGTTTGCTAAAGGAGGCAGGGGTAGTAAATTAAACACCAGGCAGGTGAAGAGCTTAACTGATTCAGAGGCAGTAAACAGAGTGAACAGTGATCATCACGCATGCATCACCCAGTTTCAGCAGCTCCTGAATTGGTTTCATCTATACCCCTGCCCACTTGCCCCCTCCCACACTGTTTTTGAAGCAAATCTTAAACAGATATGATGTCATCCATGTACGTGTTAGTATGTATCTCTAAAAGATCCCCTTTAAAAAATAACCACCAGGAGTTTCATCCCCAACAATAACAATAATCTCTAATCTCATCAAATACCCAGTTTCTTTTCAAAAGTCCAGTTAGTTCATATATGTAATAAATGATTTTATTTTCTTACAGTTTGTTTGGGGCAAGATAGAAAGAAATTCAAACCATTATAATTAGACAGTGTCTTTTAAGTTTTATAATAGACTTTTCCCCCTGAAATTTATGTATTTAAAAATCTAGATCATTTGCCTTAGTTCTGAGTGTTATCACAAAATACCGTAGACTGGATGGCTTACACAGTGAACACTTCTGGAGTCTGGGAGGTCCACGTCAAGATGCAGCATAAATCTACGATTTACTAGTTGTGTGCTATCAACCCTTCGAAGCTCTTCTGAGCATCGTGTGCGTGCAATATGAAGCGGCCTTGAGGGCACCTGCTGGAGACGGGCACTGTTGCCACTGTCAGGATGCTGGCCGCCCTGCTCATACCCACTCAGCTGTGTCACCGTGATCTTCAGGGGGAGCCTCTGTCAGTATCTCCCAGGGCTGCTATTTTCCCCCATCAGCAATATAGGAAGTCAAATAGTGTAGAAGGAGTACAATACACGTATTATATAACATGTATGGAGAAGGCAATGGCACCCCACTCCAGTACTCTTGCCTGGAAAATCCCATGGATGGTGGAGCCTGGTGGGCTTCCATCTATGGGGTCGCACAGAGTCAGACACAAAGAAGCGACTTAGCAGCAGCAGCATAACATGTTCACGTATTAAACTAACATGTACAGTATACGTACATGTCAGTTTAGGGGCAAAGGGCTGATACTTCATTTGTTTAGAGTCTAGAAAAAAGGTATAGACCCACAACTTCCCTTTTGTCCCAACTTGATTACAGGTTCATTTCTGAAATCGGTCAGACACATAGTGATTAATTCTGAAAATGGATGGACCAGGATAGTCAGCAGGATATGGACTGCTCACATCTGTGTCCAAAACCTCTAACATGAAACCTCAGGAGAACTCCTGCTGGTGCCTGAGGAGTTGAGTCCTCTTGGTAATAGTAAGATATTCAGCAAGCATGTCCAATGTCTAAGATCTCAAAAATAGTGGACTGTTGTCAACAGTGTTACCTGGAATCCCAGCTCTATCTCAGGGTTAAATCAGCCTTTGGACGGAGAAAGAATACCTCATATTGGAAAGTAATTATACCTTTAATACTTGTGTGTGTGTGTGTGCGTGTGCTTTCACAGCTTTTATTTCTCCGTGAGACCAAAGATTGGAGAGAAGGAAGTGTCCCCAAATGTTTTCTTCGGTATCTGGCATCAGTTCAGCTCTGAGTTTAAAGACTTTTGGAAGAAAGAGAACAAACTTATTCTACAAGAAAGGTAGGTGTTTTTCATCTACACAGTGGCATTTTAAAACTGGTGTTTTCTCAGGTGTGACCTGTTAGGGGTTGCCAACTTTCACAGCCTGAATGAAACACTAGGTCCACACCCTGGGGTTTGCAGTCGAAGAGGCTGCTGAGGTTGGGCAGTGCTTGGAGTTCAAGTAAGAAGAGTCAGCACAGCGGCTGTGGTGCTGCAAAGGGCAGCTGGGGTGATGGTTTGCCAGGACCACTGTGTGGTAGACCAGATACTCGGTGAGGAAGCCGCACAGAAGCAGACGGGTAAGAAGAGTGAAGAACCCTGCTGAGATGACAGACCCACTCATTTCCGAAAATCCTCAATAAGGTAAGATGAGTCAGTTTGGTTTGACTTTTGCTCAATTCATGGGATATTGTCACACATTTCACCATTCATATCAAAATTTCTCCCAGGTGTCACCAAGAAAGAGATGATCAATAATTGTAAGAGATTTTCAGGACTCTTAGATCGTATCACATTTCCTTAAGTATATCTTCAGAAATGAAGGGAAATTTCCCTCCTTAACTCCATAGAATCGAGTCTCTGTCCCTTGATTATGAAGCTTACACAAGTGCATTGTTACCAAGTCGGGAAGCGTGTCCCCAGATTGTGGGGTCTGAAGGGAAAATAAAAGGGAAAGCAAACCCCAATCCTGAGCCTACTAGTGTGCTTCCCACAGCCTGACCCTAACAAGGACTTTGCTTTAGAAAACGTGCCTCTTAAGGGACTTAGCACAAAGTTCCACAATTTTTTTTCTTATCGTCTTCATTTTGGTCTTGCTTATATACAAAACCAGGCTGGTTCACCTAGGTTTCACTTGTAAGTAGATTTCAGCTGGTCTTTAAATCCAGTGAGATTAATTGCTGACACTTGCTGAGCAAGTGGACTGTTCTCACTGATGGAATTACCTACCCAGAGCCCTCGACGCCATCAGAGCAGGAAGTCTGCCTTAGTGACCAGTGGATGGAAAAGAGAGCAGTCTGGATGGAAGGGAAACACCGTAAACATCTACTTGTAGATAATGAACTTGTTCTACCTCAAGACGCATCACTCAGGTTAACATAAATGACATTTGTCAGTAGTCCAGGTCAGTGGGCAGCAGAGAGGACTGAGTGAACGTGAGCCTCTCTGGACTACTGCTCAGACTTGCATGTTTCCAGCTTTTCGCTGAGCAAGGCTTGCTCGGTTTGGAAGACAGTGAGGAGAAAACTGTTTTTAACTTGGCATGTCACAGACAGCCTCCCTTCCTTGTGCTCACTGCTCCCACGCATGCCTCCTTTCAGCTCTGACCTAAGCCTGGGAAGGGTCTGGGGCTCAGTCACACTGGGAAACAATATGGAAAGATCAGTGTTTCACTTTGCACAGGAGCTGGGATGATACTGATCTCAGAGGGAGAGATCCTAGTTCCCTCCCCAGGAATTAAACCTGGGGAACCTGGCTGAAAGCCAGGAGTCCTAGCCACTAGACCACCAGGGACTAGAGGCGAGAAGCAAAAGTGGCCCAGGCTCTTGCCCCTGCTTGTAAGCAAGACTGTTTCAAGGAGGCAAAAACTAAAAACAGGTCCAACATTTATGATTAGATGCACAGCACAAAGTATGAGAGACCTCACGGGAAGACAGTTTTCTCATCCAGCTCAGAAGGAGGGCAGAGATACGCACCTGGAGAGGAGGATCCCAGTCTGGATGCATTTAAGTCACTTATATAGGACAGCCCTGCTAGGTCTTTGTTTACCTTTGGCCAATTATCGTGTTTCTTTCTTCACACCTGACTCGTCCACGCACCTTCCCAAAGATGTGTGTGCAACTTTCTTCTAAGATGTATCCCTCCATAGAGGCCAATGGGTGCATGCCCACACTTATTATGGGGTGGGGTCCCTTCCCTTTTCAACCCCAAAGAAGCCTTCCTGAACACTGGCAGACAGGGGGTCTTCCTTGACCTCAGGAGTGGCCACCTTCTCTCTTTGCTTTAGCAGAACTCAGCTTTTACCACTAGCTTTGTCCTTGGAGTGTCTGGGTGAGAACAAAGCTTGAATTTTACTCCACCTGACAAATACCAGGTGTCTGGCCCAGAGGCCCACTGTCTCCTACCTCAATACTGACAGAGTGGAGATGGCGAGAGGTAGGCATGAACAGAGCAGGAGTGGAGAGGGCCTGAGGGCCCATAAGTGAGAAGGGATTCTCAGCTAAGGTCCTGGCATGAGATCGCAGCGGTCTCTCATCCAGGCTGTCTTCACCATGTGGCCTGTCCAGAAGTGCTGAGCGGCTCCCACGGAGATGGTGTTGGCCCGGAGCAAGTCATTCACTTGCTGTTTCTTTAAGGGTGGACCCTGGCCATCAGTCTGGCCCTGGCTCACATTCTCACAACCCAGGAGGAGAGGGCATTCTCCAGCTTCTAGAGAAATCCCAGAGAGGAATTCCAGATGAGTCGAGTTCATCTTTGGATCAGCCACAGTGGCCAGAGGTTGGTTCTGTGGGGACTGATTGGTTCAGCAGTCCTGCAGCCAGAGAGGAGGACTGCTGTGAGTGGCAACCCCCTTCTTGGCACTGTCTCTGGAGTTAGGGAGGAGCAAGTAAATGATAATCTACTAGCCCTAATTTATTAAGCCTTTAAACATAACCTGTGTAATTACCAGAATGTCTTAGTATGTCTTAAACTCAAAAGCTGCTTCAATGGCATGGTTGAAATTTTCCTTCCTGATCAAGGTTTCCTTGCTCTAATTTGTAATGTAGACATTGAATAATATTTTAAGGTTATAAATACTCTATAAGAATCATTACTACTTGTTGTTTGAGTATGGAGTGGTAGTAATGTATTTTTGGCTTTTTCTGATGACTTATACAATTTAAGAGATATATTTTTTGAAATGATGAGTTTCTAGTCTATATGGAAAAGGTCTGCTGTCTTTCTAATCAATGGGGTGTGGAAAACACATGTGTTTCCAGACCAGAGTTTTTATTGGCTTCCCAGGTAAGTGCTAGTGGTAAAAAATCCACCTGCAAGGCAGGAGATGTAAGAGACTCAGGTTTGATCCCTGGCTCAGCTAGATCCCATGGAAAATGGCATGGGAACCCACTCCAGTATTCTTGCCTGGAGAATCCCTTGGGCAGGAGCCTGGTGGGCTACAGTCCATGGGGTCTTAAAGAGTCGGACGTGACTAAAGCGACTCAGCATGCACACACGCTTGCTGGCTTGAGCCCTAGACAGGCATGGCTCCAGAGTTAGCAAAGTGGAGACAGTAAGAGCTGTCCTGCAGAGACTGTAACTGAACAAGGTGCTATATTAGAGTATGTAGGGCAGTGTCTCCGTGCTCAATACTCAGGGGCTGTTGTCCATCATTTAATATAAGTGACCTCCTGGTTATGATGACCCACAAGGCCATGTGACGTTCTGACAAGGCATGTTAAGAGCATATCTGTAAACGCGAGGCATTATTGTGATGCAGTTGCCTTCTTCGTTGGTAAAATGTCTTGATTCTGAGTCCTAGGGTGAATTTTTGTTTGAAGAAGCCGAAATGACCTGTCCTTTTTTGGTTTTAAATCATGATCTACTCCTCTTTTGATGCTTTAGACAGCTGACCCATTGGTTTTGTCTTGAGTCAGAAAAATTTTTTTTTCATGTATGTGGAACTAGGCTTGTACACTTATTAATTAGAGGTCCATTTCCAGAGAAATCTGGACTCATTGAGCAACACAAAATATGAAAAATAATTTTTAAAATGTCAGCTTGACTCTATCCAGAGGATGGGGACAAACTGACATGAATGCTACCTAAGCACATTGTCCAGGGGTGAGGACCCAGGGGACCCATCTCATCTCCAGGAGGACCTCAGCATCACCGACCACTGGGGGGCCCAGGGATCTCGGGTTATAGGAGCTGGGTGACAGTACAGGGGATGGAGGCACTGGTGCTTTTCTTTGCTTTTAAAAAATTTGTATTGGAGTAGAGTTACTGTGCAATGTTGTGTTAGGTTCTGCTATACCGCAAAGTGAGTCAGCTATACTTGTGTGTGTGTGTGTGTGTGTGTGTGTGATATATCCCCTCTTTTGGCACATGCTTTTCCACAGTGATGGAGGGACCATGGTCCTGCGGAGACAGTTGTGCCCAAGACAGCTTCACTGCTGGCAAACGCTCGGTTTTGAGGCAGAGTCCAGTTGTGTGACGTGTGGTCATCGTCTCATTCCATGTTGAGTTTCCAGGCCCAGGAGACCCTCAGTCATGTGATGGCGACCCTGTCTCTCTGGAGCTGACAGCCTAGCCCTGGTACAGTGTGATGGGCGGGGGAAGCAACAAGGGGCGATCAGTTCCTCCAGAATTCTGTTGACGCAGATCTGATTAGGAGCGTAGCAGGTGCTCCTGGGGGCGAGAG
>SRVM01025259.1:0-10014 GCA_007570785.1 Antilocapra americana
CTCTTTCAATTCTGGTTTCCTCGGTGTATATGCCCAGCAGTGGGATTGCTGGTTCATACGGCAGGTCTATTTGCATTTTTTTAAGGAACCTCCACACTGTTTTCCATAGTGACTGTACTAGTTTGCATTCCCACCAACAGTGTATGACCCACCTCCCAGAATATTGGAAATAAAAGCACAAATAAACAAATGCGACCTAGTTAAAATTAAAAGCTTCTGCACAACAAAGGAAACTTATAAGCAAGGTGAAAAGACAGCCTTCAGAATGGGAGAAAATATAGCCAATGAAGCAACGGACAAACAATTAATCTCAAAAATATACAAGCAACTCCTGCAGCTCCATTCTAGAAAAATAAATGACCCAATCAAAAAGTGGGCCAAAGAACTTAACAGATATTTCTCCAAAGAAGACATAAAAATGGCTAACAAGCACATGAAAAGATGCTCAACATCACTCATTATCAGAGAAATGCAAATCAAAACCACAATGAGTTATCACTTTACACCAGTCAGAATGGCTGCAATCCAAAAATCTACAAGTAATAAATGCTGGAGAGGATGTGGAGAAAAGGGAACCCTCTTACACTGTTGGTGGGAATGCAAACTAGGCATCTTCTTTTATTCAGTTCACTAAACAGTAGGGAAATTTCCACTCAATATAATAAAGAGCTTTTAAATATGCAGAGCTGTCTATTAACAGAATTAATTGCATCAGCATATAGTAATCTTTCTCATATGAGGAGTCTGCAAACTGTGGAAGATATGCAATAGCTACCATCCGAGGTATCTTTCTAATCAGTAATGATTTATTTCTTCTAAGCAGCTCTGGATGCAACAACTAATCTGTCTTAGGGATAGATAAAGACAAACATTAATTGAAGACCTGTTTTGTGATAAGCATTGTGGTACGCACAGTCTAGGGATGACAACCACAGAGCCTCAGGCTTCAAGAGGATGGCAATCAGCTGGGAAATTTTCATTTCCTCTTGATAAGCAAGCAGTGGGCCCTAACCCTTCTTGACTTCTAGGACACTTACCTTCTTCAGCAACTCCTGTCCATAGCTCTTATTTCATGTGTAATCAGGAATACACCCAGGTTTGGTTCATAGAAGGCCATGTGCCTGAGTCTCAGCACCGAGTTGGTGCTACAAGGGTCAAAGGGCACCAGATAAATTCATGTCAGCATTAAGTAGCATTATCCTTTCAGAGTAAAAACTTGAAAACTAACTCACTGTAGGTCAAAGCACTTGACCCAATCAGCAAAGCTGGTCAATTTCCTTAACTCTGTTCCCAAGCAGAGTGTTCTAGCCTTTGGTTTTTCTCTCGGGTTTGGGGAAAGACTGTCTGTGAGCTAACTTTCTGCTAATAACTGTATTAACTCCTAGATGAAAATCTGGTCACAACCACAAATCCCTATGGTCTATCATCTTCAGGCTCAAATGCATTTCTTTCTTTATTGTTTATTTCCTTATATACTAGTTTTTAAGGTCCTGACATGTTAAGGCTCTGGCACCAAAGGAATCAGCTTTAAAGAAATGCCACTTATGTTTCAAGAGAAAACCTCATTTCTTAACCAGAGAACTGTTAATTTTTTCAATTAGCAGAAAAAATAAGCCAAGGCTGTTAATGCTTTACATTATTCCCCAGGCCACAAAAAGATGATAGCGAATTATTAAATAGTTAATATTTATTGAAGACTTATGTATGCCGAGTGCTCTTCAGTATATTTATAAGTATTATTTCATTTAATCTTCACATCATATGTATGATGGGAGAATCCCCTGGAGAAAGGAAAGACTACTAACTCCAGTATTCTTGCCTAGAGAATTTCATGGACAGAAGAGTCTGGTGGGTTACAGTCCATGTAGTCTCAAATAGTCGGACATGACTGAGCAACTAACATGCCCCATATATCTCTTTATTCTTGGACCAATGGCTAGTTGAAATATACTTTTTTCACATGTGAGTTCAAGACTGGAAGATGATGACCAGAAACCCCACAAAACAAAACATTTAAAGCCTCTAGCATGTATCTGCTCCTATCATTAGCCAAGAAAGTCATAAGACCAAGTTATAATCCATGGAGTGGGGATGTATGTTTTTCACTCAATAAACTAAAGCAGGCAAATGGTGGGGAGAGGAAGAATTGTCAATGAATATTACCAACCAATCCAGAGAAAAAGGTGCTTTTCTTACAAGGTTGTGAAAGTCACATAAGAAAAGTGCTTAGTTTAGTGCCTGGCACAGATTTGAGTGCTCAGAAACAATGAACTAATAATATTAATTTGTTATTTTCACCTCCATGACAGAAAGGAAAAAAGGGACATTGACATTAACCTATGCAAGAACTTCATCTCTGTTTGACAGACTCTCTTTGCAAGAGGGAGCAGAAATATTTTATGCTATGTATGGTGGGCCAATGCCTTACTTTGCATGAAAGCAATTTGGTGATTTATAATAGGTTCAGCCTTTGACACAGTTATTTTTAGAATCTTCCAGGAGCCTATTTTAATAATATATACAGAAATATAGGAAAATATGTATGTGCGAAGATGTTCATTAATGCATTTTTAATCATAACAAAAAATAAGAACAGTATGTCTAGAAATAGAATATTTAAATCCATTTGAGGGAGGGAGAATTGCTAAGTTAATTTTCAAAGGGTCTAAGGAGATTTAACGAGGTAGAAAAGTGCACCTAAAATAAGACTAAATGAATAAAGCAAAGTATAGAAATATGCAATATAATCATAGTTTTGTAGCACATTTGGATCTATATCATTGAGAAATAACTGGATGGAAGTTTGAAAATTGCTAGCACTGGCTAGATATAGACAACGGACAGATGATGTAGTCTGAGTACTTTTTATTTTCTTATGTTTTTCCTTCTATGTTTTCCAAATTTCCTACAGGAAAAAAAAGAGACAAAATGTTTTTAAGTTGCTAAGCTGATCACGCAGGTGCTTTGATGATGGAAGTTCCCAAACAAACTGCAGTTTGGATCACGTTTCCTAGAACTGAGATTCCCATAAAGCTCTGCCTCAGTTCATTGCCATTTATCTTGTTGCCCTCTAATTATAAACAATTGATGCAAATGGCATCCGCATCCATGGTTGAATCAATTCTGCTTCACTGACTATGCTAAAGGCTTTGACTGTGTGGATCACCACAAACTGTGGAAAATTCTTCAAGAGATGGGAAAACCAGACCATCTTACCTGCCTCCTGAGAAATCTGTATGAAGGTCAAGAAGTTACAGTTAGAACCAGACATGTTCTAAAATTGGGAAAGGAGTACATCAAGGCTGTACATTGTCAATGTGCGTATTTAACTCATATGCAGAGTCAAGAATCAATATTTCATGGGAAAACATCAGTAAATTCAGATATGCAGATGACATCACCCTTATGGGAACAAAGAGGGAACTAAACAGCCTCTTGATGAAATTGAAAGAGGAGACTGAAAAAAGCTGGCTTAAAACTCAGGATTAAAAGACTGAAGATTGTGGCATCTGGTCCCATCACTTCATGGCAAATAGATGGGGAAACAATGGAAACAGTGACAGACTATTTTGGGGGGCTCCAAAATCACTGCAGATGGTGACAGAAGTCATGAAAATAAAAGATATTTGCTCATTGGAAGAAAAGTTATGACCAACCTAGACAGCTTATTAAAATGCAGAGACATTACTTTATCAACAAAGGTCTGTCTAGTCAAAGCTACGGTTTTTCCAGTAGTCATGTATGGATGTGAGAGTTGCTCCATAAAGAAAATGGAGTGCTGAAGAATTGATGCTTTTGAACCATGGTGCTGGAAAAGACTCTTGAGCATCCCTTGGACTACAAGGAGATCAAGATCCAACTAGTCCATCCTAAAGGAAATCAGTCCTGAATATTTATTGGAAAGACTGATGCTGATGCTAAAACTCCAATACTTTGGCCAACTGATGCAAAGACCTGACTCATTTGAAAAATCCCTGATGCTGGGAAAGATTGAAGGCAGGAGGAGAAGGGGATGACAGAGGACAGGATGGTTGGATGGCATCACTGATTCAATGGACATGAGTTTGAGCAAGCACTGGGAGTTGGTGATAAACAGAGAGGCCAGGTGTTATGCAGTCCATGGGGTCGCAAACATTCAGACAAGACTGAGTGACTGAACTGATCAGAAAGACACCTCTGACCCTATTAGCAGTATTAAAGAGGATGAGACTTCATTTCATTTGATTATTTCATAGACCTTGAAAATTATATTTGGTAAAGAATGTAGCTAACCTTATTATTGAGGTCCTTGGGAAATAGAAAGATAATATCTAATGTTGGGAAACTAGGGTTCTCTGTTTTGATGCTGATTTATTATTCTAAATGCTTATTTTGGGGCCTACTTGACTTAGAAGAAGTAATTTGGCTCATGACTTTGGAAAGACAGTCTTTAGAAGCCAGGCTCAATAAATCCCTTCTAGTCACAAAGTCACACACAGATCTTAGACTCAGATATTTTGAGCTCCTTTAAGTGGGGAAGGCATTCAGCCCCTTACTCTACAACAACTATTGGGATTATTTGCTGTCAGGATTCAAATCACATATTGGTGATTTGTTTACCAGGTAAACAGCACCAGGCAGGAACTTTCTGGGCAAAGTTTTCCCTAACTTCTCTCTCAGCACCAGCTTTCTTGCAGTCAAAATTAGGTAGTTTATCCCAGCACTGGATTCATTAGTACACCAGGAACTTTCCCTTTACTGCTCTCAAACTGATTTGAGTAAATCTGCTCAAGTGCTCCTTCTAGACATGGATCTCTTATGTGATTTTTGACTGGAGCACATTTTTATTTCCAAGTTACAAACTCTGTACAGCCACTATGGAAAACAGTGTGGAGGTTCCTTAAAAAGCTGCAAATAGACCTGCCATATGACCCGGCAATCCCACTGCTGGGCATATACACCGAGGAAACCAGAATTGAAAGAGCCACGTGCACCCCAATGTTCATCGCTGCATTGTTTACAATAGCCAGGACATGGAAGCAACCCAGATGCCCATCAACTGACGAATGGATAAGAAAGCTGTGGTATATATACACAATGGAATATTACTCAGCATTAAAAAAAAATTCATTTGAAGCAATTCTACTCAGATGGACGAAACTGGAGCCCATTATCCAGAGTGAAGTAAGCCAGAAGCAAAAACAACAATACAGTATATTAACACATATATATGGAATTTAGAAAGACAGTAATGAGAACCCAACATGGGAGACAACAAAAGGAACGCAGATGTATAGAATAGACTTGTGGACTTTGTGGATGAGGGTAAGGGTGGGATGAGATGGGAGAAGGGCATTGAAGCATGTTAATTGTCATGTGTCTAATCAATCGCCAGCCCAGGATTGATGCTCGGGACTGGTGCAGCGAGATTTCCCGGGGAGGAGGGAGGAGGGAGGGGGGACCCGGAGGGGAAGCATATGTAAACCCATGGTGATATCATGACAATGTATGGCAAAAACAATAATAAAAAAAATAAATAAATAAAATAAAAAAAAAATAAAAAAAAATAAATTAAAAAAAAAACAAACTCTGAAATATTGGTTTCATATTGGAAAGGCTGACATAGTCTCAGCCATCAAGACTCAGGCAGTCACCAACCAGCCTTATGTTGCCAAAAATATTTATTATCATTTCTTCACATAATCACTATTTAATACCAGTCATAGGCTTTCCCAGTGGCTCAGAGGGTAAAGAATCCACCTGCAATGCAGGGGGTGTGGGTTCAATCCCTGGGTCAGGAAGGTCACCTCGAGGAGGAAATGTCAACCCATTCCATTATTCTTGCCTGAAAAATTCCATGGACAGAGGAACCTGGTGGGCTATAGTCCATTGGGTGGCAGAATCAGATAGGACTGAGTGAATTTAACTTTCACTTTCCTTTGTACTAGAGCATTCCATCAAGAGCCAGGTTGGGCCCTGTAAGCAGACACAGAAAAATTCTGGCCAACTGTCAGACACACAGGAGCCAACCAGACTTCCTAGCCTGACTTTATCTTAGGAAATAGTAATAAGACATATTATGTAAATTAAACAGGAATGGTCTGTGTGTGCTTTTCTGTAAAAATTTCTTTTGGGGCATAATTGATTTGTGAACAGAGCTGCTTTCCCCAGGTGGATGGGGTTGAGCCCTCATAGATCTCAGCAGTAGTGACCAGGGGTCCCAGAAGCACAAGTCACCTACCCATTGCTGACTTGGGCTCCTGTGATCCTCTAGGTAGAAAATAGAATAGGAGGTGTACCCACTTCCCACACACTTCAGTGCCCCTGAGTCAGGACTAGGCAAGAGAGGTTTTCATAAGCACACCAATGCTTCTTGAAAACCAGCTAAGGCATCCATTCATTCCTGATAGAATTCTGCCCTGGCTCTTGTATTGTACTTGTCAGACTCCTCTTGAACTGGAGGCATGTCTTATTAATCCCTTAGTAACAAGCACAGCCCAGAGCACACTCCTTGAGTAGCCTGAGCCTTCTGCAGCTTCCATGGGGCACTGACCCAGGTACTCACCAGTCTGCTAAGAAAACTTCAATACTGTCCTTTCTATCATCCCTCATTGTCAGAGAGTGGAGGAGCTGACCACTTTGGTTACATTCTTAATTCCTCTCTTCAGCCATATCTTCCCTCAAGATATTCAAGCTGGCCACAACTTGGCCTTTCCTCAGCCCTTCTGCTACCTAAGCTGAGTCTCAGTCAAATTATGAAGTTGACTATATTTGTCTCTAATCTCTCATATCTTCTCTTCCCATCTAAGTATATAACTTCTGTTCTAAATCCCAGAAAGAATCTGATGCCAATTAGAGCTCAGTGTGGAGAAGTTTCAGTAGAACCTTGGATCCTGGTGCCTACAAGTCCAACAAGTTAAATAGCACTGCCTGTCTGCACCCATCTCTTATAGTAAACTCACAACAGAGCATCCTCATGTTGCGTGAGCCTGGATTTCTCCCCTTTCTACATGGCAGGTTTTACATGATCCAGATCATGAATTCAAAATATCCAGTAATTCACCAAGCAGCAGGCCTGTGGGAGGTATAGGGTTTCTGCAGCTCTGTACCTAATAGGCTAAAATCACAACTTGTCAAAGGGAAAACAATCAGGTTAACAGGTAATCCCCATTGAAAGTGAAAGTGAAAGTTGCTCAGTCGCCTCCAACTCTTTGTTATCCCATGGACTATACAGTCCATGGAATTCTCCAGGCCAGAATACTGGAGTGGGTAGCTTTTTCTTTCTCCAGGGGATCTCCCCAACCAAGGGATTGAGCCCAGGTCTCCCGCATTGCAGGCAGACTCCTTACCAGCTGAGACACAAGGGAAGCCCAAGAATACTGGAGTGGGTAGTCTATCCATTCTCCAGCAGATATTTGCGACCCAGGAACTGAACTGGGGTCTCCTGCATTGCAAGCAGATTCTTTACCAACTGAGCTATCATGAAAACCCTAGAGCAACACAATTTATTTTCAGAAATTTTATAATTTTTTTAAATTGTGTTGGTTTAGCCATACAATGACATGAAACCACCATGGGTTTACATATGCTCCCCCTCCAGAACCCCCCTCCCTCCTCCCTCCCCATTCCCTCCCCCAGGACATCTCGGTGCACCAGCCCTGAGCATAAACCCTGGGCTGGCGGTTGATTTCACATTGATTTTCATAATTAACATGTTTCAATGCCATTCTCCCATATCATCGCACCCTTGCCCTCTTCCACAGAGTCCACGAGTCTGTTCTATAATTTCTATTCAAAATATGGTCAGAAGCTTGCTGCTACCTTGCCTTGACACATATAGGCTGCCAAACTCATTTTTTTAAATTCCCTGGGGTTTACTTCATATTCTAGTGACATTTCCACAGTGCCTTAAAAGCACTTTGTGTAAGTGTATCTCAAAGCCCCTTTGAAGCAATCTCCCACCCCCCGTGCAGTAAAGGTGCCAAACAGAAAAACACCAAAATAGAAATCAGGTGGCTATTTCCAGCCAATGGCTTCCATAACTTGGAGTCTCAGTTTTCACTCTGCTTTCTTCTATTAACATAGTATTATCTGCATATCAGAGGTTGTTAATATTTATTTTGGCTATCTTGATTTCAGCTTGGGTCATCAAGCCCAGCATTTCATGTGATGTATTCTGTGTAAAATTTAAATAAGCAGCGTGACAATATACATTTTCTTGACCTACAAACATGTTCCTCAGGAGACAGGTAAGGTGGTCTGGTATTATCTCTTTAAGAATTTCCCAGTTTGTTGTGGGAGAAGGCAATGTCATCCCACTCCAATACTCTTGCCTGGAAAATGCCATGGATGGGGGAGCCTGGTAGGCTGCAGTCCATGGTGTCGCTAAGAGTCAGACATGACTGAGCAACTTTACTTTCACTTTTCACTTTCATGCATGGGAGAAGGAAATGGCAATCCATTCCAGTGTTCTTGCCTGGAGAATCCCAGGGATGGCATAGACTGGCAGGCTGCTGTCTATGGGGTCACACAGAGTCAGACACGAATGAAGCGACTTAGCAGCAGCAGCAGTTTATAGTGATCTACGCAGTCTAAAGGCTAAAGCTAAAGGCTTTAGCATAGTCAAAGAAGCACAAGTAGATGCTTTTTTGTTGTTAATTCCCTTGGTTTCTCTATGATACAATGAACATTAGCAATTTGATCTGTTTCCTCTGCCTTATATAAACCCAGCCTGTACATCAGGAACTTCTTGGTTCACATACAGCTGAGGTCTAGCTTGAAGGACTTTGAGCATAACCATGCTAGCATATGAAATGAGTGCAATAGTGCAGTGGTTTAAACATTCTTTGGAGTTGCCCTTCTTTGGAATTGGATAGAAAACTGACCATTTCCAGTCATGTGGCCATTGCTGAATTTTTGAAGTTTGCTGGCATATTGAGTGCAGCACTATCATGAAATCATCGTTTAGGACTTGAAATAGTTCAGCTGGAATTCTACCACCTCCATTAGTTTTGTTCATAGTGATTCTTCCTAAGTCCCACTTGACTTCACACTCTTGGATGTCTGACTCTTGTGAGTGATCACACCATTGTGGCTATCCAGGTAATTAAGACCTTTGTTGTATAGTTCTTCTGTGTATAGTTGCCACATCTTCTTAACTTCTTATGCTTCCGTTAGGTCCTTATAGTTTCTGTCCTTTATCATGTCCATCCTTGCATGAAATATTCCCCAGATATTTCCAATTTTCTTGAAGAGATCTCTAGTCTTTCCCATTCTATTGTTTTCCTCTATTTCTTTGCATGTTAACTTGACAAGGCTTTCTTATCTCTCCTTATTCCTGGAAATCTGCATTCAATTGGGTATAACTTTCCCTTTCACCTTTACTTTTTGCTTCTTTTCCTTTTTTTATTCATTTATTTATTTATTTTTTTTCTTTATTGTGTTGGTTTTGCCATATATTGACATAAATCTGCCATGGGTATACATAAGTTCCCCTTCCAGAACTCCCCTCCCTCCTCCCTTCCGATTCCCTCTCCCTGGGTCATCCCGGTACACCAGCCCAGAACATCAAACCTGGGCTGGTGATTGATTTCACATATGATAATTAACATGTTTCAATGCCATTCTCCCATATCAACCCACCCTTGCCCTCTTCCACAGAGTCCACGAGACTGTTCTATACATCTGTGTTTCTTTTGATGTCTCACATTCAGGGTTCTCGTTACCATCTTTCTAAATTCCATATATATGCATTAGTGTACTGTATTATTGTTTTTCCTTCTGGCTTACTTCACTCTGGATAATAGGCTCCAGTTCCATCCACCTAAGTAGAACTGATTCAAATGAATTATTTTTAATGGCTGAGTAATAACCATTGTGTATTTGTACCACAGCTTTCTTATCCATTCATCAGTTGATGGGCATCTAGGTTGCTTCCATGTCCTGGCTATTGCAAACAATGCGGCGATGAACATTGGGGTACACGTGTCTCTTTCAATTCTGGTTTCCTCGGTGTATATGCCCAGCAGTGGGATT
>SRVM01025260.1:0-14318 GCA_007570785.1 Antilocapra americana
GCATCTAGCACTCTGCTGAAATGTCACCTCCGCAGAGACGCCTTCACCAACCACCTTGGTCCAGTGACCAAGACTTCGTGCTCCCAATACAGGGGGCCTGAGTTTGATCCCTGATCAGGGAAGCAGATCCCACAGGCCACAGTGAAGATCCCAGGTGCCACAAGTGAGACCTGGTGCAGCCAAATAAATAAATTAAATAGAGCAGCAATTTCAGGAAATTCCCTGGCGGTTCAGTGGCTGGGACTCGGTGTTTTAACTGCTGAGGCTCCAGGTTCTGTTTAGATCCTGGTAGGGGAACTAAGATCCCCCAAGTTGTGTGGTTTGCTTAAAAAAATAAAGAGAGAACTGACTAACTAAATTTTATTTTATTTTATGAAGCAACTTCATTATCACCTGTCAGCTCGCTCTTCTTTACTGCTCCTCATCGCATCTGTTACCATCGGACATTGTATTATATACCTATTGTTTATATATTTGCTACTATCTGCTTACTGCCAATCTGACCCCCCCTTCATCTGCTTACTCCTGTGCCTACACAACGGAGAACGTCATCTGGCCATCTCATGTGCTCCGTAAACTCAGTTCTAGTCGAATGAATTTCAGAAGCTACTTATGATTTCCACTTTTAAGTTTGAGTGGATAGAAGCTGTGTCAGTCATGGAGTGAACTACGTGACAAGACAGATGATAAGAGAATTCCACTTCAAAGAACAACATCCCAATGTGGAAAGTCATGGGCCCCGTGTGTGAAGAGGCAGTAAGCAAGGCAGCAGCTTCACGTAAGGAGGCAGCCAGAGACTCAAAAGGAGAAAGTCCACTGGGGAACCTTAAAGTCAGGAACTTTGTTTTAGATGATGTCAGCAAAGCGAAGCGGATATCGAAGATTTAAGATAGTTTCATTGATGATGTTGCCATTGTCATCATTTTGCTTAAGAGAATCTGTTAAGGACTTATTTGTATACAGTGTTTCTCCATTTCACGATAAACACAAGCTAAAGCAATATAGCCAACAGAATAACAAAATGAATTAGAATTACTAAATTGAGGGGGCAAGGGAATAAAGAAAATTAGATCAATGCAGCAAAAGCCAGGAGGGAGAAAAGCAAAACTATAAAAAGCAAGATAAACACAGAACATGAAGATATTAAAAATCAGACAAGCCATATCAAGGATCATTAAAATTTTTAATAGATTAAATTCTATTAAAATTCCCTAAAAATACCAAGAATCTCAGATTGCATTTAAAAAGCTATAAGCTTTTTATAAGACATACATTGAAATAGAAAACATGAAGATATTAAAAATCAGACCAACTATATCAAGGATCATTAAAAATTTAAATAGACCAAGTAAAAAATTAAACAGACTAAATTCTATTAAAATGCAAAAAAATCTTATATTGCATTTTAAAGAGTTATATGCTTTTCATAAGAAGTATATCCAGAACAAAATTCCACAAGAAGGTTGAAAATACAGGGATGGATAAAGACAAGGAAAAACAAAGAAAGCAGGACTTACAAGCACTGCTGCTGCTGCTGACAAGTCGCTTCAGTCATGTCCGACTCTGTTTGGCCCAATAGACTGCAGCCCACCAGGCTCCCCCGTCCCCTGGATTCTCCATGCAAGAACACTGGAGTGGGTTGCCATTTCCTTCTCCAATGCGTGAAAGTGAAGTTGCTCAGTTGAGTCTGACTCTTCGTGACCCCATGCACTGCAGCCTACCAGGCTCCTCCACCCATGGGATTTTCCAGGCAAGAGTACTGGAGTGGGGTGCCATTGCCTTCTCCGTTACAAGCATTAAGGGGACTAAAAACAGACAGGTATATTAACAAAAGATATTCATTATGAAGATATAACAATAATGATTCTTCATGAATTGAGCAACATAGCTTTAAAATCGTAAAGAAAAAACTGCTAGGAATACTATACTAAAATCTGACAAGGCAATGACAAGCAGAGTCATCAAATCTTTAAAAATTAAAAGACGACGTAAATAAGGAAAAGGAAGCTATTATAACTTTGTACCAATAAGCTTGAAAACATAGATGTGATTTTTTCAAAATTCTTAGGAAAACATAAATTATTAAGTATAGAAAAAGATTGAAAATGTAGTCACAGATTTATCTCCCCCAAATACTCTAAGCCAGTTTCATGTTATAATAGGCAAAGTATATTAAATCTTCCAAAGTTATGGACACTATAATTTTTTTTTTGTAGTCAACTGTTTCAGATAATAGAAAGATAAAAGAAAGAATCTCAATTCATTCTACAAGCCTAGAGAAACCCTGATCAAAAAATTGGCCAAAGACACAAAAAGGAAAGCTGTAAACACAGATGAGGCTTGCCAGGTGGCTCAGCAGTGAAGAGTCCGCCTGCCAATGCAGGAGACGAAGGCTTGATCGCTGGGTCGGGGAGATTCCCTTGGGAAAGGGAATGGCAGCCCACTCCAGTATTCTTGCCTGGGGAATCTCATGTACAGAGGAGCCTGGCAGGCTACATACAGTCTATGGGGTCACAAACAGTTGGACACAACTGATGAAAAATGCCAAATAAAATATTAGTAAATCAAATCGACGAATCAACTGAAAGATTAGTAAATACCTTATGATTTCATTTATATGTGGAATCTAAAACACATAAATAAATAAAACAAATGAACAAAACAGAACAGAAACAGCTTTGCAGATACTGAGAATGAACTAGTGGGCGCCAGAGAGGAGTGAAGGCAGAACAGTGGACCTGATACACAGAATAGGAGATGCTGTCAATACTGAGACACATTTAAATGGTGACAGATGGTGACTAGCTTACTGTGGTGGTCACCTTGTAATGTATATGAATGCTGAACTGCTACGCTGTACACCTGAAATTAATATGATACTGTCTGTCAATTATACTTCAATGGAAAACAAAAATAAAAAGATTAATATGCAGGGTGACATAAAATTGTGAAATCTACTACCGATTCACTGGATTATTAAAGAAAAGCAGAAAAACAAAAGCATTTCAACAGATTCAACAAAAGACATGCAGTGAACCAAGAACTTCCAGATGTTCAAGCTGGTTTTAGAAAAGGCAGAGGAACCAGAGATCCAATTGTCAATGTCTGCTGAATCATAGAAAAATCAGGAGAGCTCTAAAACAACATCTACTTCTGCTTCATCCACTACGCTAAAGCCTCTGACTGTGTGGATCACAGATGGGAATACCAGACCACCTTACCTGCCTCCTGCGAAACCTGCATGTAGGTCAAGAAGCAAGAGTCAGAACTGGACATGGAACAATGGACTGGTTCCAAACTGGGAAAGGAGTACGTCAAGGCTGTATATTGTCACCCTGCTTATATAACTTATATGCAGTGTACATCATGTGAAATGCTAGGCTGGATGAAGCACAAGCTGGAATCAAGATTGCCAGAAGAAATATCAATAACCTCAGATATACAGATGACACTACCCTTATGGCAAAAAGTGAAGAGGAACTAAAGAGCCTCTTGATGAAAGTGAAAGAGGAGAGTGAAAAAGCTGGCTTAAAACTCAGCATTCAAAAAATGAAAATCATAGCATCCGATACCTTCCCTTCATGGCAAATAGATGAGGAAAAAGTGGAGACAGTGGCAGATTTCATTTTCTTGGGCTCCTAAACCACTGTAGACAGTGACTGCAGCCATGAAACTAAAAGACAGTTTGTTTGCTCCTTGGAAGAGAAGCTATGACAAACCTAGACTGTATGAAAAAGCAAGCAGAGACATTACTTTGCCGACAAAGGTCCGTCTAGTCAAGGCTGTGGTTTTTCCAGTAGTCACGTATGGATGTGAGAGTTGGACCACAAAGAACGCTGAGCACCGAAGAATTGATGCTTTTGAATTGTGATGTTGGAGAAGATGCTGTCCTTGGACAGCAAGGAGATCAAACCAGTAAATCCTAAAGGAAACCAGTCCTGAATATTCATTGGAAGGACTGATGCTGAAGCTGAAGCTCCAATACTTCGGCTAGCGGATGAGATGAACTGACTCATTGGAAAAGACTCTGATGCTGGAAAGATTGAGGGCAAGAGGTTAAGGGTGCACCAGAGGATGAGATGGTTGGATGGCATCACTGACTCAATGGACATGAGTCTGAACAAAGTCAGGGAGATGGTGAAGGCCTGGGAAGACTGGCATGCTGCAGTTTATGGGGTCGAAGAGTCAGACATGACTTAGTGACTGAATGACAAACCAGGAATAGATAACTGATCAAAAAAAAAAAAAAAATCAACACAGATGCCATACTTGAAGCTGAAAAAACCCTGCCAGGAACAAGGCAGGTGTGCTTGTCATGACTACTGTCATTGTTTCTTTGCAGGACCAACCACTACTACAAAACAAAAAGAGGCAACAACAGCTACAGAAGGAAGTGACTTCCTTGTCTTTACTGACATATGACATGATTGGCCACTTAAAAAAAAATCTATGGAAATCCACTGAAAAACTAAGATTTTCAGGTAAAAAAGCACAGTAGGATAACTAGTTATAAGTAAAGAAAAACATTAATAGTCATGATGATAACAACAATAAATTAGAAAATCTAGTGGAAAAGAATTCAATTGCAAAAAAAAACAAAAACTCACAAAAAAGACAAAATAAAGTATTTCTGAACAAGCATAATGATAAATGTGTCACTTCTGTCACCTGTGACACGTGTGCGCAGTCGTGTCCCACTCTGCGACTCCATGGACTGCAGCTGACCAGGCTCTTCTGCCTGTGGCAAGAACACTGGAGTGGGTTTGAACCTGAGTCTTCTGCATTGGCAGGTGGGTTCGTTACCACTGGCACTACTTTGGAGGCATTACCTGTAAAGGAACTCTCTAAAACTTACTCAAGAACATGAAGAATACCTAAAGAAAATGGAGAGTTATCTTGTTTTCTAAACAAGAAGACTCATTATTAGGAAGATACTAATTCCTTCCAAATTGTTCCATAAATTCAATGCAATTTTAAGTAAAATTCTAATGAATTTTTAATAGTGTCTTTATAAGTTGATTCCAAAGATTATTTGGAACAGCAGAGAGTGAAAAAACAGCCAGATAGATTTAAAATAACAGGGATGATGGCAGGGGAAACAACCTCCTAAATATCAAATTTACTATAAAACTATGACAATGAAAACTGGCATAGAAAGAAAGAATCAAACAGAAGAAATTAGAAACAAGTCAGTTCACAGTAGGAACTTAACATCTGATAAAGATTAAATTTGAACAATAATGACAAAATTTCAAATTAGTTGGGAAAAGAAGGTGGAGTCAAGCACTTTTTCCCCTCCTCTTTTTTAAAAAAATTGAGGTATAATTGACTTATAACATTATAATAGTTGCATGAAGTAAAGATTTAAATACTAAAAATAAAACTGCAGTAACTTCTTCAGTGGTCCAGTGGTTAGGACTCTGTGCTTTCTCTGGATGGGGTATGGGTTGGATCTCCGGTCAGGGAAATAACATCCAGCATGCTGCAAGGGGTGACCAAAAAAATTTTTTTTTCTTTTTATTTGGGGGTATAGGGAAGGCTGGGCTCCTGCAGGACACCACTCAGAGACCATAAACAAAAGATATTTAGATGTTGCTACAGAAAATAAATTTAAGCTCTGTTCAATAGAAGATACCATAAATAATGTTAAAAATGACCACTTAGGGGAGGACTTCCCCTTCAAGATGGTGGAGTAGAAGGATGTATGTTCATCTCCTCCTCTGAGAGCACAAAATCACAACTAGCTATTGAGCAACCAATAGGAGGATGCTGGAACCGACTGAAAAAAGATACCCCACATCCAAAGGCAAAGAAGAGGCCACAGCAAGACGGTAGGAGGGGCACATCAAGATAAAATCAAATCCCATACTCACCAGTGGGAGACCCACAAACTAGAGAGCAAGTATACCAAAGAAGTTCTCCCACCGTTGTGAAGGTTTGGAATCCAACGTCAGGCTTTTCCAGCCTGGGGACCCAACTGAGGGGCTGGGAGTCCCCAGGGAATCTGCTCTTGAAGCCCAGGAGGATTTGACTACAAGACTTTCAGAGGACTGGGGGAAACAGAGACTCAGGCTTGGAAAGCGAAACTGTAGTTGCTCAGTCATGTCCGACTCTCTGCTACCTCACGGACTGGAGGGCTCAAAGAAAACCTTGAAAGCACCAAGATTCAGAGGAAAGAAGCAGTGACTCCACAGGAAGCTGAGCCAAAACGACCAGCTGGTGTTGGGTGGTCTCCTGCGGAGGCTTGGGTCAGCAGGGGCTCACCGCAGGGACGGGCGGACAGGCAGCAGCTGTATAGGAAGGAACCCTTTGGCGCATTCTCGGAGGTCACCATTAACTCGACCATAGAGCCCGTAGGCCCCAGGGCTGGGTCACCTCAGGCCAAAAAGCTACCAGGGAGGGAGCACAACCCCATCCGTCGGCAGATAATTGGATTAAAGCTTTACTGAGCAAGGCCTGCCCAGAGCAAGACCCAGTTTTTCCCACTACCAGTCCCTCCCATCAGGAGACTTACACAAACTTCTTAGCCTCCTCCATCAGAGGGTAGACAGAAGAAGCAAGAAGAAACACAATCCCACAGCGCCTAAAACAAAACCACATCACAGAAAGTTAATCAGCATGAAAAAGCAGAAAGTTACGTACCAGATGAAGGGACAAGATAAAACCCCAGAAAAACAACTAAATGAAGTAGGGGTAGGCAACCTTCCAGAAAAAGAATTCAGAAAAATGATACTGAATAAGATTCAGGATCTCGGAAGAAGAGTGGAGGCAAAGACTTCAAAGATGCAAGAGACGTTTATCAAAGACCTGCAGGAACTCGGGCTTCCCTGGTGGCTCAGACGTAAGGTGTCTGTCTACAGTGTGGGGGACCTGGGTTCAGTCTCTGGGTCAGGAATGTCTCCTAGAGAAGGAAATGGCAACCCACTCCAGTATTCTTGCCTGGAAAATCCCATGGACAGAGGAGCCTGGTAAGCTACAGCCCATGGGGTCGAAAAGAGTCGGTCATGACTGACTGACTTCACTTTCACTTTATAAGAACTAAAGAACAGAGATGAATAAGATATACTTGAAGAAATCTGTAGCAGAATAACTGAGGCAGAAGCATGGATAAATTACCTGGAGGACAGAATGGTAGAAATCACTGCCACAGAACAGAATTTAGAAAAAAGAATGAAAAGAAATGAAGACAGACTAAGAGACTTCTGGGACAACATTAAATGCACCATTTGCATCATTGGGGTCCCAGGAGAAGAGAAAGAGAGAGGACCTGAAAAAAAATATTTGAAGAGATAATAGCTGAAAACTTCCCTAACATGTGAAAAGAAATAAACAGTGAAGTCCAGGCAGCACAGAGTCCCAGCCAGGATAAACCCAAAGAGGAACATGCCCAGACACATACTAATCAAACTGACAAAAAGTAAAGATAGTGATAAAATATTAAAAGCAACAAGGGAAAAATGACAAATAACATATCAAGGAACTCCCACCAGGCTATCAGCTGATTTCTCAACAGAAACTCTACAAGCCAGAAGGGAAGGGCATGACATATTTAAAGTGATGAAAGGGAAGAAACTTACAACGAAGAATACTCCACCCGGCAAGACTCTCCCTCAGATTTGATGGAGAAATCAAAAGCTTTCCAGACAAGCAAAAGTTAAAAGAATGCAGCACCACCAAACCAGGTTTACAACATGCTAAAGGAAATTCTCTAGGCAGAAAACTAGAGAAGGAAAAGCACTACCTACAGAAAATAAACCCAAAATAATTAAGAAAACCTAGTAGGATCATACATATTGATAACTACCTTAAATGTAAATGGATTAAATGCACCAATCAAAAGACACAGACTGGCTGAGCAGATGGAAACATGTGCATCTGTGCACTTCACTCACCACATCGGCCTGCTTGACTCCCTGGGTCACACACAGCTATTTTATATTGTTGGGTTGGTCATATTCCCATTACGGCTTGCAGTTGTGATTATTTATTTTTCATCTGGTTATTGATGGTGAAGACTGACAAACATCTTTTACTATTGTGATCATGTAATTATTATTCCCTTAATACCACTGTATGTGCAGATGGTAAAGAATCCGCCTGCAATGCGGGAGACCTGGGTTTGATCCCTGAGTTGGGAAGATCCCCTGGAGAAGGGAAGGGCTACTCACTCCAGTATTCTGGCCTGGAGAATTCCACGGACAGAGGAGACTGGCAGGCTATATGATCCATGGGGTCACAAAGAGTCGGACACGACTGAGTGACTTGTTAAAAAAAAAAATCATGATTGGTCAATACAAAAATGATAGAATTCTATATCATCAAAACTACCATTTAATAGAAAAACCTGTAATCACTTTTTAAAATTCAGATGCATATCAATTATCTTGTAATTTTTTGAAAAATACATATGCCCAGGTATTCCTTTTTTTCTTTTTTGCTACATCTCCAGATGTGTTTCTAATGAGCAGCCATGTTTAAAAACAACTGGACTACATAAGGAACTTTTACTTTCATCTAGTTTGCTTCGTTTTTTCTTTTTCATATTCAGTGCTCCATTTCATTTAGTTTATGTTTTCCAATTTCTCCATCTCTCTTTTTTTATGTTCTTTCTCAAGCCTTTATCAAGCGTAGTAGAAAAGCTTTTGTATACATATATATAAATAGTATGTATAATATATATATTTCAGAAAACTTATGAATTTTTGCAAAACTAAAAAATTAATGACATTTTGATTTCACTTGTTTGATTTAGTATGAATAGAATGCTAGATTTCTAATTTAAAAAATAGATATGCAACAAGTAACAAAAGTTTACTGTTAGTGCAGGGAACTACAGTCAATATTTTATAATAACCTATGATGGAAAATAATTTCAAAAATAACATGTGTATATGTATAACTGAATTACATATACAAAAAGAATTCTATTTTTTTAAATTTAGTAATGTTTATATCTCTTTGCCAGTTTTTCCTATGGACATCCTATGGACATCTAATAATGTATGAGATACAAAATTTTAAATGTATTTGTGTAGGATATGATTAATATAAAATAAATATAAATCTATTATATTTAAATTATCAATGACATCATTCAAGATGCTCTTATTCTTATTTTTTCTGCACTTGGTAAAATATTCTCAGAGAAATGTTAATATGTCTATGATTTTATATTTTTTCTTTTCCCTTATATTTATTCTGATTTTTGCTTTATTTATTTTGTTTCTCTGTTAATGCATCTAATGACTTATGATGTCTATCTTCTTCAAGAATTATACCTTTTATCATTAAAAATATTCATCCATTTCATTTAAAATAAATTAACTAAAAAGTTACAACAAAACAAAAAGTTAATTGTATAGCTCAGGAAATTATAACCATTATTTTATAAAGAAAAAAAAAGTAGTTTTCTTATTCTAGAACTTCACATAGGTAGAAAAAGGCAGTATAAAAAAACGACCACCTAGGAAAAGTATATAATGATTAAAAGGTAATAAGAGCCAAGATTAACATAAGGGTTAGTATATGCCAGGAATTATGCTAAGTATTTTATATGAATTATCTAATTACAATTATTATTGATGAGTATGGTTACAATTTTGATCATTCCATTTTACAGGAGGGAAAACTGAGGCTTAGAAAGGTCACATGTGACATATATACTGAGAGGACTGATGTCTGTAATAGGCTGAGCTGTTCAGGACCCCGTTCTTTTGTCCCCTCACTCCTCAGACATCTGAATCGTTAGTTAACTAGAGTCTTGGTGGGCTACAGACCACGGAGTTGCAGAGTCAGGCACCACTAGATGACTGAGCACACACACAGCACAAGCTTTGGAGCTACAGAAGAACGTTTTTCTGTTGGCATCGATGTTTCTGGCTACACAGGGAAAACCTAACTCCAGAAGGATCAAACCACGGCAACAGAGATAAGTAGACCTGAAAGGTAAATGCAGAAGAGCTCTGCCTGCTTGTCTGGGTCCTTGCATTCACCTGTGCCAGAGTTTAGAGCTACGCCTGGACTCCCAGTTAGGAGAGTCCATGAGTTCACTCATTTCTTAAGCTAATTTGATGGGTTGTCTGCCCTTGGCATACAATAACCACAGAACATAAGACTCCACCTACTAATTAAGGAGGAAAAAGACAAATCAATAGTATAATGGGCGAAGCATGTGATTAGAAGCTCAATGAAGAAACAGCAGTGGAGGTTAATTCTGGAACTCCTATCTGGGGGGCCCATGCCTTTCTGAGGTGGAAGACTGGGTGCTATTTTATCTGCTCCTCCCGAGGTCTCCCCACTGCTAAGACCCACACAGGACATCTATAGGTGGTGTCCAGGGGCTCTCCGGATATACAGCTCGTTTATCTTGGGATCATCTTATTTGGGTCCGTGAAATAATCTTCCTTAAATATGGAGTTAGGAAGCATGAGAAATCGTTAATGATATATTGTTTCTGGAATATTAAGAAATGGAGCGAAGATCCCCTCCCCACCCCCGCCCCATTGGTTTCTGGCAGTACCGTGGAGGTGCAGGCTGGAGTGTGCTTCAGGAGGGCTGGAGGTCATTAACCGGCCCCTTTCCAGAGAGCATGCCTGCCCTCCCAAGTGGCCTGCCGGGGAGCCTGTAATGAAGCCGACAGCTCCTCCAGGCACGGTCTTTCTTCCTTAATGCATGGCTTCTTTGGAGCAGAATCAATTACAGAGTTTTATTTTATTCCATCTCTATAAAATAGTTGTGGAATGATGCTTCTTTTGTGTTGGGGGAAGAAAAACAACAGTCCCTGGATGGGAGATTGATTGATGTAAAGCAGAGAATTTGCATCACAGATTGGGATCTGTGACAATTAACTGCAAAAGTTTATTGAAAACCTACTCTGTGCTCAGCGTTATGGAGGATTCCCAAGTGAGTAGAAAACATTATGGCTTTCAGAGAGCATTCATTCTAGTTTGGGAGAGAAGCTCAGGGACAGAGGGGCAAGTGGCCATCCCTGACTCGCTGATATGAGAGGGTGAGGATGACCGACGAGGTGAATGAGGAGGGAACCAACCGTGTGTCCTGGAACTGAGGATACTGAAAGCATAGACGCCTGTTGCTCTGGGACAGCAAGGAGGAGGT
This sequence comes from Antilocapra americana, assembly GCA_007570785.1. Taxonomy (NCBI): domain Eukaryota; kingdom Metazoa; phylum Chordata; class Mammalia; order Artiodactyla; family Antilocapridae; genus Antilocapra; species Antilocapra americana. The sequence goes on from SRVM01025260.1 coordinate 11,116, forward strand.
TTAAGATGGGAACGTTTGTGTACACGTCTGTAGGAGACTAGTATCAACCTGAATTCAACACAGGTTCATTTTGTCTCTTTAAACATAGTGCGTTGGACTAGGAGCAATGACAGTCCATTAGACAGAATACCCATCATTCCCAATTTACTAAAAGCAACAAGGGCTCCTTGGAAAACTATTAGTCCAGACAAAGGACAGAAAAGTTTCAAAGACTAACAGAGACAAATCAAAAGGGTACAGAATAAGTTTGAAAAGCACCACTGAATAAATCTGAGATGATTAAGCATTTAAAAAACTAGGACTACATTAGATTGAAACACATCAAATGTATAAAAATCCATGAGTTCATAATGATACTCAAAAATTGTATAGTTACATCATGAGGTGGCTTAGGGAATCAATCTGATACAAGAGAAGGAAACCAAGTTATTTATCCTGCCTTAAAAAACATGAGGGGGAAATTCTTCTCTGTAAGAATCATGGCTAATATTAACATATGGCAAAGGAATGAAAAGATTAGAATACCACCACTTAGTAACCCCAAACAAAAGGATCATTCTAGGCAAGGATTATTAATATCTGCTGAAACTATCAGGTAAAGTTAATGGGAGAACTTTGTAATGGACACATCAGATTGATGACATTTGAACCCACTGGTCAATTCTAACATCACTGAGACTGGATAGTTAGACATTTGTGCCTCCTGAGGGAGAAGTGATAGAACTTCATAGCACCACCTATCAAGTATTCTTGGAAAAAAAAAAAACCCAAACCTAATTCTCATGAAGCTTCTAGATTCCACTGTGGATTTACAGAAAATATGGGGAAGATATGAAAGTACATCTTGAGGATATAATCTACCAAATTTAAAATGTGAATTCTATAGAACAAATGGTCACCTCAATCACAGCTACATTCAATATCTGACTTTGACTAGATCCTTGATTCAGACAAATTCAATGGAATTATTAATGATTAGCTGTTTTGTTGAGTGTAGTAAATTTTGTGGTTACATTATATATATATATTAGAATCATACATTAAAGCACTTAGAAGGGAAAAGAAGTCTGAGAGTTGCTTTAAAATACTCCAGTAAGCTGAGGAGCCCTGGGAGCACAGCTGATGAACCAGGATGGGCAGTGATGTCCCGGACGGAGTGACGGCCTTCCCAAGCAGAAAAATCAAGTGGATCCTGATGATCTGCCGAGGTCTGTGGGCCTCTTGAACAAGTCTGTTCTGCTCTGGAAACCAAAAGTGCCCTTCTTCATCTTTGCAGACATGAGACTGTCCTATCCTGTTTTTCAGACTGTGCTGTCTCTACTGCTCAGAGGTTGGAAACACATTATGAAGTCACTTTTCATTAGAATTTGGTCATCTGCATTTGTGTGAGGTGGTTGTGGGGATTTCTGCGAGTGGGTGAGGAGAAAAATGGTCATCCCTCTAAAGTACCTATCACGGAAAAAAAAAAAAAGGACAGAATGTAAAGCAAAGAGAGGTGGCAGCCTTTATGAAACAAAAATAAAAGGTACAGAACTGTGAACAAAGCTCATTTATTTCAAATAAACATGTATTAAAAAGTAAAAAAAAAAAAGCAACTACAAAGAAAGGGAAAAAAAGGAGGTGGGAAATAGATGAAAAAGAATGGCAGAATGTAGACTAGTATTTGACGGATGTATGGACTTATGTCCCTATTCCACTTCTGTGAACTTCTGATGATTTTCATGATAGAACTTTTAAAAAATCCGGTTTCAGTCCCTCTGTGAATTTCTGCTGTAGAGCAGGGTTCTACAGTTCACTCCTTATCCTAAAGTATCTTTGGAGATAAAGTAATCCAAGCTTCTCAGTGCAGTTTTCCAAAACAAAGGTAAGCCGCCGATCCCCACACTGGCCGCCGTTTGGCCGGGCCGAGCCTCCGTGTGGAGCCCGGGACACGGAGGGTTAACAGCCGGTGCCCCGCAGCCGCGCGCGGGGCGTCCCCGCAGCCGCCAGCAATTAGGCTAGCTGGCAGCGCCCCCAGACGCTCCTGCTGCCTGATTAGGACTAATTGCTGGCCAGCGTCTAGGCCCCGATCGCCGAAATGGAAGTCCATTAGGAAGAGGCGGTGCAGGGAGACGCTGCCTTCCGGGGCGCGCACGCGGAGCCGCGGCGCGTTTCCTCGAGTTCACCGAGCGCGCCGAGGGAACCCCCACCCTGCCCGTGTTCCCGGGAAACCACACTGTTAAACACTCTCGCGGTTCCCTTCTGACCCCCCGAGAGAGACTTCTTTCCCCCCTGATTTTTGTCTATCACTGAAAGAAACTTGGGCCCGCCAAGAATAGCTTCGCGAGGGCGGTTTCTTGGAGATGCCGGGTGTCCGGGGAGCGAGCAGCTGGCAGGAGCCCCCGGGAAGCTGGGACAGGGTTCCGCCCGGTGCGGGGCTTCGGCTGACCTCTGGAGTTTACCCAAAACAGCCCTTCTGCATCAAGGAGATTCGGTTCTGAGACGCACTGGTAGCTACTGAAAAAAATATCACTTTAGATGCTTGCCCGTTTGAAATTGTGTGACTGGGCACCAGAGGATGGCGGTTTTCATGGGAAGAATTTCAACTGACTACACGGCTGGGCTATGCTCAAAGATTGTTAAGATCTGGTCCTTCCAACCCAAGGAAGCCTGTGATCTATGTGAATTCAAAGACAGACATCACAGAAAGGCTACTCAAGCTGCTTATGAGAAGGAAATAAGGAGGATTTTAAACCCAGCACTGTGTTTTCTCACTTAATTGAAATTTTTGTTAAAAAACCACACATATGCACATGGAGATTTGAGTTTTTACTTATTTTCAAATTCAAGGATATCATAATGAAGTCTGGATAGTATTATCTGAGAAAATACATTGGTGAGCTTACTTTAGGTAAGTTTCACAAGCAGGACAAAAAGTCCTTGCTTATCTGCATTCAGGAACTAAAAGTTCTTCCATGTTTTGGACATGAAGACTAAATTCAAGCTGTGACTGTTTCTCCAGAAATAAAATGCCTCTTTTAAAAAGCTTATGAAAATCAGACAAGAGAATAACTACATTGTTATTGTGCAGCTTGGTGCAGAGGCAAATTCTGGATCTTGCACTGAATGCAAAAGTCTGAAAAGCATTAAAGAAAAACTATTGTTAAAAAAAAAAGATTACTATGTGTTCTTAACTTATTTACCTCAAATATAATCTAGAACAA
>ML662477.1:8361-40740 GCA_007570785.1 Antilocapra americana
TATGATAATTAACATGTTTCAATGCCATTCTCCCATATCATCCCACCCTTTCCCTCATCCATAGAGGCCCTGAGTCGATTCTATACATCTGCGTTCCTTTTGCTGTCTCGCATGCTGGGTTCTCGTTACCGTCTTCCTAAATTCCATATATATGCGTTAATATACTGTATTGTTGTTTTTGCTTCTGGCTTACTTCACTCTTGATAATGGGCTCCAGTTTCGTCCATCTGAGTAGAACTGATTCAAATGAATTTTTCCTTAATGCTGAGTAATATTCCATTGTGTATATGTACCACAGCTTTCTTATCCATTCATCAGTTGATGGGCATATAGGTTGGTTCCATGTCCTGGCTATAGTAAACAATGCAGCGATGAACATTGGGGTACACGTGTCTCTTTCAATTCTGGTTTCCTCGGTATATATGCCCAACAGTGGGATTGCTGGGTCATATGGCAGGACTATTTGCAGTTTTTTAAGGAACCTCCACACTGTTTTCCATAGAGGCTGTACTAGTTTGCAATCCCACCAACAGTGTAAGAGAGTTCACTTTTCTCCACATCCTCTCCAGCATTTATTACTTGTGGATTTTTGGATTGCAGCCATTCTGAGTGGTGTAAAGTGATATCTCATTGTGGTTTTGATTTGCATTTCTCTGATAATGAGTGATGTTGAGCATCTTTTCATGTGTTTGTTAGCCATTTTTATGTCTTCTTTGGAGAAACGTCTGTTCAATTCTTTGGCCCACTTTTTGATTGGGTTGTTTATTTTCCTAGAATGGAGCTGAAGGAGTTGCTTGTATATTTTTGAGATTGTTTGTCCGTTGCTTCATTGGCTATTATTTTCTCCCATTCTGAAGGCTGTCTTTTCACCTTGCTTATAGTTTCCTTTGCAGTACAGAAGCTTTTAATTCTAATTAGGTCCCATTTGTTGTGCTTTTATTTCCAATATTCTGGGAGGTGGGTCATGTAGGATCCTGCTTTGGTTGATGTCAGAGAGTGTTTTCCCAACGTTATCCTCTAGGAGTTTTATAGTTTCTGCTCTTATGCTTAGATCTTTGATCCATTTTGAATTTATCTTTGTGTATGGTGTTAGAAAGTGTTCTAGTTTCATTCTTTTACAAGTGGCTGTCCAGTTTTCCCAGCACCTCTTGTTAAAGAGGTTGTCTTTTCTCCATTGTATATTCTTGCCTCCTTTGCCAAAGATAAGGTGTCCATAGATGTGTGGATTTATCTCTGGGCTATCTATTTTGTTCCATTGATCTATATTTCTGTCTTTGTGCCAGTACCATACTGTCTTAATGACTGTGGATTTGTAGTATAGCTTAAAGTCAGGTAGGTTGGTTCCTCCAGTTCCATTCTTCTTTCTCAAGATTGCTTTGGCTATACGAGTTTTTTTGTATTTCCATACAAATTGTGAAATTATTTGTTCTAATTCTCTAAAAAAAGACCTCTGGTAGCTTGATAGGAATTGCATTGAATCTATAGATTGCTTTGGGTAGTATACTCATTTTCACTATATTGATTCTTCCAATCCACGAACACGGCACATTTCTCCATCTGTTTGTGTCCTCTTTGATTTCTTTCATCAGTGTTTTATAGTTTTCTATATACAAGTCTTTTGTTTCTTTAGGTAGAAATACTCCTGAGTATTTTATTCTTTTTGATTCGATGGTGAATGGAATTGTTTTCTTAATTTCTCTTTCTGTTTTTTCATTGTTAGTGTATAGAAATGCCAGGGATTTCTGTGTGTTGATTTTGTATCCTGAAACTTTGCTATATTCACGGATTAGCTCTAGTAATTTTCTCGTAGAGTCTTTAGGGTTTTCAATATAGAGGATCATGTCATCTGCAAACAGAGAGCGTTTTACTTCTTCTTTTCCAATCTGGATTCCTTTGATTTCTTTATCTGCTCTGATTGCTGTGGCCAAGACTTCCAAAACTATGTTGAAAAGTAGTACAATCATTTTTAATGACAACTCGGAAATAGCTATCAAAATTTAAAATAAGTAGTTTTTTGGAGTTCTTAATTTCATTTCTAAGAATTGATTCCTCTGATATATTCACAGATGTTCATAATATAAGTATAGCTAGTCATTGAAGCTTTATGTATAATTAAGAAAAATTGGAAAAAGAGAAATTTCCTTCAATTAGGGGATGATTAGATTAAATATGGTACATTTATATTGTGGAATACTATATGATGGGGCTTCCCTGGTAGCTCAGACAGTAAAGAATATGCCTGCAATGCAAGAGACCAGGGTTCGATCCCTCGGTCAGGAAGATTCCCCTCGAAAAAGGAATGGCTACCCACTCCAGTATTCTTGCCTGGAGAATTCCAGGGACAGAGGAACCTGGAGTCTACAGTTCAGAGAGTCACAAAGACTTGGACATCACTGAGCGACTAACAGTTTCCCTTTCATAGTATATGATAAAAATGAACATATCTGCAGGGCAGCAATAGAGACACGGACATAGAGAACAGACTTATGGACACAGGTGGAGGGCATTGGGAAGGAAGGAGAGGGTGGGATGTTATGGAGAGCGTGACATGGAAACAAATATACTACCATGTATAAAATCAATAGCCAATGGGAATTTGCTGTAAGTCTCAGGGTACTGGAACTCGGCCTGTCTAACAACCCAGAGGAAAGGGATGGGGAGTGAGGTTCAAGAAGGAGGGGACATAGGCTTGCCTATGGCTGATTCATGCTGGTGTTTGGCAGAAACCAACAGGATTTCATAAAGCAATTACCTTTCAATTAAAAATAAATAAATTTAATTATTTTTTAAAAAATGAAGTAGATTTATATTTATTTCATAGAAGAGCTTAAAAGTATATGGTTGAATGAAAAAATAGAGCAAGATACCACAGACTGTGGGTAAAGAGGATTTGGTTTTCCACTCTTTTTCATATTTTTGCATGATTTATAGTAAGCATGTTTTGTTTATGTAAATAAGAATAAGAGGAATCTTACTTCATCTGTGTCCTTTGATCCAAGAAACCATAGCAGTATTCGTACTACTCTCATATATTCAGTAGATTTCCTGCGCTGCACTCTCCCAAGTCAAGGATGAGTTGGTGACACTCCAGGCTGGAGGTCCAGGAGAATAAAGCTGAGGTGATGCTGAACTAGCACAAGAGAACAATGTTCCTCCTCAGCACTCAGCTCAGTGTCTTAGCTACCAGCAAGAGTCATTTACTGAATTTCCTCCTTTGCTTTGGGCTTAGTGAAGTCCTTCTGGCTGTAGAAGTACCTACCACAGTACCCACCAGCCAACAATGAGGCATCCATCTTCTGTTTCTTGGTAAACTCCTTCCTGTTATAGGGAAAAAACAGCGCCAGGTCACTCCCTCCCCCCTCCCCTTCTCCAAAATCTGCACTCTTGTTTAGCTGAAATATTTAGGATAAAAAAACTTTAAAAATGTTTTAGCAGTGTAAACATATTTGCATGAAGAGTATACATTAAACTTTGCATCAAACATCATTTTTTCCTGGAAAAAGTTCTTTAAAAAATTAAAAAGAAAACTATCATCATTTATAACAAAGTCATTATTCTCCTATGGTTGGTTTGTAGAAGAACTGGCAGGCAGAACTTAGGAAAAATGGACCTAGAGATTATCATACTAAGCGAAGTAAGTCAGAGAAAGATAAACATCATATGATATTACTTCTATGTGGAATCCAAAATATAATGCAAGTGAACTTACTTACAAAATGGAAACAGACTCACAGACATAGAAAAAAAACTTATAGTTATCAAAGAGAAAAGGGGGGAAATAAATTAGGAGTTTAAGATTAGCAGATACAAACTACTGTATATAAAATAGATAAACAACAAGGACCTATTGTATAGCACAGGAAGCTATGCTACTTGATATCTTATAATAAACTCTAATGGAAAAGAATCTGAAAAATAATATACGTATATTTATAACTTTATCACTTTGCTGTGCATCAGAAACTAAAACAACATTGTAAATCAAATATACATCCATTTTAAAAGAAAGAAACAACAATGGCAATACCATTAGTAGGTACCATTTCATGTGTACTTACCATGTGCCAAGCACTAGGCCATGTGCTTTATAGATGGCATCTTATTGCCTAGAACAGCTATTTGAAGTTGAGATTACTTGTTCCATTCTTTAAATAAAGAAATGGAGACTCAGAGTAAATCACTTTCTTGGGATGTACAATTAGAAGTGGGAAGTCCTAAAGGCAGGTCTGATTGCACAGTTTTTGTTTTTAAGCGGAGAGCTCACCTCAACCTTCAGTTCATGTCTCTGGAAGGCTCCCTCTGCATCGCACCATTACTGCTGCTGTGCGGGGGGAGTGAGGAGGGAGAGGAGAGGAGGCTGGCAAGCTTAGACTGTGGCAGCAGAGGGAAACGTCACTGACCACCAGGTGAGATCGCCATGTGAGGGTCCTTGGCTCAGGGCAGGAAAGAATTCTAGAGCCAAAGTAAAGGGAAAGCAAGCTTATTTAGAGATGCACATTCTATAGGCAGAATGTGGATGTCTCAGGAAGTGAGAGCCCCCCAGGATATGGGGCCCTGTCCTGGGCAGCTTCTTATGGGCTAATTTCATAGGCTAATGAGTGAGAGGAATAGTCTTGCTATTCTGGGTACCATGGGGATTTCTCTAGAATTGGGCCATTGCACAGTGTGTGGCCTTTTGTGGTCCCCCTGGGAACTGTCAGGTGTAAGGGGAGTGATTTTTAGTATTACAAGGAAGGTATAATCAGCTATAGGTCAATAACTGGACTATTCTCAAAGTTACCTTGGTTGCGGCTGGTTCCAGCCGGTCTTCATCACATCCCAACAGCTGTACGCCTTCTTCATCATCTAGTATTTGTGTCCTGCCCTTTCCCTCCCATCTCAAGACCTTCATGAGTCCCTTGTTGTTACAGAAAGTGAATATAAATATAACTCAAACCTTCTTCCACTCCCTACAATGTTCAATTGTGGATGGGGCAATGAATTTTCATATGAGACTGGAAAATTATCACCATGAGGGCATCCTGAAGACAGATGCATTTCCCAGTTGAGTCTTAGAACTTCCAGGTTAGGTTCCTTGGCTGTCCTGGATGCTTGTGATTCCCTTATTATGTGGTTAAGTGATGGGCTTATGTTTCCAGAGCTAATGATTCAAAAGCTTTCTGTGATGTTAAACTCAGACATGTGAAGAAACAACAGGCAATTAGAAGCAATCAAATCATTCCAAAATTAAGATTCTATTTCTTCATTTGCTAAACGCTTCTTCAAAGAAATCAGTAATTATTTAAAGCCATGAATATGATATCCAGAGAATTAGAACAGTAATCAGTTTTAAAGTGTACCCATGCTTCCCAGCATGCTTAGAATGTTTAGGACTGAGCCATTTTTCACAGTTTTATTCTGTTGCATTTTTTTTAAGACCTGTGCCTTTCAACACTTTTTGAGTAATACTTCTCTTTCCGTTTTGATAGATGAATGGCCATGTAACTCTGTGAATGCCAGAAAAATGTTTATAAGCATCAAAGAATAAACTCGCATTGAGCTATTTACATATGTAATCTAGTAAATTGCAGTGGGCAGGCTTCTCTTCATTGAGTTTTGGTGTGTAAGATGTTTAAAGATCCCTGACGTCACAGTCAATCAACTAGGGGGATCTTGAGGTTTGTGCGTGTACCATCATCTTCAGCCACTAAGAACCTTCCAAGGGATACAAAACAGGGTTAGAAATAGTAATTTTTCCATCCAAACAACTACTCGGCTTCTTTAAGAGGCATTTTGATTTTGCTCAAGGCTGAATTCAATACCTTTTCATATGAAGCAGAGCATTTTACCATTCAATCCTGTATCCTCTTTCCCCACTCAGTCCATTAGTCAGTCATGTCTTTCTCTTCTCTTCTCTTAGGTGGCTCACATACACCTTTTTCAGTTTCTCTAATTTATCCACGTTTCCCCTGACTGTAGTCTCTACACCTGTTGTCACCTCTGCCTCAAACCTACCACAACCTCTCTCCCCTTTTCCAGCCAGGTCACTCTTTAGGTTTCAACTTGAATGTCAATCACTCCTTTGGAGAGGACTTCCTTATACCTTTTTAAGCATGTCCTCTATTCCTCTCCATTTGGTCCTGTTACTTTAAAAAACTCATATAACGTTACTTCTTTCTTTTAGAGCAATCAAAATTCTAATTGTATATGTAAAAAATATATATTCTTTTGTTATTTCTGACTTTCCAACATGACTGTAAATTTCATGAGAGATTATACCTTTAGGTACACACATATAATATTGCTTTTAAGGCATATAAGAAAACTACAGACCAATATTCCTTATGAATAGAGATGGAAGAATCCTTAACAAAATAGCAAATGGGTCTCTGCACCATCTAAAATCAATTATACACCATGATCAAGTGGAGTTTATCCAAAATAAAAGGTCAGTTAAATCTGAAATTAATGTAATGGACAATATTAATGTAGAATGATGGACAGAAGCCATATTATCATGTCAATAAATACAGAAAAAGCATCTGGTTGAATTTAGTATCTATTTATGATAAAAACTTAACAGACTTCCTCAACCTGATGAAGGACATCTCTGAAAAACTTACAATTAATATTACACTTGGTGAAAGACTGAATTCTTTCCCTGTAATATCAGGAATAAGAGAAGTATCTTCACTCTCATCATTTCTATTCAAGATTGTATTGGAGATTTTAGCCAGTGTGGCAAGAAATAAAGATACTAGAGGCATAAAGATTGGAAAGAAAGAAATAAAACTGTCTTATTTGTGATGACACAGTCTTGTATGTAGAAGATCCTAAGGAATGTACCAAAAAACCCTATTAGAACAAATGGTCTAGGTTAGCAAGGTCTGGTATGCAAGATCAATATACAAAAATCAATTCTATTTCTATAAGCTAACAATGAAGAATCCAAAAATGAAATTAAGGAAACAATTTCATTCATGATAGTATATGAAATACTTAGAAATATATTTGATAAAGAAGTACAGGACTTGTATAGGAAAAACTGCCTGCAATGTGGGAGAACCTGGTTCGATAGTTCTAAAAAGTCTTGTAAGTCTTCAGAGAACTGTTCAACTTCAGCTTCTTCAGTGTTAATAGTCGGAGCAAAGACTTGGATTACTGTAATGTTGAATGGTTTGCCTTGGAAATAACCAGAGATCATTCTGTCATTTTTGAGATTGCATCCAAGTCATTTGGTGGCTCAGATGGTAAAGCATCTGACTACAATGTGGGAGACCCAAGTTCGATCCCTGGGTTGGGAAGATTCTCTGGAGAAGGAAATAGCAACCCATTCCAGTACTCTTGCCTGGAAAATCTATGGATGGAGGAGCCAGGAAGGCTGCAGTCCATGGTGTCACAAAGAGTCAGACACTACTGAGCTACTGCCCTGCATTTCAGACTCTATTGTTGACCATGATGGCTATCCATTTCTTCTAAGGGAATCCTGCCCACAGTAGTAGGTATAATGGACACATGAATTAAATTCACCCATTCCAGTCCATTTTAGGTTTCTGATTGCTAGAAGGTTGACATTCATTCTTGCCATCTCCTGTTTGACCATTTCCAGTTTGCCTTGATTCATGGACCTAACATTCCAGGTTCCTATGCAATACTGCTCTTTACAACATCGGACCTTGCTTCTATCAACAGTCATATCCACAACTGGGTGTTGTTTTTGCTTTGGCTCCATCTCTTCCTTCTTTCTGGAGTTATTTCTCCACTGATCTCCTGCAGCATATTGGGCACCTACCGACCTGAGGAGTTCATCTTTCAGTGTCCTATCTTTTTGCCTTTTTATACTGCTTGTGGGGTTCTCAAGGGAAGAATACTGAAGTGGTTTGCCATTCCCTTCTCCAGTGGGCCACATCCTGTCAGACCGCTCCACCTTGACCCCTCCGTCTTGGGTGGCCACACAGGGCATGGCTTAGTTTCACTGAGCCAGACAAGGCTGTGGTCCCTGTGACCAGATTGGCTAGTTTTCTGTAATTGTGGTTTCAGTCTGTCTGCCCTCTGATGCCCTCTCTCAGCGCCTACTGTCTTACTGGGGTTTCTCCTACCTTGGACGTTTAGTATCTCCTCACCGCCGCCTCTGCTGACCTTGGACGTGGGGTATCTCCTCCCGGCCACTGGTCTTGACGTTGGATGTGGGTATCTTCTCTCAGTCTCTTGCAGCACCACACAGCCACCACTCATCGCTTGCAGTGCCCTGCAGCCAACGCTCACTGCTCCAGCACTGCACATTCGCTTCAGTGCAGGAGATCCCATTCCTGAGACGGGAAGATCCACTGGAGAAGGAATAGGCTACCCACTCCAGTGTTCTTTGGCTTCCCTTGTGGCTCAGTCGGGACAGAATCCACTGAATAGCACAACGAACTCTGCTCAGTAATTTGTAGTAACTGTTACAAATGCACCTGAAGATGGTTATTCAGGGGGAAAGCTGGAGGAACAGGCAGCAACCACCTCCTGAGATAAATTCTAGACATGCCCCTTTGGTCAGAATAAACTGGCCCTGAAGGTATGCGGTGGACCAGCGTGTTCGCATTCCTGTGACCTACGACCATGGCCTACCTGAAAGCCGCGTTGAGTGCTCAGACAGAAGCGGGCCTGGCTGGCCCGGGACCGTCCACCACCTGGTAGGTTATGGATGGTTACGGCCTTATCAGAGTCTTGATTCGAGCCTCTTGGAGCTGGCGACCAGAAGGCCTCTTAGGCCAGTCTTTTGTCTCATTGTGGTTTCTTCTTTATCCCTTTATACCTAGTTTAGAAGATTTTTTTCTGCTTGCTTTCAGATCTTTCTCATTAATTGTTGCTCTGAAAATCGTTGTAATTTTGGTGTGCCTGAGGGAGTATGTGAGCTCATGTCCTCCTACTCTGCCGTCTTGGCCATTCTCTATGTCAGTACTTTGGGAACGCTGGGATGACACGCACAGTAATTCACTCTTACTTCAAGTATAGGGCAGAGTTAGTCTCTGAAGTTAAACCATTGTGCGTTCATTCTCTTATTCTCTGTCTCTCTCCACCCCTATGTGTTACATATGAATAACGGTTTGGGAAAATGGTACCAAACAATTTGAATGTAGCCTGATCATCAACATAACCAATCATCTTACATCTATATTATGACTTCCTGGAAATAATGTTCATGTCCCTTGAAGAGGGAGAAAATGACCTTCATTAAACATTAGGAAAAATTGATCTTTTATTTTTTAAAAATTGCACTCAGTTTTTAAAAGGAATGATTAACTTGCTCTTAATGATATGGGAGTGGTAAAAGCTTCTAATTCCACTATCTTGCTCACAGTGGAGAGCCTTCCATTGTTCTGAGCTTAAGTTTCTGGGTTTGAGCCCCAAATCTAGAGAAACTAAAGGCCCTGTTGGACTTTTCAGTATCTGCATTAGTCACCTAGACTAATACCAATCATGTCTGGTGAGGGCTGTAAATACTGTTGGGCTTAAGTACTTTGAAAAATCTGTATTTTTGAAGCCACTTTTGTTTTCTGCTTTTTGTATGCATCAACATTCCAGTCAGCTCATCAGTACTTGGTCCTTTTACATTTGATGTTCAGGCACAAAGAGCTGGTTGTTTTTTTTTTCATTTGAGTGTGTACATTTCTTTTCTATAAATTTTGTGTACACTCCCAAAGGGAGCTAATGTATATAATGCTAAATTATGGTCATGGAAAATATATTGTAGTTTTTTAAAATCAACTAACCTCACAAAATTCTAATCAATGATAAAGGTGCAGGCTGTATTTTTATTTATTAGCGCACTCAAAATAGTAGACACAGCTGCTTCCACTCCTCTGCTTCTCCGTTTGCATCACCAAACTATCCTTCCTTGAACCTAAGACTTTTTTCCCCTAACCCTAGGAGTTTGATGGCTTGATATTGTTGTCCCTATCCTGCTGCTCTACTCTTGCTAAGTGAGATAACAGAGTGCAAGCATTCTAGGGGGAATAACAAATAATCGTCATTCGGCTATGAGGCACTGTTATGTGAAAAGAGCTATGTTCTATACTAAAACTAATTACACACATCCACCCCACCACCAGGATGAATTCAGAGGACATATAGATAAAATTAATCTAAGACTGGAATAGAGTGGGTAAGCGTTATTAATATATGGAAATATGTTTTACAGACTGCGTCAAAAATACTTTCCTCTTGCAGATTACAAGACTGGCCTAGAGACAAGGTATAAAAAGGATGAGAAACTTCTCCTGAACCTGTCTGCTCAGTCTCAGTTTCCTAAAAACAGAACACTAGTGTTTTCTGCCCTGATGAAAGTGGGTGGTGAAAGGAATGAATGGAACTACTAACTTAAGCCAATTCTAAAGAAAAGAGAATTAATTATAATGATGTGGAAACTGATAGAAATTTCACTTTTATTAACATAGAGAGTGCCAGAATGAAGAGGGGGAAACTGAGAAATAATTATATATATGTATATATATTTTAGCCTATAAAAAGCAGTTTAAAAAACACAGAAAAAAGACAAATGGCTGTGAGAAGAAATCTATATAAATAAAATTCTTTCTCTTCAATTGGAAATGTTTCTGATGCAAAAAAGTTTTAAATGTATTTGATGATATAGGAAGCTAGTTGTGAGTGTGTAATATCTGTATAGATGCCCTTGTAATCCGTCATTGAATTCCAGGAGGCTTCAACATAGATTAGTACACAATTGAAGTAGCTGGACTCTTTAGCTTAAGTGTTTTGATTAGTTATTAAAATATCATAGCCATTTTTTTTCTTCCACTTATGAGAGAGTAAGATTGTGGAATTATCTTTCCAGAATAAACAATGAGAAAAATGGAGGAGATAAAGGAAGAAACTATTTTTTAGACATTAGACAAAAGGCAGAAGTGTTCTTTATCTCTAAGAAAAGAGAAATAAAGGAATTGATCCCTCCCATTGCCTAGGTTTCTCTTCTGGGAGAATTCTTGGACTGTGACACAGGAGTTTGACATCCTCTTGAATTAAGGAGACCGAGATTAGATTTTGGCAACTAGAAATCTGTGGCACTGAGTACTGGAGAGAACAGAGTTGCACAGAGGAAGAACCCCTGAAACGTGTGCAGGGATCCCTTCATGTTTTGACAAAATACCAGTCTGCACACGCACATGACAAGAACCCACGAGACAGGAAAAGAACAACTTCTGAGGAACTTCCAAGGAGTTGTAAGATGACTAGTCCCCAGGCTCACACATTGATTATTAGAGTTTCTCCAAGCCAAACTGGAGGGACTTCAATTAGCACAAAGGGCATTCAGAGGAGAGCCCAAGATGGATACACCTGAGAAATGGGGCTAAATTAGCTACAGAAAACAGGTCTGTAAAAGCTTTCTAAAAACTTCAAAAAGGATCAACCCTTGACAGTAACTTACTTACTACCAAAAAATATTCAACACATTTTTAAAAGGAATACAAATGGCCCCAAACAATATAAAATCCACAATGTTCAGTACTCACTCAAAAATTACCAAGGAACAAGACAAAGGTGCTTATATTTAACATAGTGTTGAGCAGACCAACTAGGCAGAAAAAGAAAATTCATCCAAGTTGGGGAGGAAGTAAAAGTGTCAGTGTTTGCATAGCATGATATTATATGTAGAAAATTCTAAAGACTTTAGCAAAAACTGTTAGAACTAATAAACAAATTCTATAAAATTACAGAATACAAAATCAACTTATAAAAATCTGTCGCATTTTATACACTAATATCAAACTATCAAAAAGATAAATTAAGAAAAATATCTCACTTATGTTGTGTCAAAAAGAGTAAAATTACCTAGAAATAAATTTTTTAAATGAGGTGAAAAACCTGTACAATGAAAAGTATAACAAGTCAACAACTAAGTTGAAAAAACAATTAAATGGAAAAGTATTCCATGTTCATAAACGGAAAAATTAATATTGTTTTAATATCCATGTTACCCAAAGCAATGTACAGATTGAAAGCAATACCAAGAAAAATTCCAGTGGAATTTTTTATAGAAATAAACAATTCTGAAATTTGAATGGATCTACGAAAGATCCTGGGTTTCCAGGTGGCACAGTGGTAAAGAATCCTCCTGCCAATGCAGGAGAAGCAAAAGATGCGGGTTTGATCCCTGGGTCAGGAAGATCCCCTGAAGTAAGAAATGGAAACATGCCCCAGTATTCTTACCTGGAAAATTCCATGGATAGAGGAGCCTGGTAGGCTACATGTCTATGGAGTCACAAGAGTCAGACATGACTGAACATGCATGCACACATGCACATGTGCACACATATGCGCACACACACACACACACACACACAAGACCCTAAATAGCCAAAGCGATCTTGAGAAAGAACAAAGCTGGAGGCTTTAGGCTTTCTGATTTCAAACTTTATTATAAAGCTAACATAATCAAAATAGTATGGTATTGGTTTAAAAACAGACACATTGATCAAGGGAACAGAATAGAGAGCCCAGAAATAAAACCACACATATGTGGTCAATAGGCTTCCCTGGTGGCTTACATGGTAAAGAATCTGCCTGCAATCTGGGGACCTGGGTTCGATCGCTGGGTTGGGAAGATCTCCTGGAGAGGAGAATGGCAACCCACTCCAATATTCTTGCCTGGAGAATTCCATGGACAGAGAAGCCTGGTGGGCTACAGTCCATGGGGTCGCATAGAGTCAGACAGCCCTGAGAGACTAACACACATGTGGTGGGTTAATTTACCACAAAGGAGCTAATATTAGACGAGGGGAAATGACAGTTTTTTTCAGTGATTGTTGTTGGGAAAACTGGATAGCACATGCAAAGAAAAAAAATGAAACCCAATCACTATCTTATACCATCCATAAAAATGAGGCCGAGATGGATTAAAGACTTGAACATAAAATCTGAAATCATAAAACTCCTAAAATAAAACATAGCTGATAAGCTTCTTGATTCAGGCCTTGGCATGACTTTTTTGGATTTGACATCACAAGCAAAGACAACAAAAGAAAAAAATAAATGAATGAGACCACATTAAACTTAAAAGCTTCCTTACAGCAAAAGAAAACTATCAACAAAATGAGAAGGCAACCTACTGAATGGGGGTATGTATTTGTAAGTCATAAATCTCATAAGGGTTTGATATCCTAAATATGTGAATAACTCATACAACTCAGTAACAAAAAAACTACAAACAATCCGATTTCAAAACGAGGCAAAGGATCTGAGTAGACATCCTCTCAAAGAAGACATACAGACGGCCAAAGGGCACATAAAAAGGTGCTCAGCATCATTAGTCATCAGGGAAATGCAAGTCAAGACTGCAGCAGCCAGCATCTCACACCTGCTAGAGAGGCTATCATCAAAAAGAAAGAAGTTTTGGTGAGGATGCGAAGGAAAAGGAACTTTTGTGCACTGTTGGCGTGAACGTAACAGGCACTGTGGAAAGCAGGATAGAGGTTCCTCAAAAAAGTAAACCTAGAACTGCCATATGATCCAACAATTCCATTTCAGGGTGTTTATCAGAATAGAATGACAGCACTAACTCAAAAAGGCATCTGCCTCCCCATGTTCATTGCAGCATTACTGCAACAGCCAGGACAGGAAGCAACCTAAGTGTCCATCAGTGAATGAACAGATGAAGACAATGTGGTGTGTATATATATATACATATAAAATGAAACATGGTTCAGCTGTAAAAAATGAAGTCTTGCCACTTGTGACAATATGGATGGACTTGGAGGGCACTTTGCTAAGCGAAGTCAGTCAGACGAAGAAAGGCAAATACCATATGCTGTCACTTATAGTGGAGTCTAACTTCCACAGCAACAACGAAAAACCAACCACCAAGCTCATAGGTACAGAGAACACACTGGTAAATTGCCAGAGGTAGAGGGTGTGAGGTGGATCAAATGAGTAAAAGTGGCCCAAAGGTGCGAACTTCCAGCTGTAAAATAAGTCACAGGGAAGTAATGTACAACATAGTGACTACAAGTATTAATTACTAATAAATACTATAATAATTAAAATAACTATCATATAATAGTTATTATTTTATTGTTAATATTAATGACAGAGCATTGTACATTTGAAAGTTGCTAAGAAAGTGAATCTTAAAAGATCATATCACAAGAAAACATGTGACTATGTATGTGACAAGTGTTACCTAGACATTGTGGTAATAACTTCACAACATACCCAAATACTGAATCATTATGTTGTATATCTGAAACTAATGTAATATTGTATGTCAATTATATTTCAATTTTGAAAACTTTGGCAGGCCTCTCATGACTCAGGAAAGAGATACCAAAAGTATCTCTCACTAGAGACGGACAGACTTAAGGACCCACAGGCAAATGGAGAGAGAGGTAGGAGACCGAGAGATATTGCAAACTTAAGATGGGGGGCTGGAAAAGAACTGAAGCGTGATTGTTGATACACTGGGGCTGATAGAAATGAAATGGATCAAAAGCTTACCAAACTTTGGAGAACATCAAGAACCAACAGTCTTGGGAGAGACTTGGTCTTCTCACAGAGAGCACACGGGGCAGTGTTAGAACAGACATTTTGAACATGGCAAACTAGGTGGCAGTTTTGTAACACGGTCACAAATTCTTTGACACTTTTCTGAGCCTGTGACTGCTTTAATCAGTAGAGTGTAAGTGACACTGTATCCCTTGGTCACCGGAACACTCCTCAAGCCCTGAGCTGCCATGCTGTGAGGAAGCCGAAGCCACGTGGAGCTGTGGTCAGCAGTACCGTCTGAGCGCATAGATCAGCCATCTCAGCCCAAGCATGAAACACGTGAGTGAGAAAGCTATCTTAGAGGGGAATCCCCTACCTCAGCTACTTATCAGCACCCAGCTATCCAAGTCAGCCCAGCTGCGAGCCCAGAAATCACGGAGCAGACAGAGCCATCCCTAGCATATCTCTTCTGAATCTTTGACCTACAGAATATATGAGCGTAGAATAAAATTTTATTTTATACCACTAAGTTTTGAGGTGATTTGACAGGCAATAGATGTTATTGACTGAATTATGTCCCCAGCCCCCGCCAGTGTAATCTTAATGCCTCACAATGTGATCATGTTTGGAGAACAGCCTTTAGAGATGTAAGTATGTTAGAATTGTAGGGTAGGCTTTAAACGATGGGGGTAGGCCCTCATCCAGTCTGACTATGCCCTCATAAGACGAGGGTATGAGGACATTCGGAGAAGCTCCATGGACGCTCCGTATAGAGGCAAGGCCCTGTCAGGACACAGTGGGAAGGTGTAAGAAGGCGGCCTCAGGAGAAATAAGCCCTGCCCAAACCCTGTTCTTGCACTGCTAACCTCCAGAACTAAGAGGAAATAAATTTCTGTTGTTTAAGCCACTCAGTCTATGATACTTTGTTATGGAAGCTCTGGCAAACTCAAGAAAGATCTTTCTTCCCCTCTTCCTGCCTGATTCGGCCAAATCACTGAGTGAAACTTCAAGGTCCTCTTTCGCTAAGGAACCTTCATCCTCTTTTCTTTTCGGTTGTGCTGGGTCTTTGTTGTTGTGCAGACTTTCTCAAGCTGCAGGGAGCAGGGGCTGCTCTCTAGCTGTGGCGCGCCAGCTTCTCACGGCAGTGACTGCTCTCGTTGTGTAGCACGGGCTCGAGAGCAAGCAAGCTCCAGTAGTTGCTGCATGTGGGCTTGCGGGCTCCAGAGCATAGGGTCAGTAGTCTCGGCACAGAGGCCCAGGTGCCCCTCAGCCTGCGGGATCCTCCCAGATCAGGGGTGGAACCGCCATCCCCTACACTGCAGGGCTGACTCTCAGTCACTGGCCCACCAGGGATGCCCCCTTATCGTCATTCTTAACTTTTATTTAAAATCCAAGCTGAATGGCATCCTCTTAGAAACTGGATTTTCGATTCAAAGAAAACCAGGGAATCTCCCCCAGTAAGCATGCAAGAGCAGGAAGATCCAGTCTGCAAAGGCAAACCGATAAAGCAGATACCCGGAAACAAGCAGGTAAAGGAGGGGAGATTCTTAAACATTTCATTTTTCTAGTCTAATAGGACTTTCCTGAGGGCTGGCTGTATTCCATGTATTCTGAGAGACTGGCCTCATGCCTGTCATGAACTGTGTGAATTAATTTGGCTCAAGTTGGCTCCCATAACGTGAGACCCAAATAACCAAAGTGTCAAGTTGGGTTCACTGGTGAGGGACATTCATTCAGTGAGGGCCAAGACCGAAGTATATATGAGGACTCCTGACCCCAGTCGTCACTCCGGCACACACAGAAACACTGAGAACTTTGGTGAGGTCAGGGAATCTTACATGAGCGAGTGGGCAAGATGAGTCAAAGGGACTTGTGCCATAACTGTAAACGTGATCTCATTTGTACTCATAGCCTTAAGAAGCACACAATTCAGGATACTGATTAGGCAAGGGAGTGAAAAATTCATTGCAGCTAGCCTGCTTCTCCTGTGAAGCTCAAGTTTTGAAACCTTTGCAATTATGTACTGGAAATCCATGTGTTACATAATGTATTTCTGGAAAAATGCCCAAGACACATATGTGCTCTATGAAGTTCTAATACTAACATTAATCTAATGAACAGTATATTAGAAAATGATTTGTGTACATCCTAATGGAAAGCATATTTTCTGAGCAAAGCTTGTAGACTGAAATGCAAAAAATAATCCATCCCCTAAACACAGCTTCCAGCTACCACATCAACCAATAAGGTAAGTTGGTGCACCTTTGCAGACTACTGAATGATTGCTCTGTTTTCTGTCGCCCAGGGAAAAGCATTTTCCAAATCTCGTGCAGGTGTCTGAGAGAGACTACCTAAAAGGAAAGAAGCTGAATTCTCCTTTTTGAGCCCCTGGATGACTTTTTTTCATATATAAGCTTATTTGTTTAATATCAGTTCATTTTTCAAATGCTGCAAAATCCAAGCCCCTGTTTATCCCAGGGGGTTAATTTGGTTAAACCAGTCATCATATTGTGACTGGCCTCATATTTTACTCGAAAAGGCATCACATCTTTTATCTTTTATTTGTAGTGATCTTCATATTCATTTTTCAATTGAGGCAGGTATTTCAGGGAGATCTTGCATTGATCTCTAATCTTTTTTTCTCTATTTTTGTAACGTATACTTTTGGCCCTTAAGAAATACCTCTGATAGAAGTTTGCATTTTTTTTTAAAGGAAAAGCAAGAGTTTGAGATCATGAATTTTTTTTAACCTGCTGAAGCGAGAATCAGACTTTGTCACCCAGTAGTTGACACGGCTTTAAATAAAATCTGCATCTCACTATATTTTAAAGTGCATTTGTCTTCAAGAGATGGAGCTTGACTTGACTCTTTGATGGAGCTGACTTCTGATTATTAACAGGTGAGAGGGAGGCCAGGCTCTAAAGAGAGGCTTAAATGATGTAGGAGATGAGAAATTAAATGTTCCTTGCCAACTACAAATGAATTCATGGGTAGAATGTAGAGTCAAGACCAATAGATTCATAAATGCATTTTAAGGAATCTAAATCCCATCTAGCTGTCCTGATAAGCAGCCAAAAGGAATTCCAAATCAAGGTATATGCCTAACTCAGCTGTCTGGCAATCCCAACAGCCTCGTTTCTCACGTCTCAGGTTGCCAGTGTGTGTGCGCAAGCTCAGTCGCTCTGTCATGTCCAACTCTTTGTGACCTTATGGACTGTAGCCTGCCAGGCTCCTCTGTCCTCGGGATTTCCCAGACAAGAATACTGGAGTGGGTTGCCAGATGCTCCTCCAGGGGATCTTCCCGATGCAGGGATCGAACATATCTCCTGCTTCAGCAGGCAGATTCTTTACCACTGAGCCATCCAGGAAGCTGCCAGTATGGGCAGAGTAAAGTTTAAAACTGGAAACCCCGGGGATTCAGAGTCACTTTGAGTTGAGCCATGCAGATTAGTGCACACAAATTAAGCACAAGAGCCAGCAGCTGAATTTACACTTTTAGATGCAAATATAATTAACCCATGACGTTTCAACAGGTCGCTCCTCTTAGGGACTTATTTTCTTGACAACCAGCATTATCCTAATTGAACTGGCAGTTTTCTTTTCTTTCCCAAACTCCTTTCTGGACTCCACATACCTTTTTCAGTCTGATCATCTGTTCTGTTTTCTCTTGTCTAGGAGAAATGTGGATAATGCCCTCTGCGAAGCTCCAGAATTAGAGATACTCTGCAAATGATATCTGTCAAATGTTATTATCATGCTGCACATAACTCTCTGGTCTTGAGTGTATGTTAAGAAATACACTCATCTTTTACTGCTTCTGGCACAATTACAAATTAGCACTCTTCTAAGGGATGCCCTCGAGAGCACAAAAATGGGAGTTTTACGAAGAGACTTAGTGATAGGAGATAGCTTGATAAAAACGATTGAGCACAGGAACTGGGGCCATTAGCAGCTCCATCCCTGACTAGCTGCAAATATTTGAGCAAACCACTTGGCACTCTGGCCCTCAGTCTCCTCATGTAAAATGAGATGTCCAGGGTTAAATAATTTCTGCAGTCCCTTCTAGCCTTAAAACTCTACAACACAGAGAAGAGAAGGAACACTGTTTTGTTAACTCTTTCTCTAGGAAGAGAGCCTTCTCACATTCCAGCACCACCTCTTGTTCTCAGACTGGATGTGCAACAAGGTGATAGAAGGCCTGTACAGGGTTAATTTCTTCCTCTTGTGGTTTAGATTCCTCTGGCACATTGTGTCCAGCCTTAATATTTTACACTGTTAGCCATATTATCTTTTATCTTTTATTTATAGTGATCCTCATATTAGTTTCTCAATAGCAGCTGATGCGGCAGCAGGGACAATCACTGATCTTCCAATTTTTACACTACTTTTACATATCCTGAGGTCGAGGCAGCCTGGGGAGATTGATGGAGCCTTGATGCCTGCCCAGGAGCTGGGTGTTCCTCATGCATGAGAATCAACCACAGGAAACTGAAATTCAACAATCGGCAGTAATCTCAGCCACCTCTCTAGTAAACATAACAGGGCATTCTTTAATAATCGAAAGAGGTGTCTGGGATTTGGTAATGAAAGCACTCCTGCACAAGAGTGCGAATGCAACTCTGGGCCAGCCAGGAGGTGGTAGATTTGGGTAGGGGGAGTGGAAGCGGGGAGGTTGTTTGAAGATACCAGCTTCTCACATGGCAAACATTACTTGAGTCTCAAGCAAGCCAGGAGTAAGCATATACTCCTTCACATTTGTAAAGCCAAATGCTTCTTACGAAATGTGTTTTTTTTAAATTCTGCAACAGATCCTGCTCAGATCATGTTAATGCCTGATGATGACAAAGGAAATGGTCCGTGGAGCTGCATACACTCCACTGGTCACGGAAGCCAGGTGAACAGTTGTGCCCAGAGCTCTGAGTCATTTGCAGGCCCTCATAGGGACAAACCACTCATTGATACTTAAGCGAAGGTCTCCATTCCTTGACACGGCTAAACAGTGGCTTCCCTCAAGCCTCCCTGTGGTCTCAGTTATCTTGAGCTGCTTACTTCTTGCCCCATCTGCTCCTCAGCTAACCTGTCCTGCTTGAGATCAGTGTTGCAGACTTACTCAATCCTCAGCTTTGTGCCTGCCTGGATAAAAAACCATCCCTTGAGGCCTGGCATTCTCTTTTACAATCTGTAGCTGGGGAAACAAGTACTAAACATGGAAGCAAAGTTTCCAGAGTTAGGCCACACACAGGATGCTGAGGAGGCAGGTCAGCAAGAGGTCAACAGGTGGGGCAGATGTGGAACTGCGTACAAGCAGAGCAGGCCCATCACTAGCCTGTAAAAAGATCCCATTCCCTTGGTTGTTACTCAGCATGCATACTACATAGACACACATATTATCTCTGCATTTTTTAAAATAATAGAGTGACTAATAATGTCCTCTAGCGATAAACTGGAGTGTCAAGCTGCTCAGAAATTTCAGGCACAGAACTGCCAGAAACAATTTACTTCTAACAGAATGTGTTATGAAGATTTGGAGTCTACATGGGGTTTGGGCAATGTAATGATTTTCACAGACAGAGCCTCACAAAGGGTTGTGCCTGGTACGTACCTTCTCTTCCTCTGATCAAAAGAAGCTGAGTGGATTCTTTGAGTGTTGAAATCATAATAAGTATATCCAATGACTTTGTCTCATACAGAACCACTGTTTGATATAAATTCACAATAAAAATACATATTTCTTGTACCAGATTTGAACACTTTATATGCTTTTCTTTGGATTCTCTTTGCTCCTTGAATTTAAATACAATTTTCCCTTTTGTTATCTAATCAGGCTTTATAGTTATTTATTTATATTTTTGTTACTGTTGTGCTCAGTTGTGTCCAACTCTTTGTGACCGCAAGGACTATAGCCCACTAGGCTCCTCTGCCCATGCAATTTCCTAGGCAAGAATACCAGAGTAGGTTGCTATCTCCTTCTCTAGGAGATCTTCCTGACCCCAGGGATCAAACCCGTGTCTCCTATGTCTCCTGTAACTGCAGCCGAATTTGTTACCTGCTGAACTATCAGGAAAGCCCCACAGTTATTAATCGGTATCAATAAATAAAAATTCAAGTGGAAACTGGTTCCTCAACAAAAAATAAGATATATAAAATGTAATATCATCTTGTACAAAGCAGGACAAACTCACTGAAAATGATGGGCATGTTTTCTGGATAACATCTCACCCGGTGTTGTTATTAGCAGTATGGTAGAAACAGGAGTAAGAACAATATAATAGTAATAATATTGTGTGTTGCTACCACACACAATCATCTTCAAAACATCAGTAAGTACACGGTTTCACTTGACCGTCAAAAAAATCTTATATGGTAGACGGGCCTGGTATTCTGATTCACATTTTGTAGATGAGGAAACTAAATTCCAGAGATATTAACTGATTCACCCAACTAAGAAGAAAGAGAGTCGAGCTTTCTAAGTACTGGTCTAGACCCCTCCCCAGGAACTGGTGAGACATAAAGTAACAACACTAATAATCGAGAAAGAAACCAAGAACAAAACATCCCCAGAACTCTCCTGGTAAGAAGAGTTTGAAAGTAGCTATTGTTACCTGGAGCTTATCAGAGAGCAAACAAGAGCTCGGAGATTCAGCAAAATGTGCCAGTTGAGGAAATGAAGTGTAGATACTTACAAAATGGTATCTGTAAAAAGTCATAGAATTTGACATTTGCCTGAAAAAGTGTTCATACTTCGGGAAGTAAAGGCCAGATATGACTTGAAACTGTTTAAAAATATAATCCCTAAAGAAGTGTCCTGCTTCCTTGTGTTTTCTAGCCTTAGCTTCAGAGTTTATGTGAACTATTTCTTTGGCTGTTCCCATCTAACATATTACTTTTTTTTCATGAGACAGGAGCACTGCAATATATGATGATTTTATGGAAGAAGAGTTCTAGAGGATTTGGGGTCCGTACACAGGAAAATCACTTAATAGTAAGCACTTGAATGAGAAATAGTAAAGCGTGGAGGGTCAGGATACTTGATGTCAGTCATGAGGAAGGGGGGCTTTTTCCGGTTGTAACTCTCCCTGCTGGTAGACTCTGTAAATTTCTAGGTGCTTGCTCAACACTGGCTTTATGCAGTAGGGTTCAGAATCCTGGCGGCACAAGGGGGTTGGGGGGCGGAGGGAAGTTAGCCCCTTCTTTCCCACTTCTGAGAATCAGGATCATCAGCTGGATGATTTGGGCAGCCAAGGGATTAGACAGTAAAAGTTCAACCATGTTAGCAAATCTTTGAAAAGAGTGACCAATAAAAATATATAAAATGGGCACACGTGTGCAAGCAGCTCAAGCTTCCTGCACAGACAATTATCTTTGTTTTACCTACATGTCCTTCCTTAAGATGCAGTCTGATGTTACCAAATGAATAAACCTTAAATATGGCAAAGTAAATCAAGCCATATAGAGGAGACCAAAAAAAGGGGCAAGAGACAATACAAATTTGAATAATGAAAAACAAGCTTGTTACATCTTTAAAATAGCCGAGAAGTCCCTGAAGAAAAAACAAAGGAAGAATTCTAAGGCAGAACAGCAAGAAAGAGTATTTACCACCACTAAGAATATTAATAAGAACTTGCATCACTGGTTATTTAGGAACTCAGTATATTTTCTTTGCTTTATCTGCACTAAAAGCCACCTAACATAAATCCCAGAACTGCTGAAAAACATGCTTGTCAAACCCTTGCAATAGCTTGGGACCCTGTTATATAAACTTTGGGAGACTAGTAAACTTGAAGTAGAAAGCCTTTTGAAAATACATGTCCTTAACTGTTCTGGCATATTCATCCTCTGTAGGAGTTGTGTGATTCAAAGAACATTAAATAGTAAAATTTTAAAAAGAAGCAGTTGAGAAAACACAGCACTTCAAAAGGCTTAAATCTGGAAGCATTTCAAATCCGAGGTTTAGGATTCCCAATACAGTTTCCTAATCTCCTAATTATTTGAGAATGAGGGCACTTTTATGTACCTCTCTGTTTGGAATCACTGGAAATATCAATTAAACATAATAAATTAAGAGAATCTCCCTTGGGATGTGAGATCATCTTCTATACATGATGGCCTTCTGCTAGTGGTTAGTGATTCTTTAATCAATCCAGAGAGGTTTCTTAAGCCCAAGAAATTTGGTAGAATGATTTAGGGCTCACTTAGAGATGCTACTATCATTAGAACTACCTTTATCTTTAAAAAAAAAAAAAGATGACTTCTATATATAAGCCATGTTCTTCATAGTGATACCAACAAGATCTCTCAACTTCCACAGAGAACATCCAAGTTTATTCCACTTCTGTTCTCACTACCCTTTTACAGTCTCCCTGTGCACAAAACATTGAGAAGGTGTCTCACTAGAGTCACAGCAGCCACATGCAAACCACTTATCACCAGATACCACTGTTGCCACTGGGTGTCATGGCAACCAGAGACATGTCCTAGAGCCTCCATGGGTAACAATGAGGCTATGATCCTCAAGCATCCTCAGTGAAGCCACAGATGTTCTGGGTACATGTGGGGTAAATTTTATTTTCTCCTTTTCTCTAAAATGTTGCTAGAGATATATCAAAAATTATTGCTGAAATTCAATGAATATTGTTTTATTACCTTTTATTAAGAGTCCCATCTCTTTCAAGAACTGGTATATATGTTCTGAGGGGAATAAACTACAGAAATATTCAACTGACAGAGATAATAATGTACTTAACTTTTCTGTTCTTTTGTACACTTTTGTTAAGACAAACTTCTGTTCTTGCCTTCTATTAAGGGTTCTATTCAAATAAAATTGACACGATAAACTGTACATACTTAAAGATCATAATTTGACTAAGTTCTGAAATATATATATATATATACATATATATACCCATGAAACTGCCAACACAATCTAAAAATGGAACATATCCATCACTTGTGAAAGTGTCTCCATACCTCATTCATAATGCCCCTATCTTCTTTCCACATACCACCCCTCCACATCCCCAGATGACCATTGAGAAGCTTTCTATCATTA
Source organism: Antilocapra americana (assembly GCA_007570785.1). Taxonomy (NCBI): domain Eukaryota; kingdom Metazoa; phylum Chordata; class Mammalia; order Artiodactyla; family Antilocapridae; genus Antilocapra; species Antilocapra americana. The sequence continues at coordinate 31,871 of ML662477.1, forward strand.
TAGAGGTGCTTGCATTTTCTAAAAATTTATATAAATGGATTCACACAGTGTCCACTCTTCTGCCTGGCTTCTTATACTCAGTGTTATTTTGAAAGTAATCCATAGTTTGTGGCTATTATTAGTTTATTCCTTTGTTTTGCTGAGTGGTGTTTCATTGTATAAGTATACAACAGTATGTTTATTCATTAACCTGCTGAAGGATGCTTGATGTTGTTACAATTGTATTAACAATAAAGATGCTATGAAGATACATGTACAAGTCTTTGTATGAACAAATGTTTTTATTTTCCTTGAATAAATATCTAGTTATAGAAAAGGCTGGATCATATGGTAAGAGTATCTTTTATCTTTTAAAGAAATAGCCTGATTTCTGAAGTAACTGTACCACTTTCCTGCCAGGCTGGATGAGTTGCAAGCTGGAAGCAAGAATGCCAAGAGACATTTCAACCATCTCAGATATGCAAATGATATCATTCTAAAATTAGAAAGCGAGGAGGAACTAAAAAGCCTCTTGATGAGGGTGAAAGAAGAGCATGAAAAAGCTGGCTTGAAACTTAACAGTAAAAACAACAACAAGAACTAAGATCATGGCATCTGGTCCCAGCATTTCGTGGCTAATAGAAGGGGAAAAGTACAAAAAGTGACAGATTTATTTTCCTGGGCCCCAAAATCCCTGTGGGTGGTGACTGCGTCCGGGGAATCAGAAGACATTCATTCTTTGGGAGGAAAGCTGTGACAAATCTAGACAGCATATTAAAAAGCAGAGACATCATTTTGCTGACAAAAGTCCATATAGTCAAACTTATGGTTTTCCCAGTAGTCATGTACGAATGTGAGAGTTGGACCATAAAGAAGACTGAGCACTAAAGAATTGACTGATTTCATATTGTGGTGCTGGAGAAGACCCTTTAGAGTCCCCTGGTCAGCAAGGAGATCAAACAAGTCAACCCTAAAGGAAATCAATTCTGAATATTCATTGGATAGATTGATGCTGAAGCTGAAGCTCCAATACTTGGGCTACCTGATGCAAAGTGCTAACTCACTGGAAAAGACTCTGAGGCTGGGAAAGACTAAGGGCAAAAGGAGAAGGAGGCAGCCAATGAGATGGTTAGAGAGCATCACTGACTCAAAGGACATGAATTTCAGCAAACTTCAGGAGACACTGGAGGACAGAGTAGCCTGTTATGCTACAGTCCACGGGTTTACACAGAGATGGACATGAGTTAGTGACTGAACAACAACAGTAACAACAAGCAGTGTACAACACTTCCAATTTTTACACTGCCTCACCAATACTTAGTGTGGTTGGACTCTAATTTTAGCCATCCTATAGGTGTGCAGTGGTATCTCCTGTGGTTTTTACTTTTAGCTAATAATTGATTACACTGAACAACTTCATGTGCTTATTTGACATCTATACATCTTCTTGGCAGGATCTCTTTTTAAATATTTTTGCTCATTTTTAAAAACAATTTTCTAATTACTGAGTTTTGAGTTCTATTTCTGTGACAGATACAAGCCTTTTCAAATTGATAATTTGAAAATGTTTTCTTCCAATCTGTAGCTTTTCTTTGACTAATACTGTCTTTCAAAGGTGAAACTTAAATTATTACTGTTTTTCTTTTATGGATCTTGTTTTTGGTGTCATCTCTAAGAAATCTTTGCTTAACCAAGGTCCAACAGATTTTGTCCAAGTTTAACAGATTGATGTTTTGATCTATTTTTAGTTAATTCTTTATATGGTGTGAGGTAGGGATCAAAGCTCATAGTCTTACATATGGATATCTATGGATATTACCCATATACTACATGTTTCCAGCACCATTTGTCAAGAAGACCTTCCTTTCTCTTCTAAACTGGCTTTGCACACCTTTGTAAGTTAATTGTCCTTACATGTGTGGATATGTTTCTGGGATTACCTGATTGACCCACGATATCTGCCTTTTGGTTATAATATATCCTTTTGCTGATTTCTTTTCACTTGCTCATTTAAATGGTCTCCCAGTAATAGAGCCTCACCATTTTACTGGACATACCTAGGTATATCTGAAATGCATTTGGTAAGTTGATGGAATTTGTACTCAAACTTGAATGCAAAATTTCCAAAGGTATTTTTGAAACATTGAGATGAAAAACTATGTATTCTACAGCCTTCCTAATTCAACCCAATGAATTCTAATCCATCCCTAGAAGCTATTTTTGCACATGTATGGGGCTGTAGAGTCTGGGGAGTATGTGAGTGGTATATGCAGGCTATCCTAAAAGATCATTATAGGAGGCAAAGGGAACATTAGAGAAAATAGGTGGTGAAACTCATAGGCCAACTGTTAAAATATTTCAAGTTTTTAAAATATTTACATTAAGATAAATAAGCAAATTATTACAAAATAAAACAAAAATTTAGAGAACATTTCAACATGCTTATTTTGCCAGATGCAACAAGATATGAGGAATAAACAGAAGAAATTTCTAGATCCATGCTGTCTTTTGTTTTTCATCACCATAGGGTGATTGGTTGTATTTTATTCAGTGTATTGTATATGTGCTGTGAATAAGATGTAACTTGCCTCAAAAAGAAATGAGCAAAGAATATACATTGTCAACTTGTCTAAAACATTTTTCAATTAAAACAATTAATAGCCATACTTTGATATGATTATCTTAGAGTGGTGTAGAGAAGGATAATTACGCAACTATTTATTAATCTATGGGTTCAAAGAAGTTTAAAGGCTTGAAGTTTGAGTCTTGTGGAATGTAACCCCCTTTTCCAGTGGGAAATGAACATATACATGCACTTGGGTCGTTTAAAATAAATCAACACAGGTTTGTAGAGGCACCTCCTATTCCAGGCATGGTCAGGTACAGGGAAGAGGAGCAAGAGATATATGCAACTAAGCCTGAATATATTGAGAATTAAGATGAAAACCTAAGGGGCTTCTCTGGTGGCTCAGTGGTATAGAATCTGCTTGCCAGTGCAGGGGACCTGCTTTGATTCCCATCTGGGAAGATCCCACATGCCACAAAGTAACTAAGCCCCAGAGCCACAACTACTGAGCCTGTGCTCTAGAGACTGGGACCCACAACTACTGAGCCTACACACCACAATGACCGAAGCCTACACACCCTCGAGACCATGCTCACAACAAGAAAAACGACTGCAGTGAGAAGCCCACGCACTGCAAATAGAGAGTAACCTCTGCTTGCAACAACTGGAGAAAAGCTTGCACAGCAGTGAAGAAGTACAGCCAAAATATAAGCATGATTATCAAAATTTAAAAATTAATGGCAAAATAATGTTTTTAAAAGATGAAAACCTAAGACGGAAGTGAAAATGTCACCTAGAATTAAGGATACACTTAGGCTGAAAGTGAACATTCTGAAAAAAAGATACAGATAATGCTAAAGATTTCACAAAAAAATCTATTAGAACTAATAAACTTAGCAGTTCGTTTGCAGAATACAAAATCACCATACACACACTACTTACACTTCTGTACACTAACAATTAACAATCTAAAAAAGAAATCAGGAGAACAATTTCATTTATAATAGTATCAAAAATAATAAAATATGAATAAACTTAACTAAAGACATGAAAGACTTGCACACTGAAAACTACAAAATGTTATTGAAAGAAATTAAGGAAGACATAAATGGAACAATATCCCATATTTACAAATTGGAAGACTTAAAGGTTCAAATGTCCATATTACACAAAGCTCTCTACATTTGAATGCAATACCTATCAAAATCCCCTAATTTTTTCAGAAATAAAAGAAATTAGCCTAAAATATATATATAACCACAAAGAACCCTCAATAAACAAAGCAATCTTGAGAAAGAAAAACAAAGTTGAAGACCTCACTTTTTTTTTTTAATCAAGTTTCCTTGTTATGCTGGGTTGAAAATCTGAAGTCCTTAAATGTCCCGAAATCATCCTCATAAATGCATGTTTTAGTTCATTCTCAGTGGCAGGGCTTTCAGCGTCTCAGTGCACTGAGGGACCCTTCCATGTCTACAGCTTGGACTTCTGTCACTGACATTGGCCTGGGTCTCTCAGAGCTTGGCTGTCCTAACAGTGTATCAAGTCTTTCGTGAACCATACTTTTAAAGATTTTAAGGAGCTACTAAGATTCAATCTGAGATTACAGCATTATGCCCACAATTTAAAAAATCTCAAAAGCAAGCCAATCCCCACTCCTAGAATAGTGAAACTAAGCACATTTTCATTCCCAGAACACAGTTCAGAAATTATCAAAGAACACAGCAGAAACTCAATGGCATTTGAAAGAAAGATAAAGTCTCTTCGATTTTTAGCTTCACTAGGATGTCCATTAGTCTGTGCCATTTCTCTGAAATTCCTGGCCTGCAAACTTAGAGCCAGGAGGAACTTTCTGGCCTAAGGGTGATTGGTCGCTATGAATTTGCCGTGTGCCATGCACAGCCCTGAGCACCTGTCACACATGGTCTCTTGAGTTATCCTCCCTCTTTGATGATCTTGTCCACACGGCAGTACTGACCTGAGTATGGGTTCTATCCAGTAACACACCTCCAGTTATGATATGTAGATTCTACGGTCCTATGGCGTCATAGCCATTTTCACTGCCCCTGGCTATGGAACTGCACAGACCAAAGAAGCCTGCCTTTTAGAAAACGTTTCTTTCTCCAAAGTAACTGACAGATTCCATGTCAGCTTGGGTTCACATGTAAAGGGATTAACTTGAGCCTATGGTAACCATATGTGTCAATGCTGACACGTTCTGTAAAATATACTTTCCTTACAAATAAGTCTTTGTCTCAGTCAAGCCTGCTTGGGACAAAACTACCTGAAGAGTAAGCCAAGGTGAGCAGCTGCCTGAGTATTTCCTGCCCTGTAAACTCCTGCCCACCCCAAAGTCAAGAGCCAGGTAAAGTTCTCTGTATACTAAAGACCCTCCAGGTGCCCTGTTCATTCTGCTCCAGTTATTTGCTCAGCCACCTGCAATTCCCTAGGGCCCCTTTTCCTTATGCCAGACTTTTACTTAAGCGGCTTGACAGAAACAGCCACTCTCCCACGCAATAAACTGCAGCCAACTGCAGAGTCTTATTGCTGGTGTAGTGGGTTGAATGATGACCCCCAAATGGATATATTCATGTTCTAACTCTTAACTGTTACCTCACTTGGAAAAAAGGTCTTTGCAAGTTTCATTAAGGATCTTGAGATGGGATTCCCATCCTGTATTAATCAGATGGGTTCTCAATATGATGACAATTGTCCTTATTAAACAAGAAGGGCAGAGGGCAATTTGGACCAGATGAAAGAGAAGATACAGACACCCAAAGGGAGTGAAAACAGAGACTAAGAGATGCGGCCTCAAGCCAAGGAAGCTACTGACCTCTGGAGGCTCAGACAGACGAGGAGTGGACTCTCCCCTAGAACACCTTTAGGGGGTGCAGCCCTACTGACACCTTGATATCAGACGTTTGACCTCTAGAATTGTGAGATAGTACATTTTTATTGTATTATGTTAAGCCTCCAAATTTATGGTGATTTGTTACAGCAGGTACCAGAACCTAATACAGCATACATTAAACCTTTCCTAGACTTCAGCAGTTACCTTTGGTCGTGTGGATCCCAGTAAACTGTGGAAAATTCTGAAAGAGATGGGAATACCAGACCACCTGACCTGTCTCTTGAGAAACCTGTATGCAGGTCAGGAAGCAACAGTTAGGACTGGACATGGAACAACAGACTGGTCCCAAATAGGAAAAGGAGTGCATCAAGGCTGTATATTGTCACCCTGCTTATTTAACTTATATGCAGAGTACATCATGAGAAACGCTGGGCTGGAAGAAGCACAAGCTGGAATCAAGATTGCCAGGAGAAATATCAATAACCTCAGATATGCAGATGACACCACCCTTATGGCAGAAAGTGAAGAGGAACTAAAAAGCCTCTTGATGAAAGTGAAAGAGGAGAGTGAAAAAGTGGGCTTAAAGCTCAGCATTCAGAAAACTAAGATCATGGCATCTGGTCCCATCACTTCATGGGAAACAGATGGGGAAACAGTGGAAACAGTGTCAGAATTTATTTTATGGGGGCTCCAAAATCACTGCAGATGGTGATTGAAGCCATGAAATTAAAAGACGCTTACTCCTTGAAGGAAAGTTATGAACCACCTAGATAGCATATTAAAAAGCAGGGACATTACTCTGCCAAAAAAGGTCCATCTAGTCAAGGTTATGGTTTTTCCAGTAGTTGTGTATGGATATGAGAGCTGAATGGTGAAGAAAGCTGAGTACTGAAGAACTGATGCTTTTGAACTTTGGTGTTGGAGAAGACTCTTGAGAGTCCCTTGGACTGCAAGAAGATCCAGCCAGTCCATCCTAAAGGAGATCAGTCCTGGGTATTCATTGCAAGGTGTGATGCTGAAGCTGAAACTCCAATACTTTGGCCACCTCATGCAAAGTGTTGACTCAGTGGAAAAGACCCTGATGCTGGGAAGAATTGGGGGCAGGAGGAGAAGGGATGACAGAGGATGAGATGGCTGGATGGCATCACTGACTCGATGGACATGGGTTTGGGCACACTCTGGGAGTTGGTGATGGACAGGGAGGCCTGGCATGCTCTGGTTCATGGGGTCGCAAAGAGTTGGACATTACTGAGCGACTGAACTGAACTGCATAAGCTGAAGTGTTTTCAAATAGTCAAAGGGCCCAACATCCCACCACACACTGAAGACCAAGGCACAAGACTACCTTGCATGGAAGCACCAAAACATTTCCACATGGACATTTTCCTCTGCAAAAGTCTGCTCCTTGCTTTTTATCTCTCAGTGTTTCCAGGAAACACACCAAGTGATGCATTTGCGCAAGTACAACAGGTACAACACTTTAATTACACCTAGGTATGGAGCTAATTAGGAAACAAGATAAAAGAGTGAAGATGGAGGTCAAAATATTCCTGCTACTGATCTAACCCTGGCTTAGAATCCAGTTTGAATGAAATGACCCCATAACTGAACCCCACAAATTACTAATCCATAACTGAACTGCTAATACACAGGATGACTTAAACAGAAGAAATCAACTCTCACTCTCAAGGGAGAGAACAAAATTAGTTGAGACAAACAAGCCCACTTAATTCTTTTCAAGGTTCCTATATAAGTCATCTGGTCACCCTGGGGTGGAGTAAAGTAAAGAAGCAGGGCTGACATTATTCTAAGATCTCTCTTGACAGGATCGAAACATCAAGATGGGAAAAGACCACTCCCTCACTCCCCACCTACATTTACAATGTAAAACAAATCAGAAACTACTTTAGTTCTGATTTACTCTTAATATTACTAATAGCTAATCAGGAGCCTTGTGCAAAAACATCTTGATTAGTTTCTAATAAAACTCTTTGGAGGCAGAGCCCTCCATACGCCTCAAAGGGAGGATGTAGACCTCTTATGCGTCAGGATTTTCTCACCAAAAACTCACACACTGTCTTTACTATTCCAGCCAAGTATAACCTAGCCCTACCCGCATTCCTGCTTTACTTGGATTAGCAATAAATATATAGATGGAAATAAAAAAGAGATATCAGGTAGAAATACATAAAATGGTGGGTAAAACATTATAAATGGAGTCAAGTACCACCACCATTCACTATAGTAGAAGTGAACATTCAGCACCAACAGTAATGTTTTTTCCTGTTATGTCAGGAAAATGATAATAAGTCATATGTTCCTACTTTTTAAAATTTATTCAAATCTCATTCTTATATTAACTACTGCATACCAAGTAACATGCTAAGGCTGCATCGATAGAAGAAGAAAAGGTAGTCCCTGGCCCCAAGGAATGTTGCCCAGATATGTAAAAAACCCAACTACAATACAGCGTAGCAAGTGCAACAATCAGGTGTGCAAAAGTTGATGGCAGCGAAAAGGAAAGTGTGACCACAACACTAAACAGAAGACAGCGCAAAAGAGATCATATGTAAACTGAGTTTGGACAAATGAAGGGGGTTTTCCAGGCGCCCAATAGGAAGGAGAGAATTCTTGGAGGAGGGAAAAGCATAATTCAAGATAGTGAATTGTTTATATAATCCTAGAAGAGAAGTAGGGAACAACAGAAGAAATACTTGGATACAGGCATCATGAATATTGGTATGTTTCATTTTGGCAAAACCATTCTAATGGACATTTTAAAGATCAACTCTAGAGGGGATAAACAGAACTAGTAATGACTGCAGGAAACGCTAGAGCCAATTTCTACTATAATCTACCAAAAAGAAACAAAACTGTTTCAGCGACAACACGGTATCACAGAAAGGGCTTACTGTACTTACTTTGGGATCTTGAAAGACACTCATAACTTCAGCTAGTCTCAGCAGAGTGAGTGTATGTGATTCCCTGCATCTGTACCTGCACTGCAATCTTCATGTAAACTCAAGTTCAGGTCCAAGCCTAGGTTCTCTGTGACTCCTCCTCTGTTTGACTCAAAAGCTGTCTCTCTCTTCTTCATTTGCTGTCTCTATGGAAATAGCATAAAAACGTCTATGACTTCTTGGTGTCTTTTGTCATCTGTTTTTTAAATTGAAGTATAGCTGATTTACAATGCCATGTTAGTTTCAGGTGTAGAGTTCAGTGATTAATTTAGATAGACGTCCTTTATCAGATTCTTTTCCATTAATAAGTCATTACAAAATATTGAGTATAGCTCCCTGTGCTATACAATAGATCCTTACAGCTTATCTCTTATATGCCTTCTTTGAATCACTGTAACGCTGGTTGTCTGTATTATTTACATGTTTCAATCATGTTATGACTGAAAACAAAAAATTTATGTTTGCCCATGTCCTGGCCCTAACTTAAAATATGTGTTCATTTATTTCATATTCATTG
>ML662478.1:0-12287 GCA_007570785.1 Antilocapra americana
GCAGCTCCGCACTGGACTGCATCAGCAGCTGGAGGGCCTGGACGCCTGCCTGGGGCAGGTGATGGGAGAGGAGGACTCTGCCCTGGGAAGGACGGGCCCCACATTGGCTGTGAAGAGGTACTTCCAGGGCATCCATGTCTACCTGAAAGAGCAGGAATACAGTGATTGTGCCTGGGAAATCGTCAGACTGGAGATGATGAGAACCTTCTCTTCATCAGCCAGCTTGCAAGAGAGGTTAAGAAGGATGGGTGGAGACCTGAGCACACCTTGACATGACTCTCACTGACTAAGATGCTACATCAGCCTTGTAAACTCACCTGCGGTCATTTCAGAAGACTCTGATTTCTGTTTTATCCATCAAATTTATTGAATTAACTCAGCCCATACATGTCAGTAGTAATAAGCAAGTGGATATAAAAGTATTCAGGTGCAGGGGTATCAATCCATAAGCAATGACTGCCCTGATGTTATTTATTTTTTATTTAATATATTATTTTTTCTCAATATTTTATATTTTCATATAAAAGATGTATATGTTTACATTGTATTAAAAGTTTTAAAATATATTCCCCTTTCTAGTTCATTAAAATTGTAATTTGTTTTATTTATTAAATATTTACCAAGGTAAACTTCTTGAGTTTTTTTCATTTTGAAAACCTAAATCCTTATTTTGTCTATATATACCTATCACAAATCAGTGTTTGTTCATTTTATACCGTGGAACAGTTCTATCACTTTCCAAGAAATGTCTGTCAAAAGGTGGAATTCTGGGAATTTTCTTGGGTGCAGTTGTTAAGACTCTGAGTTTTTCCTCCAAGGAGCCTTGGTTGAGGAACTAGGATCTTATAAACTGTGGAGTGTGCCCCAAAGAAAAAAGGTAGAAAGGAATTATAAAATTGTAGAAAATGGTTAGTCTTAATGCCATAGGCATAACTAACTTATACCCACTCATTAAAGAATGGCTGATATAAATATCTGAGGGAAGAAGTCACCTCCTGCTGGAAAGCTGACGACCTGCGGTGCTGACTGGCTCTCCTGACTCCCTTCACTCTGTCTCCACCTTCTCCTCAGCCCTGCCTCCCTGAGCAATTCACTCCCTTATGCAGTAACTTCACTGCCTCCAACACAGGAGCTCTGATCAGTGCACGGGGTAGTCAGAGTGGAAGCCACAGGAAGAGAGCCAAGTAAAGGAGAGTTCTAGAAACTGCAAAACCTCTGAATTCCAGCTCTGCTATTTACCAGCAGTGAGACTCTGAAACATATCACAAAAACAACAGGTTAGTTTCCTCATCTTTAGTATGGAGACAGTAAGGGTAGTTTCACAGGACTACTGTTTGGATTCAATGAGCCCATATCACACAAGAGGCATCAAGCGCTCCTGGCAGAAATCATCAGGACAGTGGGAATCACAGAGTGGCTGCCCTGAGGGAGGAGACCTGACGGCTGCCCTGAGACAGTGACTGGAAGGCAGCACTAGAAAGGGGCTAGGCCCCTGGTGAAGGTGTTTTCTTTTCAACTTTGCTGCTGGTTTCAGTGTTTTCAGTGTGCGAACTTTCCTTTGCTATAAGCTGAAGAGGATTCCAATTTCTGAGTTTCATATCTCTAGAAGCACTCCTATGAGTTTGGAAAAAACTTTTTGAGAAAAAAGAATTAGTAGAAAACGCTTTGATGTAATACAAAGATGAATAATAGGGAAAGAATAGAGATCTCATATCAGTGCAGAAAATCAAACACATGCAGAGGCAGGAAGGAAAGAGCAGGCCCTGGGAAATGTATTTCTGCCCTCTGGTCCTATGCTGTCCCGGGTTGGATCCTAGTTCTCTTTTCCATAAGGTCCCTTGTCCATCCTCGCTGGCGATGTCACCTCCTGGAGCCTCTGCATTGCTGCTGAAAGACCAAAACCCAACAAAGAGTTCAGATGCCAACTGTTGCCCTTCTCATACTAAAGACGTGGGAAACGTTATTAATGAATGCAGTGTGATTTTCTGAAGCCTCCAATGGACTCAGGCTGAGGGGCGCCTTCCAGCGCTGCTGCTGCTGGTGCCCTGTGCCCACGGCAGCCGCTGCTGCCCCGCCTCCACAGGAGACTCCACTTTAGCAGGCAGGCCTGGTTCAGTCTCCGGTGGGGTCACTGCTGCTCAGTTCCCCTGCGTCTTGGTGCTCGCAAGATTTTGAGAATGGAGTCTCTTTCCTCCACAGTCCTGTGGAAGTCTTGTAATCAAATATCTCTGGCCTTCAGAGTCAGATTTCCTGGAGATTCCCGGGTCCTTTGCTGGATCTGCAGACCTAGAAGCCTGACATGAATCTTAGAACCTTCACAACAATGAGATAACTTTTTTGGTAGTACTATTTTCCAGTTTGTTGGTTTCCCAACTGGCAGGTATGGGATTTATTTTTATTGTGCTTGAGCCCCTTCTACCATCTCATTGTAATTTCTTCTTTGTCTTTGGACATGGGTATCTTTTTTGGGTGGGCTCCAGCATCTTCCTGTGGATGGTTTTCAACAGCTACTTGCGATTTCAGTGCTCTTGCAGGAGATGAGTGAATGTCCTTCTACTCTGCCATCTTGTACCAGAAGCTAAGCCGAAACTTCAGTATTTGACCCTTTGAAATATGCTGAAGCATGTCATGCACACCCCCCATATCTTTTATTCAGCACCATGGACCTATATTTGGCTGAGATATGAACAGGAGGTTAATTACTGGAAATAGGTATGCTCTCTATCTTCAAACAGTATGATTTTCTAAGGAGTTTAATAATCAATGTGTTAACATGTTGCACAGAAAATATCATTACTGAGGTATATCCAAGTTCCTGCAGTAACAAGCCAGGGTTCATTTACAAAAATTGATCAACAAAGATCCCAGCAATTTATACATTTCATTCACCATATTTCAATTTTTATTATTTTAAGAATTTCCTACAGTCTGTACTTTTCAAGATCAAGGCCTTCCTGGAGAAGGAAATGGCAACCCACTCAGTATTATTGCCTGGAAAAGTCCATGGACAGAGGAGCCTGGCGGACTGCAGTCCTTGGGGTTACATGACTGGGCATGTGTGCATGAAGGTGGAGGGAGATGGGTTGGTAGCAATAAACTGGTAGAACTAAAAGAAAAAAAAAAGATCAAAGCTTTGCTTTTTAGTTTTAAACATCCCTCCCCCACATACATCGTCCATCATGACCTTCTAACTGAAAGTCCCTTGAAGGGTGAGGAATTGACACTGAAATATTTACTAGGCATCAAAGATGCTTATTAAGTAGCAAATGGTATATTAAGTGTAAACCTACGTTATGTTGAAATAAAAAACATCTTGATTATGAATTTTAAAGCAACTCATCTGTATGAAATGACTTTTTAAAATTAAAAGTTAGTAAAACTCTCCAGTGGAAAACTATGTATAAATTAGAAAGCTTAACATAAGCTCCTAGGTTAAAAGGAATGAGAAGAAAGAAAGATTTTGAAAATTGAAATTATTTAAGGTAATTACTGGGTCACAAGTTTGTCAACTACAGCTTTTGCTGAATTGAACTAAGATGAACAAAGAAGTAATTTTGAACACATTGTAGATGATTTTGCTTCCACTAAAGTCAGAACCTTAAAGTCTTGTTTTGGCTAAGGAAAATATTTAAACTTGGTGTGAGTTTAAGACTTACCTATACATTTTAAAATATTTTTCAACTACTTGATCATTGCAGGAGAAATTAACCATTTAAATCAAATGAAATCACTTTCCCTTTTGAGGGGCTCCTTTAAGTCTCAGTCTTGTCCTCAAGTCTTCCCACTGGAGGGTCTCAATATCGGTAGATGCCCTTCCAGACTGTAGATTCCTTTCAACTTGCCCCAAATCAGTCCTGTCCCCAGAAACAACCCTGAATCTGGAAACACACCACAATATGCTCTGATTTCCAGCCGCCAATCGCTGCATAAAGGGGCACCAGTGTAAACCGCTCCGGCTAAAATCGCCTCCCAGGAAGGGGAGGATGGACACAGATGCAGGGGCAGAAATCAAAGGCCCTGAGCAAAGTCGCTGCAAAACACCCCTGGGCAGTCTGGTCCTAAAAGGAAGTTTCCTTACTGCTCCCACGGCCCACTCACTCCCGGGGCCACAGTGGCACGTTGGCCTGAGGCTCCTGTCGACCCGGACTCCACGGTTATCCTTGGTGGAACCCGTGCTCAAGTTCAAGGCTGTTGACCTGGAGTCGGTTCCCGCTGGGTGGGCAGGGCCAGTTGGTCTGTTACAGGGGAATCTGCGGTGCCCATCCCAGGAGCAGAGGCATAGGGAAATCGGCTTGGACCTCCTTGTTGAGCTGCAGCTCTGGGGCTCAGTTTCACTAAAGCGCGGAGTTTGGGGGATTCCTGGTCTCTCAGGGAGTGGCAATGGTGATGATCACCATTCTCCAGGGCTGGAGAACACCACCCTCCGTGTCATCAGGGAAGGGATTAGCACCTGGTGATTTTGGTGATGCTGCAGATGTCGGGTTGTGCCAGCCTTTATCCAACTGTTCCCAGCAACTTCCCGCAAATAAGATCTTTAATAGACCAGAACTGTCATTTTCTGCACTTTCCTACAGAAAATAGAAGCTTTTCCCTTCTATTCCAGGCATCAGAGAAGATCACAGCTTCAATGCTTCTTTTGTGTTATTACACTGGAAATGAAATATACTCATGGAAAAGTCTCAATCAAAAAGGAGCTATTCATCTATATGAGTCAACTCAGCTTGAAAGAAAAACCCAAAGCCTAATCTAACTCTATTCTTTAGTCTAAAAGAGAACTCAGAGGGTGACTCCATAGCCTATTCTGACAGTTTAAATTGCACCAAGATAAATCCTGCCACAACTCTGTGCATTTCCTTTTTAGGTCTAATACATACGGTTTGAATTCTTCTACAATGATTACAGGACCATAGTTCCTATTTTCTGATGGTTTATAGCTAACAGTGGAATAATACTGAACATGGGTTAATTCATCAGTTCAGTTCAGTCGCTCAGTTGTGTCTGACTCTTTGTGACCCCATGGACGGCAGCACGGCAGGCCTCCCTGTCCATCACCAACTCCTGAAGTCCACTCAAACTCATGCGAATTGAGTCGGTGATGCCATCCAATGATCTCATCCTCTGTCATCCTCTTCTCCCCCAACTTCAATCTTTCCCAGCATCAAGGTCTTTTCCAAGGAGTCAGTTCTTCACATCAGGTGGCTGAAGTATTGGCGTTTCAGCTTCAGCATCAATCCTTTCAATGAATAGTCAGGACTGATCTCCTGTAGGATGGAGTGGTTGGATCTCCTTGCTGTCCAAAGGACTCTCAAGAGTCTTCTCCAATACCACAGTTCAAAAGCACAGTTTTCTTTATCGTCCAGCTCTCACATCCATACATGACTACTGGAAAAACCATAGCCTTGACTAGATGGACCTTTGTTGGCAAAGTAGTGTTTCTGCTTTTTAATATGCTATCTAGGTTGGTCATAGCTTTTTTTCCAAGGAGCAAGCGTGTTTTAATTTCCTGGCTGCACTCACCATCTGCAGTGAATTTGGAGTGCCCCAAAATAAGGCCTCTTTCCATTGTTTCCCTATCTATTTTCCATGAAGTGATGGGACTGGATGCCACGATCTCAGTTTTCTGAATGTTGAGCTTTAAGCCAACTTTTTCACTCTCCTCTTTCACTTTCATCAAGAGGCTCTTTAGTTCTTCTTCACTTTCTGCCATAAGGGTGGTGTCATCTGCATATCTGAGGTTATTGATATTTCTCTTTGCAATCTGGATTCCAGCTTGTGCTTCATCTTGTCCAGTATTTCTCATGATGTACTCTGCATATAAGTTAAATAAGCAGGGTGACAATATACAGCTTTGATGTACTCCTTTTCCTATTTGGAACCAGTCCATTGTTTCATGTCCAGTTCTAACTGTTGCTTCTTGATCTGCATACAGATTTCTCAGGAGGCAGGTCAGGTGGTCTGCTATTTCTAAATCTTGAAGAATTTTCCAGTTTGTTGTGATCTACACAGTCAAAAGCTTTGGCATAGTCAATAAAGCAGAAGTAGATGTATTTCTGGAACTCTCTTGCTTTTTCGATGATCCAGTGGATGTTGGCAATTTGATCTCTGGTTCCTCTGCCTTTTCTAAAACCAGCCTGAACATCTGGAAGTTTATGGTTCATGTACTGTTGAAGCCTGGCTTGGAGAATTTTGAGAATTACTTTGCTAGCGTGTGAGATGAATGCAATTATGTGGTAGTTTGAACATTCTTTGGCACTGCCTTTCTTTGGGATTGGCATGAATTTTATATTTAGTCAGTTTATAATTTTTCTTTTTCATTAAATGCTTACTATAAAAACATTCTTTGTCTTTTTCTTTAAAATGAAACGCCAAGCTGAATGTACCAGTCAATTAAACAATTTATTTTACAAGTCTTTGACCCTTTTTTTTGATTTGCAGATTTGAATCAAAAATACACTTCCTTTAGCCAGGTTGTGTTTTGCTCTCAAGACCTAGATGTAAATGTAACTAATTCAGTCACTTTTGTAGCTTTGATTTTTTAATAAGAAATTAATCCCAAATCAATAATTAGTTAATTCATAGTAAAATGTTCACTATTTTAAAAATAGTACTAATTAGTAGCAGAAATGAATATCAGGTTGAATGCTACAATGAAAGGGAGAAAACTGGAACTCCATCAGTAGAATGTAGGCCAAGATGTGACAGGATATAAAAAGTTAACTACTAGAATTAATTACTAAACATTTCAGTGCAAATGTCCACTGGACATTGGAGATGGCAATTTACAAGCAATTTCATGAAATGTAAAGCATGGAACAGAAAAACTGATCAAATGGGAGAAAAGTATAAAATGAGAAAAGGACTTAAAATTAAGTCCTATGACCTCAACCTTCTAAGACAGTGAACACCACAAAGGAGGCAGAGATGGAATGGCCATGTGTTAAGAGTGGTGAGAAGACAGAGATGGAAGGGTTGCAACCCCTTAAGACTCAATGCATTCAAGGATATGTAGATGGAAAGTTCTTGCTACTTGGGAAAAGAGATGACATTGACCACCTTAGTGAGAGCTTGCTTGGTAGAATTAATCAACAGAAACCAGCAGGTTTCTGAATGAAGAAGCAATCAATGATGTATTGAACATTATGGAAAATCACAGTACAGGCCCTTTAGGTTTATATTTTTACTTTCCTATTAAGCTAGGAATCTCAAGAGGATACGGAAAGTAACTCAGAAGTAGCAAGACAACAGCAGCACGTCCTCGGGACATGGAACAACACAGATGAGCAGCACTGAGATAAGCATTTCTCCACAACATCCCTTTTCAGAGAATGAGAAGGCTGAAGTGGATGCTCAGAGCACAGGGGCAGCGTGAAAGCCTGGCCACTGGCAGTGCCTCCAGCACAGGTGGCACTCATGCCACAGCAGCGTCCTGGAGGGGGGGAGGGTCACGCCAGTCACAGCTGCAGACTTGCTACCTCCTTAGGACCCAGCGAGCTTTCACAGAGCGGGGCAAGATGTGCCTGGGGACAATGCAATGCAAGGAAATTCTTAATTCCATCACGATGTCTTTGGCTCCTTCAGAGACAAGCAAAATTAAACAATGTTGAATAGAAGGGACACCGGCAGCAATTTTAGTACACTTAGCAGCTAGTGTGACAGAGCCTTCCTGAAAGGACACATGTCAGTAATGTGCGCTCTGGAAGATCACAGTTCCTAAAAGTGGCAACGATCTTTGTGGAAATTCATGTATTTAATATAGGCAATTTGGAAAGAGGACATTGATGAATCAATCTTCTTTCTCTTGTTTCCAATTGGTACAAACAGCACTGAGTAGGAACATTCAAAGTCAGAGAGACATTCAAAGTACATTTAGAGGTTTGGAAACCTGTCTAAGGAATAGGGTCCTAAAAGAAGCAAAAAACATGCGTATATTACTGTTAAAATATCATTTTATTAACAAATGATTTCTTAAATAATATTTTTATTAAAATCCTACATAATGTTAATACATTGAGGCTAGAAATTTAAATAAATACAACTATACACAGCCATAACGCTGACCCTGGAGTCCAAGGTAGTCTCTCACGTTAAGGAGCCCTTTCAAAACCTCCCCTAATTCTGTCCAGGAAGTATGTATGCTCTTCCATCTTGGTAACACATGAGGCTTTCTCAGTACCCACATCTGAATGAGTGGTTGGAAAAATAAAGAAAAAAGGTTCTTCGCTGGACTCTATCTGCAAACAACAGGATGGCCCATCTGGACAGGAGGTGAGAAACGCAGGTGTCTTCACTATGAATGAGAACAGCACGTTGACCTGAGGAGGTCTCCTGCAAAGGGTCCTTGTCAACTGAAAGATACTGACAACATGACTGCCAGAGCTCAGTTTTTTGGGAGGACTTACTGAGGACTATAACTGGAGGACAAACTTTCCTTGGCTCTGAGGAACTGCTCTAAGGACTTAGAGGGTGTCAGTATACACATGACTGCGGTGAAGGGGTTACGTGCCATCACTTGGTAGAAGGTGGCTAAGAGTCAGGAGGAACAGATGTGTCTCTGAAAGATCTTAGAGCTTTTCTAAGTACGAGAAGTTGCAAAAATTGGGCTCATAAATTTTTCTCAGGAAATTATCTAACTCTCTGCTGGCCTGTTGGACTAGGAATAGATAGGGAAGCCTGGCATGCCACTATCAATGGGCTTGCAAAGAGTTGGACATGACTGAGTGAACTGAACTGCTGGCCTGTTGAGTCAGTTTTCCTACAGCACAGAGCGCCTCTTTCCTGATCTCCACCCTGAACTCCTTTCAAGCATGTGTTGGAGGTCAGGGACTGCAGTGGGTAATGGCTTCATTCGGGTAGAACCAGATGCGGAGTGTCATTTTAGTTGTCATCTTATAGGAGAAATTTCACAGCTAAAATGGCTGGAAATTGTTAAGATATTTTTCTTTTGTTCTTAAACTCACAAGAAAAGTCAAGAGTTTAAAATACAAAGATACCCGGGGTTAGCTCTTATAGGGTTAATAAAGTTACTTTACTATATTTCATTGACGAAAGTGTGAAAGTGTTAGTCACTAGTTGTGTCCGACTCTTTGCAACTCCACGGACTATAGCTCTCCAGGCTTCTCTGTCGGAATTTTCCAGGGAAGAATATTGAAGTCGACTGCCATTCCCTTCACCAGTGGATCTCCCCTACCTTGGGACTGAACCCAGGTCTCCTGCATTGCAGACAGATACTTTACCATCGGAACCACCAGGGAAGCCCATATTTCATTGAAGAAATCACTCATAAAATCTTAGACCTACCACCTCGTGGCTTGTGGGATCTCATTTTTCATACCAGGGACTAAATCCACGTCACAATGTGAAAGCGCCAGATCCTGACCAGTAGGAAAGTCCCACTCATTTTTTTTTTAATTAGCAGAAAAATCTATTCCCTTCTAACTACTTAATAGCAATTTTGTCTATTTTGATTAGAACTTAAAGAGATTTCTCTAGACTTAAGACCACCTCCCTTATTGCCCTACAAAGCCATAAACAGTGACCCATTAGCATTTGCAGGGGATTTAAGGGCCTTTGTAATCTCATTCTCCTCCTTCAGCACTTCCCTGGTGGCTTAGATGGGAAAGTGTGTGCCTGCACTGTGGGAGACCCGGGTTCGATCCCTGGATCAGGAAGATCCCCTGGAGAAGGAAATGGCAACCAACTCCAAAAATCCCATGGATGGAGGATCCTGGTAGGCTATAGTTCATGGGACCTCAAGACTGAGCAACTTTCACTTTTCCCTTTCTCCTCCTTCAACTTATTTTTTTGGTTTCCCAGTATCATATTCATTTGAATCCTTCACTCTTTTTAATGGGTTTGTTCAGACAAATCATTGTAAAGCTCCCTAGGTGCACCTTTGTATTTGGTATATTGGGAACAGTTCAATGCTCCACATTGATATTTCTCTTCAGTTGTATAAATGGTGTGATCCAAATAGGGTTAATGAGAGGACTGAGTTAATATTTTAAAGAGCTTAAAATGGCAAGTCCATTAGTAGCAAACAAAATACAGTTATTACTTTTTAATATTATGATTACTATTACCCAGATTAACATAAGGATTTTTGGATTTATCTGATTCCTTATTTAATTCTAGTTTTCACAAAGCATCTTCTCATTGTTGAGTGGATTTATCACCAGGACAGATGCTCAGCAAGGTTGGTCTCCACAATCCAGCCAGAGAGGGTTAGTTTTCTAGCAACTGGGATTCTCCTCTTCAGTCTCTTGTGAGCTGATGGATGTGACTTCTTCCTTCTCTCCTAAAACTGATCTTCCATGGATTAAATGAAAGAAAAATGAGGTAACTGATCATTGAGCTTCTGGCAGAAGCAGCTGTGTCCCAGCCTTTCCTTGTTCATACTCGCCTCACCCTTCCCCTCTGCCTCAGCCCTGGCCCCAGCTGTGCTGCACTGAGGTTTGCCAACTCAGAATACGTCACTGTGGCAGGGGAAACCACTTCCCTTCTCTCATATTCATGACATCCAGATTTACATTTCTTTTCTTTTTGCCCACAAAACTCATCTCGAATTTTACTTTCTAGGAAAGTTGCAAAGAAAAACAACAACAAAAAAAAATCTAAAGTCTTGAAAATGATAGAGATACAGCCCCTCCGGCTTTCTTTACTTCCTTTTATTGTTCTCACCTCATCATGAATTAGGACTAGAGCAGGAGCAGTGAGACAAATCTTGTCCAGTATGTCAGTATAAATTAAACAAACTTTAACTGAAGAATCACCCGCAAGTAAAGAAAGAAGGCTATTTCTCCCTGACTGAGTAGCATGAGTCTCACTGCCCTGCGTTCTCAGAGGAAGACAGAGACAGAGGAACAAAGAAGCCCAGTGGTATCAACTGACTGAATGAACAACTGACGCTCACTAGGTTCTGTGACAAAAACTGCTGATGAGAGACAGCAACACCACTGAATCTCATTCCTCCAACTCAGAAACTTTGAACATCACACGCATTCAAAAAATTAAGAGAATTGAATGATAAAATCTATACTTGGTAAAAAAAAAATCTCTCTACTAAAGGTGAAATAATTGCAGTTGGATAATTCCTCTGTCAACCTGCACAAACACACCTTGCTCTCAGCATGTGAGCGCTACTGACACTCTGGACACTTGCGGACATGGGTCAGGAGAAGAGGGGTCACCACCGGGAACTCGGGTCCTTCACACAAACACTCCAGGGGAGAAGGTGGGGCTTTAGGAAGACAATCTATTTTCCCAACAAGTAAACAAGCCCTCCACAGAAAGGAGATTTCCGAGTCCTCAGGATGTGGTGCGCCTGCCCTCAGGGAGGGAGTCCAGCAGGTGAGGAGGGGACTCGGTCACTCCAGAGGACAGGGTGTGGCTCCATGTGACCTCTCCCTTGTGAGTGAGGTGCCGCTGGGGAAATACAATTATCCTGGAGTTAGAGTCTCCTCACCCACATTATCTGAGGAGAACCAGGATTCTGGTGGGGGTATTGGCTCAGTCTGTGGAGGGCGATAGGTCCCCAGGAAGAAAATGTTGGGAAGAAAGGGCGATGTCCGTAATGGTCCTGACCTTGTGGTTCCCTGAAGCACAACCATATGGTCCCACAGGAACGTGTTCTAGAAGGAAGAAAAACATGGGAGAAGCTCATGGACTTACAATAATCACAATAATCAGAATCTTCTCTTAATCGAACAACAAAGATAAACCATCATTTATTTCAAAGAGCTTAATTACCAGAGTTAACTGGTAAATACTTTATAAATACAGGAATATAGAGAGCTGAGGGAGCCTGGCTTCTTATGTAAAGTATGAGGGAAAAGTGGCAACTAAAATCAGGGCTACAAATGTGTTCATGGACAAGAGGAGAGCAACATTTATGCATGAGAGACAAAAAACAATAATGTGTGTAATTTCAAGCATACATCACCCCTGAGTTAAGAAAAAGACCTTTCTCATTTGATTGAAAAATATCCATTTGGATGGCACACAAGAAGTTATTGGGAAATATGCAAAATTAATAGTTTAGATTGATGATATTTTCTTTGATCATACTGTGTATACATAAATGAAAATCAAAAAAGGAAGTAAAAGTGTAGACAAATGACTAGAAAATGAAAACTACCATGTTCCCTATTTAATGGCCTTGCTTAGAAAGCATGGCATCAGAGAACCTACCTCAAGGTTCTCCCAGACGCCGTCTCAGCCAGCCCAGCAGCAGCCTCATCTTCCCCATGGCCTTCGTGCTCTCTCTACTGATGGCCCTGGTGCTGGTCAGC
>ML662478.1:12687-39502 GCA_007570785.1 Antilocapra americana
GAAGGACGGGCCCCACACTGGCTGTGAAGAGGTACTTCCAGGGCATCCGTGTCTACCTGAAAGAGAAGGAATACAGCGACTGCGCCTGGGAAATCGTCAGACTGGAGATCATGAGAGCCTTCTCTTCATCAGCCAGCTTGCAAGAAAGGTTAAGAAGGATGGATGGAGACCTGAACTCACCGTGGCATGACTCTCACTGACTAAGATGCCACATCAGCCTTGCACACTTACCTGCTGTCATTTCAGGAGTTTCTGATTTCTGCTTTAGCCACAAATTTACTGAATTACTTAAGCATATATTTTGTAGTATTAAGCAAGGATGTTAAAAACTTAACTCTAGGGTCATCAGTCCTTAAGCAATTATTTCCCTGATTTATTTATTATTTATTTATACTTGTTCTTGTCATATTTATATTTTCATATAAAGATGTTTGCCTTCACATTGTATTAAGTACTAGGAAATATGTTCAGCTTTCCATGTCATTAAATTTGATTTTTTATGTATTAAATTCCTATCAAACTCTTTTAGTTTTTTTTGTGTGTGATATAAAATTTATTCTGCTCTCTTTTAGTGAATGGCATTTTCAAACATATTTTTACTGAATGATTGAATACACACAAAAATGAACTAATCCAGCAATGAGTATTTAAGTAGAAAATCCTGAGTTTTGATCAAAGAAATCTCCACAGGTGACTCTGTCTTACTGCGAACATGTTTGTGCAGTGGTCTCTGTGTAGAAATCCAGACACTGAGTCTGCTTATTCTTAACACCTAAATTCAATCTTCAGTTTTCTAAACAAAAGTGAGTAATTGATGGTGACTTTACTTATTCATTCATTCAGTTCATGTCACATGTATTAATTGAGTATCAAAGTGGCAGATTGTGGAATTGTCTTTAAGAAACACTGGTAAATAAATCTAATTCGGTACCTTCTATGTTGAAACTTTCAGTCTCATAGAGAACAATACATTAAAATAATGTATTTTTAAAAAATTTCAATTATATTAAAAATTACAAAAAGAAGTAATGGAAAACTGGGTTCTCACATCAGAAGATACTTACAGGTAATTTTCACAGGTAATTTTCGGGGAAAAAAAGAGGGCTACCTTTTCTATGGTACCTGCTGCTGCTGCTGCTAAGTCGCTTCAGTCGTGTCTGACTCTGTGCGACCCCATAGACGGCAGCCCACCAGGCTCCCTCGTCCCTGGGATTCTCCAGGCAAGAACACTGGAGTGGCTTGCCATTTCCTTCTCCAAAGCGTGAAAGTGAAAAGTGATACCTGGGAGGTATGTAATTGTAGAAGTCTGACTGGCTGTTGGTCAAGTGGGGCTACAATAAACAAATGTCACGGGTACAAGTACTGATATGAAATTTTTTATTGTATGTCTCGGAGAGGGAAACGGCAACCCACTCCAGTATTCTTGCCTGGAGAATCCCAGGGACAGAGGAGCCCTGGTGAGCTGCCGTCTATGGGGTTGCACAGAGTGAGTGAGTGAGTGAAGTTGCTCAGTCATGTCCGACTGTTTGCGACCCCATGGACTGGGGCATACCAGGCTCCTCCGTCCACGGGCTTTTCCAGGCAAGGGCACTGGAGTGGGTTGCCATTTTCTTCTCCAGAGGATCTTCCCGACCCAAGGATCGAACCCAGGTCTCCCACATTGCAGGCAGACACTTTACGTCTGAGCCACCAGGGAAGCCATGGGGTAGCACAGAGTGGGACACCACTGAAGCCACCGCTGAAGCGACTTAGCAGCAGCAGCAGCAGCAGCGTTGTGACTGGTAATAAGGACATGGGGATGGATGTGGTCACTTATAAGTAGAAGAGACAATGAGAAGAGGACCCTCAGTATTTAAGGGTAAGATAGACGAGAGTCTGCAACGGGCACTGAGACAGAGGGCAGTGCGGTGAGAAGGACACAAGGATGAACAGGGGAGCGGCTACTGAAGGGAAGGAGTGTGCTTCAAAGACACAGTGGGGCCTGCAGGGTGGGTGAGGACTGAACTGTCCCAGGGGACCTGAAATGTACACCACCAGTGACCACAGCAGGATCTGGTTTAGTAGAATTAATGGGGCAGAAACCAGATGGGAGTAAGTGAAGAGGAAGGGGAATTAAGGGTACTGTGTACAGACAACGATTTTGGGAACTTGTTTGTTAAGTAGAGGAGAGAAATAGGGCGGAACTTTGAGGAAAGTGCAGCTTACTATTTCTGTGCATTTTTTTTAATGTTTTTGCAATATGTTTTCTGAGAATTATTTTGAAGAATGTAGGAAATGACAGAAACATGATTATTTAAAATATTTGACTATTTTAAATTATTATTTGGCTAAAATAGCAATTTCTCATTTTTGTAAATAATATTACTTTGTGGTGGACTTGTCACGGTGGAAAGACAGAAAAGTGCATGCAATGATGGACAATTCATTATTTCCCTCAAGAATCATTATGCTAAATTTGTGCCTTATTCAACTCATAGTTTTAGTTCAGTCATCAACATATTGCTTTTGTGACTTGATGTATGATAAGCTTTTTTAGTACTGCACACAGGATAAATCTATATTTTCAGTTTTCCTATTCTAAAATCCATATTAAAAATATATATAGACATCTGATGGGTATCAAGGTCATGTGCAACCATGGCACTTCACACACAAAGTAAAGATGTCTGCCAAATATTAAAAGGTATAGTATCAAGTGACAATGTACGTTGTGGTGAAATCTAAAGCATTTTGGCACAAAAAGATTATACATTTTCATGCAGTTTAATTTGGCAGGATGCTATTTTAAACCAAATGGTAAAACTTAATAAAGCTCTACTAAAACCCTACATAAACTCATCTAGAAATAAAACAGCTTGTTCAGGGAATTCCCTGGAGGTCCAGTAGCTTAGACTCCAAGCTCCCAGTGCAAGGGGTCCGGGTTTCATTCCTGGTCAGGGAACTAGGTGTCACAGACAAAACTAAAGATCCCACTGCAAGGATGATGGGAGACCTTGCATGCAGTAACTAAGACCCACCACAGCCAAAAAAATAAATAAACAAAACAAAAACAGCTTACTAATAGGAGGCTTACCATTTTGCTTACAACAAATGAAACACAGTAAGTTTGAAAGGATGTTGTACGCATGCTTAGTGGTGTTTAACTCTTGCTTCAACTCTTTGCAACCCCATAGATTTACCCACTGGCTCCTCTGTCCATGGGATTATCCCACCAAGAATACTGGAGTGTGTTACCATTTCCTCCTCCAGGGAATCTTCCCAACCCAGGGACTGAACCCCTGTTTCCTGTGGCTCCTACATTGTCAGGTGGATTCTTTACCACTGAGCCACGTGGGAAGCCCTGAAAGTATGTTAACAAATGTAAAATGCTTGGGATAGATATGAATGCGCTTTCTGAACTTGAAAATAAATGGAAAAACAGGAATTAGAAATTGGAAATGCAGGAATAACTGGATGAAAGTATCAATTATTATGGGCTATAAGCATATTTTTAAAGTTAGATTATAGACATCCTGATTTCAACTTTGAAATTTAGATATGAATATAAAAATCTAAACTAAGTGCATTCATATTTTGAGTATTTAACAAAGGAACTTTATTTTCATGTAAATACATCTGATATGTAAAAAGCAGCCAATGACGTGGCTCTTACATATTTTAACGATTTAAGTTCTGTAGAAATTCAGACACACACACACACAAGCAAGATGCAACACCAGTAATTTGTAATATAAAATCAGTTTTGTGTTTGGATCTTCCCAAGTGACTCACAAATTCGGTTTAGTGCAATCTTAAGCAAAATCAGAAGTGGCCTTGAAAGTTTTATAGCAAATACTAGTCACAGTGGGATGCTGCAAAAGAAATTCCAGCGAGCTGAAGTTAATTAAAAATTCTTTAAAACCACAAAAAATGTCAAAATAGCAATTCTTAATAATGAAAACAAGATAATTAAAAAAGCATATTTTGATGAATGGATAAGAAAGCTGTGGTACATATACACAATGGAATATTACTCAGCATTAAGGAAAAATTCATTTGCATCAGTTCTACTCAGATGGACGAAACTGGAGCCCATTATCCAGAGTGAAGTAAGCCAGAAGCAAAAACAACAATACAGTATATTAACGCATATATATGGAATTTAGAAAGACGGTAACGAGAACCCAGCATGCGAGACAGCAACAGGAACGCAGATGTATAGAATAGACTCAGGGCCTTTGTGGATGAGGGAAAGGGTGGGATGATATGGGAGAATGGCATTGAAACATGTTAATTATCATATGTCTAAGCAATAGCCGGCTCAGGATTGATGCTTGGGACTGGTGCAACGAGATTTCCCGGGGGGAGGGAGGAGGGAGGGGGGTTCTGGAGGGGGAGCATATGTAAACCCATGGTGATATCATGTCATTGTTTGGCAAAACTAATAAAAAAAATGTTTAATAAATAAAATAAAATAAAAAAAGAAACTAAAAAAAAATGCATATTTTGAAAACTGAGTAGTTTCCTTTTATTAGAGTGAAGAAAAAACTATAATGAATTCTGGTTTGGGTATAAATAAAACGTACATTTTAAAAGGTGCTGTGAATTTTTAATATTAATAATTGATAGTGTATAATAATTATGCAGCTCTTAATACATAATAGCTTCAATATTTAAAATTTTAATGTTAATAATAGTATTTTAAATAATAGTTTCACTATTTTAAATGGTGCTGTGAATTTTATTGTTAATAATTAATAGTTTATAATAATTACATGGTTATTAATAATAGTTTCAATATTCTCCACCAATTTAAAGCTGTAGGAAAAATAAACCATTAAAAATCATAAAAGGAAGCATATAGAAACAAAGCTTACCTTTTGCCTCAGTCTCCAGTAAGTGTGAGCGCGCATCAGCCGTGTCTCTAAGTCATTCCACTCGGACTGGAGGATCCCATTACTTCGTAGACAGCTGTCCAGATTGTAGATGCCTTTCCCCTTTCCCTGAATTAGTGTTTTCCCCTAGAAACAACTTTGAATCTGAAAACATACCATGACAGGCTCTTATTTCGAGCCATCAATCGCAGCATCATCAGGCACGACGTAAACCGCCCTGGCTAAAATCTCCTTCCAGGAAAGGGAGGGTGAACGCAGGAGCAGGGGCAGAAATCAAAGGCTCTGAGCGAAGCCGCGGCAAAGCTGCCCTGGGCAGTCGGGCCCGAAAAGGAAATTTCCTCACGGCCCCGGCGGCCCCACGCCCTCCCTGGGCCCCGGCAGCTCCTCTCCCGGGGCCGAGGCTCCTGCCGACCGGGACTCCCGGGCTCTCCTCGGCGCTGAACTGGAGGCGGGTCCCGCTGGGTGGGCGGCGCTGTCGGAGTGTTACGGCGACTTGGGGGGCCCCCTCCCGGCCGCTGGGGCGCAGCCAAAGGAGCTTTGGGCGCACGTGAACCGCAGCAGCGCGTGCCATTTCTTCGTGGTCCGCTGAATCACTGAGCTGAACGGCATAATCTATTTGCTGATGGTGCTGGTGATACCTTGCCTCTCCTGGGCTCAAAGCTGTGAAAAGCAGGAAATCCTGTTTTGAGGTATCAGATCAGTCACCAATCACACAAACATGACAGGACCTGCTTTCATTTTCTTTTTTTTTCCCACTACAACGTAGGAGATATCAACATCTAGAAGACACAAGCCACCAGTTGCTATCACTGGATTCTCAGTCTGTTCCAGATCTTAAACCTGTTTCACTCAGAAAACTACAGTACAGTTTGGCGTAAGACCTGCTCGTTAAATTACTCTCTAGCCATGCTGGAGCTGGCGCAGAAGATGAAAATAGACAATCTTCTAGCTTGTCCTTGCTTGGGAAAGTTGTCCCAAAAGTGCCTCCCAGGAGGCAGCAACTGTTTAGAAGAGGAGGACTATAGCCGCCTTGCCTTGGAGATTGTCCAAAGGATGAGTGAAGTGTGCTTTCCCCGTTGAATAAATTTCACAGAAAATTCAGAAAATAATAAAATGATTCTCATAACTCTCTAATCAATTATGTTAATACTACTGTTTGTCAAATCCAAGCAAGCAATCTGCATTGTATTTTCTGTATCAGCTATAAAAACTCTGAGATTCAAGGCTTTATATTTAAAATACATAGGGTTTCCAAAAACAGATATTTTCAGAAATATAAATGACTTAGGCTTTTTTTTTTAAACCTATGTGTCTTGAAATAACCTCATTATAATAAATCATTTATCTTTTTTTGGAAGGTATATGTTGTCCCTTGTATCGACTTTAAAACTATTCATGTCCTAAATATTAAGAGTTCCTTTTTATTCAATGGGAATTTTTAGGACTTCAAGCCTGGGGACACCATCTTAAGTCATCCCGAGAGGACTGCCCCCAGGAGGTATGGGGAAGACCCAGGTTCCCTAGAAGTTTTGCAACAAAAGGCAGGTAGTCTGAACATCAAAAGATTATCATTAACTAAAATTAGATATACCAAGTAAAGGACTATAGCAGTTTTCTATGTATGGAAGATGCAAGAGTGTGGGCTGACTGGAATCATTCCTTTGCTCTGCACCTTAGTTGTCTGGGGCCAGTTTTTTGTGTTTACACATCCTGATCTTCTTTGCCTCAGGGCTCACTGTAGGGAGTGGTCCTGAGTTCCCTCAGGGCTCACTAGCTCAGGGGAAGGGCTGCAATCGCTGATGTGTGTAACATCCTTGTTTACTAACGTCGCAGGAAATACTCCATTTCTTACTAGAAGCTGAGATGTAACTTTTCATAGCAAACTTTCTTCATTATTTTATTACAGACTTCGGTCTGTTAAGGTAATTAATATTAGCTGCTCAAACAGAGAAACATGAAAATAATTGCATTTTGAACACAATAGAGGTTTATCTTCCATCCATGTTAACACCTCAGAGTAAGCATTCCTGATCAGATGGGTCTCTCCCAAACAGTGAATCAGGGACACTTCAATAGAATGTCCTTGCTATCATCAATATGTGATTTTAAATGTCTCTGTGGTGCTTGGGTTTATTCCTCTCCATTGTAAAGGGGGAAAGCCTGATGGATCACATGGCTGTGTTTTCAAGGGCCAGGTCTGTGCAAGGAAAACATGACTTCCAACCATGTTCACCTGACCAGAATTCATTCACATGACCATACCTCACTGTAAAGAGACTAGGAACGGGAGTCTAAGTTTGTAGCTAGTGGGAAGAAGATTCAAGCTTGCTGAAAAAGACCCCTGTTAATTTTTAAACTATGTGCACTAATGTTGTTTTTAGAAGAAACAGCTAATTTTCTTCCTGGTATACATTTTATCCAAGAAATTCTGAGTGCAGATCTGATTCCACAAATTAAAATCAGGCAAGGAACGGGAGGGTATTTACAACATTGTTGGCCCTGTGGGTTCCCAAGGGCATAGATTAAAGTTGAAACACACCTGCTTCTGGGTTGGGAGTACGTGTGTGTACGTCCTTAGTCACTTGGTCATGTCCAACTCTTAGGTGGGGTCCTTACAAATCAGTCTCTGCTGGCTTGAAGCCATGTTGATTACCCCACAGCTCTTCCATACCATTCAACCTCTTAGCAAGGTCCTGGCAGAATGCTTTGGCCTATTATTAATTACTTGAAAGCTGTAGGCTAAGATCTTATCCATTCATCTCTGCTCCCCAGGCAATGTATCGGGTAGAAGGGGTTAGTTAGGATGGACTACCTTGAGTTTGAATCTTGACTTCATCACTTGGTAACTGTGTAGCCTCAGACAAATCACTTACATTTGTAAAGCTTTTTGTCTTTATTGGAAAGTGTACATAATAAAAATTATACATCTGCATTATAGAAGTGTTGACATACACTTTACAATCAGATGAATTTATAGTAAGATGAAAAATGAAAGTAGAAATCTGAACCCTTTAGGAGCTCTGCAGTGTTGCTGTCATCAGCATTCCTGCTTTAGTTTTCCATAGGATGGAGGCTTTAGGAACTGGACAAGGTAGATGGTAATTGTTGCCAGTATTCTTATCCTCAGGGTTCTGTGTATTTTAGTTTCCAAAATTCATCCATCTTTGAGCCCATCACACAGGACCAGTAGAACCTTAGAGACAATCAGACATGAGTAGGAAATCGTTACTGATGAGAAAATACAGACTCAGCTTCAGTAATTTTCCTTATAGCACAAATGACTCGAAATAGTACTCACAATTGAATCCAGATCTCTCTGACTTCAAATCCAGCATAATCTTGCCTCTTGATCTGCTGCCCTTCTATGCTGGGAAATACAAGCAAGTCTCCTATACCGTAGATGATGTGGACAACAGCTTTCAACACAGGAATTTTGTTATGTGACTGCAGCCTTGGAGTCCAGGTGAGGACTGATACTGTAACTGGGAAGAATTAACTTTAAATTTGCCCTGGATCTGCTTCTGTGACTTTAACCCACTTTTATTATTATAAACATCCATAATGGCCTGCCTCAGGGAGATAACCTGACCCCGCCCACCTGTGAAGGACTGACTGTAAGGAAGTAAAACTAACACATTCCCCTGCCTGAGGCTTGCCATTCTAGGGGACATTTGCAAGGATTGAATAGTCTTTTTACTGTTTCCTCCCGTGCATCTCTGTTCCATAAAAGAACCTGGCATCTAGGCCCTGACAAGATGTTTATTTTGAGGCGCTAGCCTCCCATCCTCTTGGGCTGCCGGCTCCCCAATTTAAGTCTCTTCTTTGCCTCAACACTTCCTCCCTCGGATTCGCTGGCCTGTCATGTGGTGAGCAGAGCAAGCGTGAACTCGGTAACAATATGAAATTTAGACCTACCAAAGATCCTTGACAAGGGTGTTGTTGTGCCTGATTCTTCCAGCTTAACAGCACTCGTGAATGGGACTCAGGCATGACCAAAGGAAAGCCTAATTATGTTTCTCCCCTTGATATCACTGAGTAGGTGAAAGGTTTCATTATCCTACCCTCTTCCAAGCTAGAAGTATCACTGCCAGGCCGCTCAGTACCCCTCAGATGCAACAGGTCACCACATCCCAGAAGCAGAAGTCTGCTCAAATCCTGACACGGATCTGAACTCTGGGTCAGCAGAACTGTGGAAGAAAGGGCGGATTGCTTACTCATCATACGGCTATCATTTCCACCTCAGAGTTCTACAAAGGGACAGGAACTCAGCCTGGGCTAGGCTAAGATGGTCATCTCAGGAGAGGGCTGCAGGGTACCCTCTTGGGGAAGGAATGTCAGCAGGTATAGTCAGGTGCAACTTCCTTGAAAGGGGCCTGGAAACTTGGCTCCAAGAGATGGAGCTGAAACCTGGCTTTCTATAGTCCAGAGATTTGGAATGATTACAGGAAGATTGTTGAATCTGGCTGGAAAAATTACATTTCTAGCCTCATTATGAGCTACTCATATCACTGTGTAGTTTGGTTTTTTCCCACAGTGAATTTTCTTCTAGCTCTTAAAACTGTGGTGCTTACTCATGACATAGCTCCTATGAGTCTAAGGAGAGAAAGCATCCAGTGAGCATATGCTTTCAAGGAATTCTTTCTAAGAAAGAAATTATCGGACTTCCTGAGTGGTACAGTGGTAAAGAATTCGCCTGCCAGTGGAGGGGACATGGGCTTGATCCCGGGTCTGGAAGATCCCACAGGCCCTGAGGCAACTAAGCCTGTGCTCTAGAGCCCATGAGTCACAAGAGAAGCCACCACGGTGAGAAACTTCCTTATCACAACAAAGAATAGTACCCCTTGCTGCAATTAAATAAAGTCCAAGCATGGCAATATGACCCAGAGCAGGCAAAATATTAATTAATTAAAAATTTTTTAATTGTATGTTTAAAAAGAAAGAAAGTATTAATGTGCAGAACTTGCAGGTAATTGATCATAGAGATGGGTAAGTAAATTTGCATTCCAGAACTCAAGGATCCTTTGAGAAAGCAAAAAACAAAAACCCAATGCCTTCATCCCAAGAGTCAGCTATTAGAGCTTATCTTTACATGATGCTAGACACAATGTAAGTCAGCCCAGGGAAAACATTTACAAATAAATTGTTAATTAAATATGTGTCTCTTTTTTGGTTTAAATTATCCAAATATGCCAGTTATATGTGTAAACCTACTTTGGAGTAAGATGAATATGTGCATCCAAAAGCACACTTTTCACATTACTAGGATCACTATTATGAATCAGAATTTTTTTTTGCTTTATTTATACATTTGTTTCTTTTGTTTTTAAATTAGTAGGACATCAAAATGTTCTTTGATTTCTAATTTCCTGCCTTCTTTCCAGCTGAAGTCCAAGAGACCAATACAGCCAGTCTCTAAGCCAGTATTTGACTACATCCCATAGATGGCAGTAAATCTCCAATTTCATATCTTTTGTTCAGGAATGCATCACTCACTAGTCAAGTAAGACTCCAAAGCTGAGGGCCTGAAGCACAGGGAGGAGGTTTACCTAAATCTGCATCTCACTGCTTAAGCTTGCTCCAGTCCAATGCTGGATAATGGATCCCTAAAGAGAGGCCGTGAAAGGCTTCCAGGAACAGATGGAGAGCATGGTGCCCTGCATTTATGCTCTCCCTCAGACCTAACTTGATTCACCTGCTTTCTTGTTTAAAGCTCACAGGGTAGCCATCAGAAAAAGAGTAATTTATGTGACGCTCCAGTAGATCTTCTAGTTGTTTCCTTAATTGTATCTGTGCCTGGATGCAGATTCAGTATGTCTTGAAAAACAGGTCAGAAGCTGTAATCATCAATGATAGCCCACAGTATCATCATCATTCAAATAGATTTTGACTCCCAGGATGAGAAGTGTCTTCAGAGCAAGTTTACAAGCTAGATAAGAATACCAGACTCATTGCTATATCCTCATATGCTTCACCTTACAATGAGAATTGTTTAATTCAAGTTGATTATGGCCTTACTGACAACAGGACTCCAAAAAAATTTCCAGTCATCACATTTGAAATACATGGCATTAATTTTGCCTACTGCATTCAACTTACCATCATGCTAAGCACATTCAAAATTAATATGTTTTTATTTTCTTAAATAAACCATCAATTTATTTTCACTAATCTTTTAGAACCTTTTGTCTGTTTAAATAAATTCATGTGCATATCTATTCCTATCATGTCTCCTATGAACACTTACTATATTGGCTAAAAGCAAGAGCCCCAGTAAGAACTAGAAGGGAATAGTAAAATTGGTTAAAATTACTTTTAAAAATGTATTTATTTATTTATTTTTGGCTGTCCATGCAGGCTGTGGGATTTTAGCTTCATGACTAGGGACTGAACCCAGGCCCACAGCAGTGGAAGTCCTAACCACTGGACCACCAGGGATCTCCCCAAATAGTTTAATTTTTGCAGTTTTAATTTTGCAGTTTTTCATTCAAAACTTAAGAGCAACTCTAAATTGCTTTAAAAAAAATATATTGGGTTTACATCAATGGCAATGGAGAATTCAAATGAGTATGACAAGTGTCAAAAAATACATGTAAAAGGACTTCCCTGGTGGTCCAGTGGTTAAGAATCTGCCTTGTAATGCAAGGGACATGGGTTTGATCTCGGTCCAAGAAGGTCTCACGTGCCTCAGAGCAACTAAGCGTGTAAGCCACAACTACTGAGCCCGTGCTCTAGAGTCTGCGGGTCACAACTACTCAGCCCATGAGCCGCAGCTACTGAAGCCTGTGTACCTGGAGCCCGTCCTTCACAATGAGAGAAGCTGCTACAACGAGAAGCCCAAGCACCACAACTGGAGAAACCCCGCGCAGCAACAAAGACCCAGCACAGACAAATAAATAATAAAATAAATTAATTCAGTAGCTTTAAAAAATGTAAAAGTAATATTAACAGTAAAGCAGAAATCAATGCACTTAAGATCCAAATACACAGCACTCAAGATAATAAATGCAAGGTACTTATGAATGAAAAAAGCTGTTGATTGCTTTAAACATAAACCCCACTATTACCTTGAAGAGGAAGAAAAGCCTAAATTTAAATAATACTAAATACCTAGTACTAAAACTACAACAACAAAAAAAATGGGCAAATACAGAGCAAGAAAATATAACGAAGGATATAATTAGAGGTGGCAATGTTAATGTCAATGAGATCTTGATAAATAATTAATATCAATATTAATGTCATTAATATCCAGGACAACTCAATAAAAACATGTTAAATTTGAAAAAGGAAGCCATTATACATAGAAATGCAATTGGATCTATAATTAAATTTTAAAAGCACGGAACTAAATTTCAAATAGGATAAGACTTTTAGTGAAAAAAAGTAGCAATATGTAGTAATGCAAACAGAAACATGGTAGCACTGAAATTTTAGTACAGTGCTCTAAGTTGGTAAAAAAAAATAGAAAAATAATAGAGAAAAGAAGAACTAAAATATGATGTCAAAGAGTATAAACCAGAAGTTTATATATAGGGCCACTATAACCTGGAATAGGAAATATAACTTCTATCAAACATTTATAAATCATTCATGAAAATTATCGTATATTAGACTATCCTGAAAATATCTATAATTCGTCCAGAGCAAACATAAGTTGTATGCTCCAATCACAATGCCTGCAATTAATATTAAAAAAGGTGGCGATAGTGGTAAAGAACCTGCCTACCGATGCAGATAGACATAAAAGACCTGGATTCAATCCCTAGGCTGGGAATTTCCCCTGGAGGAGGGCACAGCAACCGACTCCAGTATTCTTGCCTGAAGAATCCCATGGACAAAGGAGCCTGGCGGTCCATAGTGTTGCAAAGAGTTGGACATAACTGAAGCAACTTAGCACAAAATCAACCATTTAGAGATTTTTAAATCGTCCTGATAAATTATGGGCAAGTCAGAAGAAAAACAATGAAATGAGAAATTTAGTAAGTAATGGAAATTCAATCACTATTCTTCAAATTTGCAGAAGCAAAGTTGCATACTGAGATAAATTCACAGCCTTGAGTGTGTGCGTGCTAAGTTGCTTCAGTTGTGTCTGACTCTTTTGCGATGTCAAGGACTACAGCCTGCCAGTCTAGCTAGTCCCTACCACTAGCTCCATCTGGGAAGCCCGAATTGACAGTTTTAGGAAACATGAATTGAAAATAGATTGGCCTCACTCATTAAAGGGCTTCCCAGGTGACTCATTAGTAAAGAACCAGCCTGCCAATACAGGAGATACAGGAGACACCAGTTCCATCCCTGGATCAGGAAAACCCCTGGAAGAGGACATGGCAAACCATTTCAGTATTCTTGCCTGCACAATCTCATGGACAGAGGAGCCTGGCAAGCTACAGTCCATGGGGTTGCAAAGAGTCGAACACTACAGCTGAGCAGCTGAGCAAGCATGCACACACTCGTTCAAGTCAGTAAGAGAATTCAAATAACATTAAAAGAAATAGGAAAAGGTAACATTCATTAAATGTTCCCTCTGCACCTGGGACTGTGCTAAACACTTTACAGAAAGTATTTCTATCTTCTGAACACCCCTACCAAGATATTAAACAATAACTGGTTCTCTTCAACATGTCCTTTGATACCCTCCTTTACTGAGTACCTACTTTGTGCAAGAACAACAGACCATTGATGCTATGAAGTAGCAGAAATGTGATTCAATTAAAGTCAGAATTTTCCCAAATCTATACACATTCCAGTGTGACAGAATTCAAAATCAGATTAATAAACTAATTCATCATGATTAAGAGCGCCTTAGAAATATAAAGATGATTTGACACCAGAAAGTATATATAAATATAAGTAAAGTCTCTCAGTCATGTCCAACTCTTTTCGACCCCATGGACTGTAACCTACCAGGCTCCTCAGTCCATGTGTGTGTATATATATATATACACACATGTATGTATATATATAAAATGCATAATTTACAAAAATAGACTTTGATAAGTGGCAGTTTCTTAAGGATTAGTTGCAATATGGAGTCAAAAACCCAAAAAGTGTACTTTTAAAATTCATTTACATAACAACGTATCAATCTAACTTGTCCCTTGAATAGGTCTCTTTAACCTATGCATGATTTTGTAGTATATGCATTAGTCATTTGGAAAATACTGGTACAGAGATATTCAGATCTTAGAAAATCTACATATATTTCAAAATATAGAGTCAAGTAATTTATTTGTTAATATCTTCATTGCTGTTGTCATAAAAGTCTTTAAGTATCGGGAAACTGTCAGGATCACAGTGGTAGATTTTTTAATATTCTAATTTTATACTGAAAGCTCAACAGTTATCACTGGCAACAAACATCCTCCCTGAAGTGATAGTTTCATTTTATAAATATCTCAAGAAAATATCTGTCGAATTCCAAATTCTGAATAGCCATTGTTTGTCTGTCATTGTTTGGAGTAAAAATAGAGGTTGTGAAAAGAGTGGCTAATTTAGCTCATAACTCACACAGTCACCAATCCATGTGCTTTTCCTCAGAACAATCACCACACATGCAGCAAAAGTGCTTGCCACACAGCACACTAAAAAAAAACTATCACAGAGAATATTTTTAAAATGTATACTCAAAAATTAAGGTTTCATAAAATTCATAATCTTACTGTTTCACTAAAGTTATTCTTAAGTGAAACTGGAATTTTTCTTCTACTTCAAGAAGATTATAGTGAAAACCATGAGAATTACTAAGACATTTAGGTCCCATGGCTTTGATTGACACTTAGGTTCCTGCAGTCTTACCCACCAGTTTTTGCACCACTCCTAGAAGTTGTTAATGTGGTGAAAAAGCAAATAAGGTCTTCATGTCATTATATAAAGATATAACAACCATTCTGACTTCATGACTCCCCTTTAAAATGTTTTGGGGATCCACAGGGCTCTATAGACCACACTTAAACAATTGCTGGTTTAATGAATTTGCTTGTATCTGCTCTGGTTAAAGTCATTTTAACTTTCAAATTGTAGACTAACTTCCTTGGCTCTTAAGATAAAATCTAACATCT
Source organism: Antilocapra americana (assembly GCA_007570785.1). Taxonomy (NCBI): domain Eukaryota; kingdom Metazoa; phylum Chordata; class Mammalia; order Artiodactyla; family Antilocapridae; genus Antilocapra; species Antilocapra americana. The sequence goes on from ML662478.1 coordinate 27,620, forward strand.
TTCACAAAGTCTATCAGTGGGCCCTTTTCCATATCTCCAAGGTCATTACATGTCATATTTCTATGCATCAGTACCACCCAACTCTGTGGTCTTGTTCCAGAAATTATTGTCGCTGTTCAGTTTCTAAGTCCTGTTTGAACTTTGTGACCCCATGAACTATAACACACCAGACTCCTCTGTCCATGGGGGTTTTCCAGGCAAGAATACTAGAGTGGGTTGCCATTTCCTTCTCTAGGGGATCTTCCAGGATCAGGGATTGAACTTGTATCTCCTGCATTGGCAGGTGGATTCTTTACCACTGAGGCACCAGGGAAACCCTCCAGAAATTGTTATTCAGTCACTAAGTCATGTCCAACTCTTTGCGACCCCATGGACTACAGCATGCTAGGCTTCCCTGTCCTTCACTATCTCCTGGAGTTTTCTCAAACTCGTGTCCATTGAGTCGGTGATGCCATCCAACCATCTCATCCTCTGTCATCCCCTTCTCCTCCTGCCTTCAATCTTTCCCATCATCAAGGTCTTTTCCAATGAGTCAGCTCTTCGCATCAGATAGCCAAAGTATTCTAGCTTCAGCTTCAGCATCAGTCCTTCTAATGAATATTCAGGACTGATTTCCTTCAGGATGAACTGGTTTGATCCCCCTGCAGTCCAAAGGGCTCTCAAGAGTCCTCTCCAGCACCACAGTTCAAAAGCATCAATTCTTTGGCACTCAGGAACTGATGAGCTACCAAGGATACTCACGGCCATAAGCATCTTTTACTTCTCCTGTGTGGCTCAGATCCTGAATGTAAATATTTAATTACTTTGTAACTACTTTTTTCAAAGCAGTGGCCTTTGCTCTAATGTAAGCCTTGTAAGTTCAAGGCCTTCTGCCTCTCATACTCAAGACTCTCTCCCCAGGGCCAAGAAGTAAAAGAATGAACTGTACAACACCCTTCTATAAAAAAGTAGTTTGCAGCAGAAGGACTTTGGGAAAGGTTTCAAAAAGAGGAAGCAGAAAAATATCTTAAAATAAATTTAAATAGTAAAAATGTAACAGTTTTATTAAAGAAAACATGGCATAACCTTATATTAAAGATACAACCTATAAAAGGCACATACCATAAAAATGAATAAATTAATGCAAATAAATAAATAACATACTTACATACAAATATGCATATTTTCTACAATGAGATTCAATCACAGGGCATCAGTTAAATTTCCTCTAACTCTGAGAAGAGTTGGATATCAATGTTCTCCATATTACTGCAGATATCAAGTGTGACTCAAAGTATTTCATAACTGAGGCAGAAATCACAGTTTTGGAAATTACTGAACAATGAAGAGTCTGAGCTAGGACACTAGTCACTGAGAATCAAGTTCTTTCCTCAGTTCAGTTCAGTTCAGTTGCTTAGTCATGTCTGACTCTTTGTGACCCCATGGACTGCAGCACACCAGGCCTCCTTCCTGTCCATTGCCAACTCCTGGAGCCTACTCAAATTCATGTCCATTGAGTCGGCGATGCCATCCAACAATCTCATCCTCTGTCGTCCCCTTCTCCTCCCGATTTCAACCTTTTCCAGCATCAGGGTCTTTTCTAATGAGTCAGCTCTTTGCATCAAGTGGCCAAAGTATTGGAATTTCAGAACAAGTTTCAGAACAAGACCCAGCTTCCCCCTCAGTCAGTCTCTCCCATCAGGAAGCTTCCATAAGCCTCTTATCCTTCTCCATCAGAGGGCAGGCAGACTGAAAACCACAATCACAGAAAACTAACCAATCTGATTACATGGACCACAGCCTTGTCTAACTCAGTGAACCTATGAGCCATGCCGTGTAGGGCCACCCAAGATGGACGGGTCATGGTGGAGAGTTCTGGCAAATCGTGGTCCACTAGAGAAGGGAATGGCAAACCACTTCAGTACTCTTGCCTTGAGAACCCTATGAACAGTATGAAAAGGCAAAAGATAGGTTCCTTCTTAGTTCCTGAGTTTCTTAGGAGTTTGTTAACACAGAGAAAGTGCCGCATGATCTCCACTCTGACGATTTCCCAGGCGCAGTCGCTGTATTCCTTCTCTTTCAGGTAGACACGGATGCCCTGGAAGTACCTCTTCACGGCCAGTGTGGGGCAGTCCTTCCCAGGGCGGAGTCTTCCTCTCCCATCAGGCAGGCATCCAGGTTCTAATTCAATGGAATGCTTATCATCTTACAACTCTGAATTAATGATACAGTTATCTGGATCTTACTTCCTGATAAGATCAACTTTGAAGAAAACATTGCTAGGCTTCTTTTAAAAGGTCTTCTTTCTCCTACCTCTAGATACCCTCTTGGAAGAGCTAATTAGGTGTGAAAGATACCTGAACTTTACATGCATGGATCTCACCTTTGGCTCTGCTACAGAATTTATAATTTGTCAAATTTGGTTTCATTTACCCTCTTTAATTGAGAAAATTTCTGAACACTTACGCTGCGCCAATCATTATGCTGAACTCGGGCCATATCAAGATGATTAAACCTCCAATGTCACCCTCAAGAAGAGTAAAGTGTAGCCACAATTCCTGTCCAGGTATTCAAGCAGTTAGAATGTCTTGCTGCTTTTTTGGCAGCCTCTTTGTCTTAGCCAGCACCATTGTTCTAGCTGTGTCCATGCAAAGGTGTTTGTTGTTTTTCAGTCACTAAGTCATATTTGACTTTTTGGGATCCCATGGACTGCAGTCTGCCAGGCTCCTCTGTCCATAGGGTTCACCCAGCAACAGTACTGCAGGTTGCCATTTTCTTCTCCAGGGGATCTTTCCAATGGTTAAGCGACCAATTTTTTTATTTGCCACATTTATATAATTTTCATATTGTTACCTCTTGCTTGGTATTTGTAGTTTCAATTTGTAAAAGCTGCCCTAAGGATCCTTCGATCTTTTCTATTTCCACTTTGAGGTTTGTTGAAAAAAAGGGAAGAGAAAAATGTAAGTGAAAAGAAGAGGTAATATATTTCCTCTGTGATTTTTCAAGATATCAAAACTTTCCTTCTTCATTGAACATTCCTGGAAAGTAAAATTAAGTTGTGAAAAAGTAATGCATAAAGGCAAATGGAAAGTAAACACTGATATTGAAAAAAAAAAGTGATAAAGATGTCATCTCTGTCCAAATGACAAAATGTCACTTAACTACAAATCAGGGATGAAGAGCTCTACAAAGTAACAGATTTTAGACCACCCCATGTGAGACTGTTTAGCTGCAGACAGAGCCAGAGCAGGGCAGCAGACTCCCAGGCAGAGTGTTAACCTAAAAGGCTAGTTGTCAGCTTTGCTAAATCTAAGAATCTATTTATTTGTCTGTTAACATTTTTCACTCTCTATGGAGGTTATCAGATTCTGAGGTTGTAGTCCTATTAACTCACACTGAAAAGAGACTGGGGTACAGACTGGACAGCCACTTTATTCCTGTGTGAGAGGTCAGCTGTTATGTGGAAACTACTAGATGTTAGTCATTTGGACAAGGCGCCGTGTTCAAGTAAGAGATGAGATCAGAAGTGATCTGAGAATTAAGGGAAGGGAAGAGGTCTTCTCAGGGAAATTCTATCCAGTGCCCATAGCTGGATGAGTGAATTTTGCCCCACATGGGAACAGCTAAATAATGCCTGCTTATTTGTCCAGGCATTGTTAGATATACGTTAGGCCATCCAATCATCACAACAAGCCAGATAGATGTGATTATTATTTCCATATAACTGAGGAGAAAACTGAGGTGCTAAAGGTCACATAGCCAATGCAGACTGAAGCCGGGAAATTAGCCCAGGCAGTCTTGCCCCTGTGTCCACTGTCTCAAGCACTGGATCCAGCCCTCTCCTCTGACAACGTGCTTCCTATGTTGGAGAAATACTTAGCAAGTTCTTACTTTCCAATTCCCGATCTTTGTCACAAAAGTGCCATTCACGCATTCCAAAGACATTATGATCATTACAATACAATTGAAGAGGATACAGTTCCCCTTACGCTTGCTTACTTCCAGTCTTATCTTTTAGATCGTGTTTTTTTGAGCTCTACAAAATCCCCCTGAAATGTCGGAGATCCTGGTTTGATTCCGAGGTTGGGAACATCTGCTGGAGAAGGGATAGGCTATCCATTGCAGTGTTCTTGGGCTTCCCTGGTGGCTCAGCTGGTAAAGAATCTGCCCTCAATGCAGGAGACCTGGGTTTGATCCCTGGGCTGGAAAGATCCCCTGGAGAAGGAAATGGCAACCTACTCCAGTATTCTTGCCTGGAAATTCCCGTGGACAAAGGAGCCTGGTAGGCTACAGTCCATGGGGTCGCAAAGAGTTGGACATGACTTAGTGACTGAACAACAACGACTTGCTGGACACTCCAGTTGTGGCATTACTGCCTTATAGGCTATTAGGGCAATCAGGTGTTACATATAAATTACTTAATTCCAGTTGTACAGAGATAGCTAAAGTAGATGCTTAAGATTAATGAGAAGTAACAAGGACACAGAACAGTAGAGTGGTAAAATACCACTTATCTAATTAATCATGACTTAGCAAATTAAGTAACCTCTCCGAGTTTTTCAATTTCCTTATTTGCAAGTAAGGCGAATTTGCAACCCCATGTACTGTCTCCTGACAGGCTCCTCGGTCCATGGACTTCTCCAGGCAAGAATACTAGAGTGGGTAGCCATTTCCTTCTCCAGGGGAATCTTCCCAACTCAGGGATTGAACTCGGGTCTCTTGCATTGCAGGCAGATTATTTACCATCTGAGCCACTAGGGAAGCCCTCCTTATTTGCAAACATATAAATAATTATAGTAATTATCTCAAAGGGAAGCTGTAGAGATTAAATGAAGTGTTTGTAAATCACTTTCCTGAGAGGTTGTGTATAATTAAAGGTTGCTACCATTAATATTATTAAAAATAATCTGTATCTTACTGATTCAATAAAGATGTATCATTACAAGGTTTGAAAATCATTGCAGCCTCATTCTCCCTGAATATGTGGTAGGATATCACCTCTCAGTAAATATGTAAGGAGATGAGATTGTTTTATTGCACAATGACTGAGGCAACTGTAGTTGGTAGAGAAGAGTGAGAATCACACACACAGGAGAACTCAAAAATTTTAGGGAAACCAGCACTTAATGAGTGGCCAGAAGCTTATACATGCACCATACTTCCCTTTTAACAGATCATCTCAGTGATATTGTTCTCCGACTATGTCTTCCGTGAACTTTAGACCAACTCAGTTGATATTTTTAAGGTATATATGTAATTAAAATTTTTAAAGAAGGGAGAAAAGGGTCAGTAGGAAAAATAAGAAAAATCAAAGTCTTTTATATTGAGTATTTCCTTCTGACCCAGAAAATCCACCATATATTGTACAAAAGTTTCTCCCTTCTCTGACTTTAACTAGACTCTCCTCACCAGGAACAACACAGGAGGTGGGAGAAGCAGTTATACTGCTGTGTATATTTCAGTGGCACACGTGATTTGGAGTCCCCCACCTAGGCACTCATGGCAATATATGCACATTTTTAATTGGCTTCATAAAAAAAAGAGTAGAAAAGGGGGGGAAAATGGCAAAACACAGAAAATCAAAGTTTCAATATTCAATGTTTAAAATGCACCTATTGTCCAAGTCCTCAGAACTTGCTGATAGCTCTCCTTCAGGCAATCCTGCAGAGCCCCCCAACTTCCCAATGGTCCTCCCAGTTTCTGTGCTTTAAATTATAGAACGTGCTAAGAATGGTACCAGACACTTCCCAAGTGCTCCTTACGTATTAGCTCTTCTATTTAAATCTGGTTAGAAGATTATTTCCTGATATTCTGGGTCTGTGGTCAGGAAGACAAGGCAGTTCTCAGATAGCTATTCAGACACAGATTCATGCCAGTCAGCCACTGCAGAGTGAGAGGAGAAACAGCCATTCACTGGGGTGACGAGGCCAAGCCTGTTGCAACAATACCCAGAGTTCTAGACGGAAGCACTCCTACGTGGCACACAGGCCAGCTGTCTACAAGGATCACCCCCACCCTCACTGGATTCTTGGTTCTCCCTGGAGGTTAGGAGCTCAAAATTTCAGCCAGGAAGACACAGGCATCTGGCAGGCAGTCAGGAGGATCCTCTGCTGTGTGCACTCAACTCAGCCTGGAGGCCAGGCCCGAGTTGGGAATCCCCTCGGAAGGAAGGCTGATTCCTTCCTCAGCCTGGATCCTGAAATCCCATTTGACAGCTTGCAATTAGTTTCCTTTTCACTTGTTGCATCAACTTCGTTGCTGTTTTTGCCTGCTGGGGTTCATTACACAATCTCTGATGATGTAACAAAACTCAAGTCACTTGTCGGTTTTCAGTATGTAGAGGGCTTTGCTTTGAGCTGTTTCACTCTAAGGAAGATTCAGAAACTGCCTCAGAGACAGGAAACTCACCCAGAACCCACACAGTGGGACTTGCTCACTTGTCGGCAGAGGGGGCTCTGAGGCTTGTTCAGCTGCTGCAGCCAGTCTGTTGTCCTTTTAACTGTTTTCTCAACCTTAGTTGGCCTGACTCAATGCACCCTGATAGTGATTTTGAGAATTAAAGTCCAGCTCATAGGACGGCCTGGGATCAGAAGGGAAAAGTTAATGCAGGCTTGATGCAGACGGGCATTTTCCAAAAGGGCCAGTCTGAGTGTCCAGCAGCAGTGGGTCTGGCAGCAAATAATGAGAGACAAGGCGTGGGCTGCTCCTGCCTATTCCTGGGCCATCGACCCTCTGATGGGAGCATTCTGAGAGTGACAGGGGTGCAGAGTGTAGGATCCTCTGCTTGGGTATGTTCTGGAGGAGTTAAGAGAGTTAGGCAGAGAGGCCTTCGGCCAAGTATCTAGCTCCAGCTGGATCCCGAAGTGAGCAGGACAAACACTGGGCAATGAGTCTAGCCCAAGGCATATGAAAGATGTCCATAGTGTGAGTAAAGGGAAAAGAGAAAGAGAAAGTGAAAGTCGCTCAGTTGTGTCCTACTCTTTGTGACCCCGTTGACTATACAGTCCATGGAATTCTCCAGGCCAGAATACTGGAGTGGGTAGCTATTCCCTTCTCCAGGGAATCTTCCCAACCCAGGGATCAAACCCATGTCTCCCTCATTGCAGGCAGATTCTTACCAGCTGAGCCACCAGGGAAGCCTAAAGGGAAGAGAGAGAGGCTGCAACCAGAGGCACTCAGATCTCTCTGCATATTGTCCCTCTCCACACCAGGTGGCAGGCCTGAGGGGGGCTCTGGGCCCACCAGCTGTTGCAGTGAGCACAGGGCAACCCCAGCCTGGGCAGAGTCAGCCTCAGGTGCTGAGAGAGGGCAAGAGTGAGGCCGCAGCTGGAAAGTGGAAGACATGCTCTTCCCTCAAGCTGGAGACATTCTTTCAGTCGTGGTCCTCAAGCTTCACAGGAGCTCTCTAGGTTACCAAGCAAAATGTCTCCAGTCTATGTAGTTTGGCCTATTTTTAAATTTGTATAAATGGTATATGTTTTCTTTTGAGTTGAGGTTCTTTTACTCACTACTATGTCTGTGAATTTAGTTGTGTTTCTTACATTTTATTGTTATTAACAACCCTAGTGTAAGCACAGATAACATATTTATTCATGCAATTTTAAGGGATATTTGGGTTGTTTCTAGTTTGCGACTGTTATGAATATTGTTGGTCTGAATATTCTTTACTTATATCCTGATGCAGATTTACATGATTCTTTTTAGGTTAATTAAGAGTGGATTTACTAGGTCATAGGCCATGCATATTTTCAGCTTTCCTAGATAATGTTTTTGAAAGTAGTTGTAGAAATTAACACACCAAACAGCAGTTGCTCCATATAGTCATTAGACTTAATATTTTGGGTCCTTTAACTTTTTTATTTACAGGGAATGTATTTGTTTATTTAAAAATTTGAAAAATCAACCCAAAATGTTTATATAGTGTCTGTAAAGCTGTCCAGAGAAAACAACAAAATTAGTTATTTTCATATGTGTGCTTGTATGAAAATGCAAGGAAAACTTAGTAGCAAAGTTTTCTCTCTACTTTCTATATAAAGTTGCTGTTTAAAAAGTAGCAAATGTCATGAAAAAATTTCATTAATAGTTGCAACAATACTAAAGCATAAATACATTGGAATAAACCTCAGAAAAAATGTGCAAGATACATAATCAAACTAGCAGCAAAAAGTTATTGAGAGACAGCTTTAAAATAGTTCAGGAAAATGGAAATATTTGTTTTTCTTTATGACATAGTTAAGCAATGTTTACTAAGTAAAATTTGTTCACTAAATAACTGTGTTTCTCAGGAGGAGGTAACCTTGGCAGTCTTATTGCACACTCTGATTTCCTTCCTCACTGAGGGAAGATATGAATAAATATCTCCCTTTCACCTCATCACATGCTTACATGCCCCTTGCTCTCTTACAGAAAGAGAGGTTGCTTAATTTTCATTAATGATCAAGATTTAAAACATACTGTCTCAATGTAAGAGGAAAAACTGTTATATTTTTCACTGGCTTCTGGCCATCTAATATGAATCAAAAATGAAATTACAGACTTGTCAGTTCAGTTGCTCACTCATGTCCGATTCCTTACAACCCCATGGACTGCAGCATGCCAGGCTTCCCTGTCCATCATCAACTCCCAGAGCTTGCTCAAACTCATGTCCATCGAGTCGGTGATGCCATCCAACAGTCTCATCTTCTGTTGTCCCCTTCTCCTCCTGCCTTCAATTTTTCCCAGCCTCAGGGTTTTTCCTCAAGTGGCCAAAGTATTGGAATTTCAGCTGAGGTTAAAGGTGAAGATAAAGAGTCCTGTCAAAGCTACTTTAAAAAAAAATTGAAATCTACACTTTATTCAGATTTACTTATTCCCCCAGTTACCCATTCACCCTGCTGGTTGGAGTAACTTCATTTTTATTTATTTATTTATTTAAGGCTATGAGAACGCTGAGATCTTATTAAATAGATTCCCAACCAGAGATCCAACCTGGGTGCCCTGCAGTGAAAGCATGGAATTCCAGCCGCTGAAACTCAAGGGAATTCCCAGATCACCTTAGTTTGTACCCAGTATTGTTTTTCTATTCTGAGATGCTATTTAGAATGGCACATTTTATTAATTTCCATGTTTCCTTAGGTACCTCCAGGCTGTGGCAATTTCTCAGTAATCGACTTTATATGTTCTTATCAGTGGTATCATTTTGAAATGTCAATTTCCAATTTTTTATTGCTAGTGCAAAAAGAGGTGATTGATTTTAAAATTGAACTTTTTGGTGACTTGTTAAATTTATTTTAAAATTCTAATAGCTTATATATTCTTTGTATTCTGTATGTACACAATTATATTATCTTTAGATAGAAAAATATTACCTGAGACAGCCAGCAAGGTATTTGAACAGGCCTCTCACAAAGAAAATATCCAAAGTGGTCAATAAGGATATGAAAATCGTGTCGAACCTTAGAAACAATTAGGCAATATGAGTTAAAACTGTAATAAGACATCACTACGCTTCACTGGAATGGCTAAAATTAAGAAGATAGACAACACCATGTGTTGAAAAGAAAGTAATGCAACTAACATCTCATTCTCTGATAGTGAGAATATAAATTGGTACAAACATTTGAAAAATATGTTTGTTATCATCGACTAAATCTGAACATATGCACATTCTATTACCCAGTTACTTCATCCTAGGCCATATACCCAACAGAAGGCTATACAAATGTGCACCAAAGGATACAAACAAGGATTTTCATAGCAACATTAACTATACTGACAAAAATCAATATAAACTCCATGAAGGCAACTGAAAGGTGGTATAAACTCCATGAAGGCACTTGATAGAGACCGATTAGGAAGCAGCTCATGAACACAACAGCAGGAACTGGGAGGAGGACAAAGGGAAGAAAGCAGAAGGAATTCTTGTTGACAACTCTGCACCCATCCCCTTCTTTCAGTCCCTCGACCTGGGCTTTATTTCCAGTCTTTACAGCCAGGAGAACACCTGGGCAGGACTTCTCCCTGCTTCAGTTCCCAACAACATCTGTGCCCATTCTTCTGTCCAGGGCACAACCCAGCGCCCTCTCTGCCTGAAGACTTCTCCAATTAAATACACAGCCACATTCTGGCATTCAAGAGGGTCCTGAATACACCTTGAGCTGATTTTCCACCATTGATCCCCAGCCACATAACTTGTCCACAACTTGAAGCTCCTTCTACGAGGTCCCTGCAAACACAGGACCTGGCTGTGTGTAAGCTACTCACTCCATCTTGAGCTGTGCTGGCCACCATGAGCCATCACCGCAAGAGGCCAAGTGAGCCCTTGACTAGCCCAATCTTAGCTGTACTATGACTGTAAAAGTATGTACTATATTTTGAAGGCACTGTGAAAAAGATGAATGTAACTATCTCTTTATTAATTTTATATTGGTATGTGTTGAAATGATAACATTTGGGTATTTCATGTTCAATAAAATACACTGCTAAAATTAACCTCACTTGTTTTTCTTTCCTCTTTTGATGTGGCTACTAGAAAATTTTCAATTAAGAAATTTAAAATTTCTTTAAAATTTTAGGAAATTATATTTCTTCTGAGCAGTGCTGAATACATTGTCTGGTAGCATATTGGAAAATCACATAAAGGGTGAAAAATCACCATGTAGTTTCACAAGTCAAACATAATTACTATTAAAATGTTAGTATATTTTAAATGTTAGTATATATTTTCCTTTAGTTTATTTTTTTCCTATATGCTTTTATATAGTTGCATTATATCTACAATTTAATGCCCTGCTTTTGAATATAACTAGCTGCTTTTTATTTTCTAATAATACCAAAAAATAAATTCTTTATAGAAAAAATTAAAATGTGAGAAAAGAAAGGGAAACATTATAGTAACATTTATTCAGTTCTTTCAAACTAAAATATGAAAATACCTAAGAATCCTATCTCACAGATATTCTTCCATTATGAGGAAAAGTTTATGTACAAGCAGTTCTAAAGGTACAAAGTGAGGAACAAAGAATTTTCCTGCTTGCTACATCCTTACGCTAGTGTGCAAAATCAGATATTTAGATTATTTGAAGTATGTACAAAACAAATATGCATCAGGCCTTAGAAATTGTCACAAAGTATCCCTACAACAGGAATCATGGACTTTTATACATGGTCTGTGTAACATTCATTTGCCTGCATAGACATATTACTTAATCTTTACTTTTTAGTTATATTTGGGATAGGAGGAGATTTTCAAATAAAGCAATAAATCTTGGCTGATAAAGTTATGTAATATCTTGCTGCTTATGGTTGAGGCCTACAAATTATTTCAGATGAACTTAGCTTATACCATTCTATTTTAGGTACAAAAAATAAATTTTTTCTAAAATCATAAACTTTTAGAAATAAAGACCCTTTCACAGAAACTAATAATATGAAAAAATAAAAACAAACATCTTTTCCCAATGAAAGAACACTGCTGTAATTCAAATTGACTGGGCAACATTTTTTTAGCATTTAGCAATTCACTGAAAATTTACAAAAACATTAGAAATTCTTCCAGACTATATGAAAAGCAAGGAGCGTAAAAGAAAAAGAGTTTGAGAGGTAGCTAATCATTTAAACCACACAGGAGAACTAAAAGGGAGAACGGAAAGTGGGAAATTCCTCTCAAATAGAAAGAATGGAGGTCCACCCTGTATAAGTAGCCCACACTCAAGGAGGAAGGACACTCACTCTGCAAACTCCTGAAGACTCAGCTTCAGCCTCTACTCACAGAACAGGTCTCCCTGTGTCTGTTTCCATCATGACCCACTGGTGCCTCCTCCAGATGGCTCTCCTGCTGTGTTTCTCCACCACAGCTCTTTCCATGAACTACAGCTTGCTTCAATTCCAACAAAGGCAGAGCACTGCGGTGTGTCAGGAACTCCT
>ML662478.1:44502-70597 GCA_007570785.1 Antilocapra americana
GCAGCAGGCTCCCACAGCGAAAGGTCGAGCAGCCGCCGCGCTCCGTGTGTGCAACGCCCACTCCCGGCGCCCGCGTCGCCCCAGAGCCAGCAGTCAGCGCTGCGGCCGTGTATCTCCTGGGGCGCTACGCCCTCTCATCCTTCCCCAGCCCAACGCCTTCTGCAACCTCGGATTCCAGCGCGTTCGCCACGGCCGCCCCCCAACGCGGCCCAGGTAGGTGTCTCACCCAGATACCGTATTTCACTTTGTCAGTAGTGTCCCTGTAGGAGCGGTTGGCGTAGTCATTTACTCAGCCTTTAGTTTCACTTTGGGCACCGCGCTGTCCCATCCTCAAATCGCCAAGAAACCCATCACTGCTGCCCGGTCCCTTTCTCCGAGCTGTGGTCCCCTCGCGCCGGAAGCGAGCCCCAATCTGTAAAATCAGCTTCATCTCGCGGGGTTTTTTTTTCTCCAACATGGCCTGGTTCAGGTTGACATTTGGAAAGAAAGCCCACCACTCAGGCGATCTTTGCGAAAAGGCAATATTCTGGCTTCCTACTCAGGACAGCGGAAACGAGGCTTTTTCCATAAAAGCGCACCCTTGAATCAGGGCTCCTATAGAAAGCTCCATGGAAAATTCACGTCTTTTCTCTCCAGCAGCTCCACGCGAGTCGGTTGCAAACTCTCCCAAGACTGGGATTGGAAAGCAGAAGCGATCGAACCACCGCGTGCGCGCTCTCGCGGTCGCCTGGAAAAGCAGGCGGTCCGCAGTTCCATCTCAGCGCTCTTTGCTCACCTTTTGGCGGTGCTCGCGAGCCCCTCCCTGCCGCCGTCAGAATTACTGATATTCTCTATGGCCCACACCCACTTCCTGGTGGGAGGAGATATGCTAAACGTGAGAATGGAAAGTGTGAAATTCCTCTCGAAAAGAATGGAGGTCCACCCAGTATAAGTAGCCCACACTCAAGGAGAAGGACACTCACTCTGCAAACTCCTGAAGTCTCAACTTCAGCATCTTCTAGCACAACGGGTTGGCCTGTGTCTGTTTTCATCATATCCTACCCATGCCTCATCCAGATGGTTCTCCTGACAGCTCTTTCCATGAACTACAGCTTGCTTCGATTCCAACAAAGGAGGACCGTTGCAGTGTGTCAGAAACTCTTGCGGCAGTTACCTACAACTCCTCAACACTGCCTCGAGATCAGGATGGACTTCCAGGTCCCTGAGGAGATGGAGCAAGCCCGGCAGTTCCGGAAGGAAGATGCCGTGTTGGTCATCTATGAGATGCTCCAGCAGATCTTCGGCATTCTCACCAGAGACGTCTCCAGCACTGGCTGGTCTGAGACCATCATTGAGGACCTCCTTGTGGAACTCCTAGGGCAGATGGATCATCTGGACCCCATCCAGAAGGAAATAATGCAAAAAAAAAAAATCTTCACTACGGGAGACACGACCGTTCTTCACCTGAAGAAATATTGCTTCAACCTTGGGCAGTACCTGAAGTCCAAGGAGTACAACAGCTGTGCCTGGACAGTCGTGACAGCGGAAATGCTCACAAGCTTTTCTTTCCTGAAGAGCCTAACAGGTTACCTCCGTGACTGAATATCTCCCCACCTGTGGCTCTGGGAACAGACGATGAGACTTTGATATCTCATCCCCAGGAAGTCCCCTCAAACAGTCTCATGGTTATTTGTTCCCTCGACACCGTTGAGTTCTCCTCCGTCTGCAACGCACTCCCAGGGTCCCATCGCCTTGGCTGTTCCTCACATTGTCCAAATGGCTCTAAGCCTATAGACTCACTGACCCCACCTGGCTCCCACCTCTCACAGTCTCAGTCCCACCGCCGGGTTTAACTGTGTCCACACCGCGGTTCCAGCGCCCCAAACCGACTGTGGCATCGCCTACACCCGCTTTCTCTTTGTCCTCCACGCCGTCCCATCAACTCGAGGACATCAACTCAGCGCTGCTACCGTGCTTCATTTCGTGCCCGGCGCCTTTCTCTCTTGTCCAGGTGAGTAGTCTCGTCGCCACTTCCAGATCCCCCTTTGTAGTCTCATCGCCCCGTAGCCGATACTGTCACTGCGGCCACTGCGTTTCATTTCCTTCCGAACTCCCTCCCATAGTCCCGGATCCACCGCGGGATTCGACCGTCCCTCCCGGCTCCACCTCGCCCTCCAATCGTGGTAAAGCCAATAGTCTCATCGCGGCCACTGTGTTCCACACTGTGCCGAACGCTCTCCCGCAGCAAATCGCCTCCTAGCTACCGCGGGATCCGACCGTGTGAGCCACGCCGCAGCAGGCTCCCACAGCGAAAGGTCGAGCAGCCGCCTCGCTCCGTGCGTGCAACGCCCACTCCCGGCGCCCGCGTCGCCCCAGACCCAGCAGTCAGCGCTGCCGCTGCGTTTCTCCTGGGGCGCTACGCCCTCCCATCCTTCCCCAGCGCAGCGTCTTCAGCCACCGAGGAATCCAGCGCGTTCGCCACGGCCGCCCCCCACCCCCATCAACGCGGCCCAGCTGGTAAGTAGTCTCACCCGGATACCGTGTTTCACTTTGTCAGCAGTGCCCCCGTAGGAGCCGGTAGCCAGTATTCTCTTGCTCAGCCTTTAGTTTCACTTTGGGCACGGCGCTGTCCCATCCTCAAATCGCCAAGAAACCCATCACTGCTGCCCGGTCCCTTTCTCTGATCTGTGGTTCCCTCGCGCCGGAAGCGAGCCCGAATCTGTAGAATCAGCTTCATCTTGCGGAGGTTCTTTTCCTGCAACATGGCCTGGTTCAGGTTGACATTTGGAAAGAAAGCCCACCACTCAGGCGATCTTTGCGAAAATGCAATATTCTGGCTTCCTACTCAGCACAGGGGAAACCAGGCTTTTTGCATAAGAGGGCTAACGATATGCGCACCCTTGAACGAGGGCTCCTATAGAAAGCTCCATGGAAACTTCACGTCCTTTCTCTCCAGCAGCTCCACGCCGAGTCAACTGCGAACTCTCCCAAGACTTCGATTCGAAAGCCGAAGCGATCGAACCACGGCGCGCGCGCTCTCGCGGTCGCCTGGAGAAGCAGGCGGTCTGCGGTTCCATCTCAGCGCTCCTTGCTCATCGTTTCGCGGTGCTCGCGCGCCCCCTCCGGCCGTCTGCAGAATCACTGACATTCTCCATGGCCCACACCCACTTGCTGGTGGAAGGAGTGATGCTCTGCTGCATCCCTGCTTGCTCTCTTCGCTGGAACGTCCCTGCGAACCGCTGCCAGTAAAACAAGGAAATCTTCAAACACTTGAAACAGATGCAAAGGATCCGCTCCCAGTCGCGCCTAAAGGACAGAGCCGACTTCAGATTTCCTTGAAAAAGAGAGAAGATCACTCCACTGCAGATGACACAAGGCTCCCGCAATTCCTATCTGATGCTCCAGCAGAGCTTCCAACTCTTCACCTCGGAGGACATCCTTGCTACTTGGAACGACACTCTGCTGGATAAACTCCTCTTGCCCGGATCAGAGCCTGAAACAATTGGAGCAGATGGAAGAAGACAATCTGTGCTGTTCTCATTGGGACTTCCTGCCTGGGAGTATTTCCACGGCATCCATCTCTACCTCGGGGAACAGGAATACAGCCACTTTGCCTGAGAGGCTGTCAGAATGGAAATTAAAAGTGCCTTTCCCTCATGTAAGAATCCTCAAAGAAATGTCAATAATAAAGATGTTTATATTTGTAACACTTCCTTATGTATTCCATTATTGTGTGTTTCCTGTTCCAAAGCAATTGCAACTCATACTTCCTCGGGCACTGAAAACTGAAATGAAAATCATGATTTTCCAGAAACAGGTGTGGACAGCAGAACAGAATATCTTTTCTTCTATAAAGATCTTTTGATCATGATTTAAAAGATCTCTTGATGTCTGCGAGGCTGGTATTTTCTATACTCAACGTTCAGAGTTTCTTTCTCATGGACAGGTTTTCAGGATCCTCTGTTCTTAAAGATGTTTCTCAGTTAATGCTAGGTGTTCTAGAGGTAAAGAATAAACTGTGTGAATTTTCATCATAATAGAAACTTATCTTTCCTTCTCTGAAGAGCACAATGCAGGCCTTCTGGATCAGGTGAATCTTCTGGTTTGCTCGCATTCAAAGAGTGATTTGCAGACACAGCTACCTTCTGTTTTGTGGCTTTTTCCATAATCAACATGTGACTCCAAGTTTGTCTATGGTACTTGAATCTAGTATGCTTGGCAGTAAAGGGATGAAGTCTGGTGGCTCACAGGCGATATGAGCACCAGGACTATACAGGGTGAGAGCACTTTCTCTCATAATCCACAGCCTGGATTTGTCCTCACAGGAATCTCATTGCAAGCAAGTTGGGAAATTATTGCATGATGAATAGATGAAGAGATAAGTTCAGGATGCTGACTTTCAACAACGCACAACAGGAAAGTTGAAAGCTAAGTGTTTGGGAGGCAAAATGAGGGCTGCAGCCCAGGAGACAGCACATCACAGAGCTCTGAGAAGCTGTTCCAAAGAGGCACAGAGGGATATATGTGATTTTGGTGAAGGGGGAATACATGTAATCATTTGTCTATTTTTTGTGGAAGTTTTCTGCCTGTGTTGTGAAGGTTTCTTGGAGTCACAAGAGGCTGTTGTTACCATGAAGGATTTCCATGCTTTTCTAGATATGAGGAGATAGAAGGACAACTGAGTTCTTAAAATGGGCTCCTGAAAACATCTAACCTTCTGAGGACTTGTTCTGCCAGTTCTCCCTGCGCATAGAATGCCTCACTTCTGCCTTCCACCCTGAATTCCTTTCCAGGGGTGTTAAAAATCAGCAGCTGCAATAGCACATGATTTAATCCTTGGGGGAGATGACAAGCGCCAATGGCACGTGCTAGTTTGTACTTGACAGGGCGTGAGAGCATGTTTCACATTTGCACTGTTTGTCCAAATGAAGTTCTGGGTAGGGACTGAGGGGAACAAGTAATGTTCTTGCTTGCACACACTTCGTCATAATACAGTCTGACCCAAATGCTTTTTCGCCAAGTTCATCTTCCGGAAAATGAAAAGAATGCCAGTCATAGTTCACAGTATCATTGACTGTTTGAAAGAAACATTCAAGCTGATCCCCAAAGGCATTGCCTACAGGAAAATATCCACAGTGTAGACACATTACAGGGTGTTTCCTTACTACTGGAGGGAGACAAGAAAAGAATAATCAGGCAGCTCCTTGTAAGTACTTGAGGTTGACAGAAGAAAAAGTGATGAGTGAGTCTTCCATTTGAGTCTAGGCTCAAAAGCCTCATCCTGATCTTCCAAATACTGGAAATAGAAAGTTGAAGACAGTCTTCCTGAAAATGATTTTCAAAAAATATCTCATACATGCTGTGTGCGAGGACAAAAAAAACCCAACAAATTTGTATCAACAAAGAGTTAAGAGATAAAATTAATTGCAATTGATGAAACATTGTATAAATATTTGACACATTACTATGCTTAGTCTATTAATACCACTAACAGTCACTTAATTAGTCTTGCTGTTATCCTGCTGATGAGGTAACATTTATGGTGCAGGAAAATAAATAATAGAAGACAAGATAGCAATTCAAGTAAACATTTGCTTTTCTGTTGGGAGCTGTTCTGGAACTACTGCCAGATGACAAAGTCACGGCACCACTCAAGAAGAAACTACAAAGTGGTTTCTCTTCAGGATCGGAACCTTCCCTCCTTCCTGTTTCTATGCTTTTGTTGTGACTAACTCTGTTTCATTCTTTGATGGCTGGAGTTGTAGGGGCTTCCATGATGAGGTCACGAGAGTCCAGGGTAAAGAAAAAAGATCCTCTGTCCCAAAGAAATATTCCCAAAATGATTAAGCCTACTGAGGCCCGTGGTTGGTGGGCCCCTAACATTCAGCCAGGGAATAAGGCCATGTTCATTTGGAAAACAAGCCCTAAGCCTATTGTGACCTGGCCTCATGAGGAGATTATTATTGATGACTGGAAAAACTTGGGTCACATATCAGGGAAAATTACAGAAACTAAGCCAATTACCTTTTCTCAAAAAAGATTGGGATGCTAGAGATAGTTGTGCTCCCTAGAATCTAAAAGTAGACAGAAAGAAATATGTGAATAATATTGTAAATGGTTTCAAGGTAGATTGTAAAAAACTTATCCCTGCCAGAAATAGTCTTGTGGTGTGTGGGGAGACAGTAAACAGACTGCCACTGACAATGGCTACACTATAAAAAACTCTTGACCTTAGCTGCAGCTACAGTGTGCATTCGCTGAAGCAAGACGCTGTGTTCGCTGAAGCAGCAGGCTGTACAGAATAAGAAAATGGAACAATATGATTCACGACATCATAGACCAGGTTTGGGTAGAATAGAAATATGTTTGGGGGTAAACATGCAACTAAAATATAACAAAGCACTAGGAAAAAACCTTTAACACATCTTAGAAACATGGGATGTTGATCTGAACAGAAAAATATTACAAGAATCATTATGTAGAAAAACACGTGCTATAAAAATTGAAACTAAAAGCAATGAAGATTTTGTCCATCCTTGGACCATCAGAAGACTCCGTGTGATTCCTTCCCCTCAATTCCCTCCCCTCCTAACCCTAACCTTATTCCCTCCCCTTGCCAAGGCCGTTCATCCCTTGGGTACTCCTGGACCCGCTGGAGCTGGACTCTGGCACTTTTCACCCTTTTATGTTAAAGTAGCAACACACATGTGTATACTTATTTAATATATATTGTACAAGTGTGTGTGTGTTTATATATATGTATATATTGTTGTTCACTTGCTTAGCTGTATCCGACTGTTTGTGACCCCATGAACTGTAGCATGCCAGGCTTTCCTGTCCTTCACTATCTCCTAAATTTGCTCAAACTCATGTCCATTGAGTCAGTGATGCCAAGCAACCATCTCATCCTCTGTCACCCCCTTCTCCTCCTGCCCTCAGTCTTCCACAGCATCAGGGTCATTTTCAACGGGTCAGTTTCTTCTCAGCAGGTGGCCAAAGTATTTTAGAGCTTCAGCTTCAGCATCAGTCCTTTCAGTGCATATTCAGGGTTGATTTCCTTTAGGACTGACTGGTTTGATCTCCTTGCAGTCTAAGGGACTCTCAAGACCCTTCTTTAGTACCACAGTTCAAAAACCTCTATTCTTCAGTGCTCAGCTTTCTTTATGGTCCAAATCACATCCATACACGGCTACTGGAGAAACCATAGCTTTGACTACATGGACCTTTGTTGGAAACATGGTATCTCTGCTTTTTAACACATTGTCTATGTTTCTCATATAATTTCTTCCAAAGAAAAAGAGTTGTTTAATTTTGTGGCTGCAGTCACCATCCGTAGTGATTTTGGACCCCTCCAAAAAATGAAATCTAACAGTGTTGCCACTTTTTCTATTTGCCATGAAGTGATGGGACTATATGCCATGATCTTCATTTTTTGAATGTTGATTCAACTATATATATATATTTTGGGGGGGTCTGGCTTAGCTCTGCCTCAAATTGGTTCTCTAAAAAGGTGGTTAATTTAGATCAGGGAAACAAAAGATGTTATAGAGATTCTGTTTTACATGATGGCTGCAGATTTTCAAATTTTGAATTTTTGAAATTGCTATTATAATGGAAAATTTATTTATTGAGATTGGCATATTCATCCAAAAACTCCTCTCTGTTTTGTTTTCCATGCATACAATCTGAACTGTGATACATAGAGTGAAATATTTTAATAAAAAAAGAAATGTTTCAACAATTAGAACATTTAAATAGAATTTGTGACATTTCCAAGTTAAATCCTGATGCTTTTCTAAGTTAAAATTAATTAAACTCTATGTGAACCTACAGTTTAATAGATGAGATGGCACTTGTCATAAAGAATCTGCCTGCAAATGCAGGAGACAAGAGATGGGGGTTCCATCCCTAGGTTGGGAAGATCCCCTCTATGATGACAACCCAATCCAGCATTCTTATCTGGAGAATCCCATGGGCAGAGGAGCCTGGCAAGCTACTATTCATGGGGACACAGTTAGAAATGACTTATGGACTAAACAACAACCATGCAGAGAACTGTAAAACTAGAGAAACAAAAAGGAAAGTTTGTGTGCAATTTTAGATGTTACTATGTTTCACATAAGAAACAATATACCTCTTGGAGTTCACAAGATATCACTGGAAGTCTCAATGCTGGAATGTTTCCACATTTAGTTAAAATATAACGATGAAATGAATCATTGTCTAATTTGTGTAATAAAACTCAAAAAATTTTTAATCCTACTTGGAAACCATGTTAGATCTGAAATATTATCAAGAACATGAGAAAAGTACTTTACCTTATTTTTTAAATTATACATCATTTGTAGCCCATCAAGAACAAATATATGAGTCAGGTATGTTTCATGAAGAAAAATAATAAAACAATAGAAAAATAATAAATTCACTTTATGGAAGTGAAAAAATGGGTAGGCTTAATGTATGAAATTGATACATTGGAAAAAATGATATGGTCATAAAATGTCCATGGCTGAGGATATAAAAACAGAGGGAAAATGGCAAATGCATGTAATAATGAAAATCAATTTTTTTCCATTATTGTAAAAGAAGATGAATACATGGATCTAAGAATATACATTTCACATTACTAGAATCACTACTATGAATGAGAATTGTTTTTTCCTCCCTTCTGTATTTGCTATTTTGTGTTTAAATTGGCAGCACAGCTAACTGTTCTTTGATTTCTAGTTTCCTGCCTTCTTCCCAGCTGGAGTTCAGAGGAGATCAATAGAGCCAGCAAATTGGGAAAACTCAGCAGTGGCCACAGACTGGAAAAGGTCAGTTTTCATTCCAATCCCTAAGAAAGGCAATGCCAAAGAATGCTCAAACTACCGCATAATTGCACTCATCTCACACGCTAGAAAGGAAATGCTCAAAATTCTCCAAGCCAGGTTTCAACAACACATGAACTGTGAACTTGCAGATGTTCAACCTGGTTTTAGAAAAGGCAGAGGAACCAGAGATCAAATTGCCAACATCCGATGGATCATCGAAAAAACAAGAGTGCCAGAAAAAAAAATCTATTTCTGCTTTATTGACTATGCCAAAGCCTTTGACTGTAGATTGTAGATCTTTGATTGTAGATCACAACAAACTGTGCAAAAGTCTTTAAGAGATTGAAACACCAGAGCACCTGACCTGCCTCCTGAAAAATCTGTATGCAGGTCAACAAGCAACAGTTAGAACTGAACATGGAACAACAGACTGGTTCCAAATAAGAAAATGAGTCGTCAAGGCTGTATATTGTCACCCTGCTTATTTCACTTATATGCAGAGTACATCATGAGAAATGCTGGGCTGGAGGAAGCACAAGCTGGAATCAAGATTGCTGGGAGAAATATCAATAACCCCAGATATGCAGATGACACCACCCTTATGGTAGAAAGTGAAGAAGAACTAAAGAGTCTCTTGATGAAAGTGAAAGAGGAGAGTGAAAAAGTTGTCTTAAAGCTCAACATTCAGAAAACTAAGATCATGGCATCCAGTCCCATCACTTCATGGTAAATAGATGGGGAAACAGTGGAAACACTGGCAGACTTTATTTTGGGGGCTCCAAAATCACTGCAGATGGTGACTGCAGCCATGAAATAAAAAGCTTACTCCTTGGAAGAAAAGTTATGACCAACCTAGACATTATATTAAAAAGCAGAGACATTACTTTGCCAACAAAGGTCCATCTAGTCAAGGCTATGGTTTTTCCAGTAGTCACGAATGAATGTGAGAGTTGGACTATAAAGAAAGCTGAGTGCTGAAGAATTTGTGCTTTTGAACTATGGTGTTGGAGAAGACTCTTGAGAGTCCCTTGGACTGCAAGGAGATCCAACCAGTCCATCCTAAAGGAAATCAGTCCTGAATGTTCCTTGGAAGGACTGATGTTGAAGCTGAAACTCCAATACTTTGGCCACCTCATGCGCAGAGTTGACTCATGTGAAAAGACCTTGATGCTGGGAAAGACTTAATGTGAGAGGAGAAGGGAACGACAGAGGATGAGATGGCTGGATGGCATCACCGACTCAATAGACATGAGTTTGAGTAAACTCCGGGAGTTGGTGATGGACAGGGAAGCCTGGTGTGCTGCGGTTCATGGGGTCACAAAGAGTCGGGTAAGACTGAGCTGAGCGACTGAGCTGAACTCAACTGAAGCCAGTATTTGACTACAGCCCATAGACGGCAGTGTAACTCCAGTTCATGTTTGTTCAGGAATGCATCATTCACTAGTCAAGCAAGACTACAAGGCTGAGGACCTAGAACACAAAGATGAAGGCTGCTTCAGATTTTCACTCTCTCAGTACTGTAGCTTGTCCCTAGCTCCTGCCCATCACTGTGTAATGGATCCCTGAAGAAAGGCCATGAAAGACTTCCAGGAACACATGGAGAGCCTAGTGTGAGGAAGTAACCCCTGCCACTTAAACTCTCCCCTCAGACCTCACCTGGGTCAGCTGCTTTCTTGGTTAAAGCTTGCAGGGTAGTTTTATGAGATAGTCTGTGTGACACTAAACATAGATTTTTCCCATTGTTTCCTTGATTCTACAGGTACCTGGATGCAGTCTCAACAGAAGTCTTGAAGACATGATGTCTAATGACGGCAACAGCATCATCATCATTCAAAAAGATTGTGATTCCCAGGATGAGAACTGCCTTCAGAGCAAGTTTAAAAGCTAGATAAGAATACGAAACTCATATATATGTGCTATATTCTCATATGCTTCACCTTAAAGTGAGAACTGTTACGTTTTAGTTGATTATGGCCTTACTAACCATAGGACTCCAAGAATTTCCAATCATTATATTTGGAATACATGGCACCCATTTTGCAAACTGTCTCCAACTTTCCATCATTCTAAGAGCATTCAAAATTAACGTATTTTCATTTTCTTAAATAAACAATGTATTTTCCTTTAACTTTTAGACATTCCCCTGTGTTTACACTTGAACATACTTCACATGCATCTCTATTCCTATCAAGTCTCTTATGAACATTTACTGTGTTGATTAAAAGCGACGGTCCTAGTGAGAACTAGAAGTGAATTAGTCACATCAGTGGAAGTTACTTTAAAGAGTTTATTATTATTTTGGCTGTACCACATGGCTTAAGAGGCCTTAGTTTCCTGACTGGGGATTGAACCCAGGCCCACAGCAGTGAAAATATTGAGTCCTAACCACTGAACAGCCAAGGAAGTCTCAAATTACTTTAAATTTTGCAGTTTTGGTTGTTCGGTTTTTCATTCAAGGATTCAGAGAAATTCTAAATTGAGTTAACATTATATATTTGCTCTAAATAAATGACTATTGGAGAACTGAAGGGACAATGACAAGAGCAAAAAACATGTAAAAGTCACATTAAAGGTAAAGCATAAATCCAATATATTTGAGACAACCTCATAAAGGTTAAAATAATAAATATTAAAATATTAATAGAATCTACTTAAACATAAAAGATGCTATTGATTGATTTAAAACACAAACTCCACTATTACTTGGAAGAGGAAGAAAAACCCCAAATCAAATAATACTAAATACTTAATATCAAAACAAGGGCAACACAGAAGGAGGCCAATACAGAGCAAGAAAATATAATGAAGGAAATAATTAGAGGTGGCAATGTTAATGTCAATGAGATCTTTGTCATTAGTATCAATATTGATACACTTGAGAATTCCAGAAATAAACATGTGAGAAAGAAATTTTTCTTCATGAGAAAGAAGTTCAATATACATAAGAAACACATTGACACTATAATTAAATTTTAAAAATGCTTGAGCTAAATTTCAAATAGTATAAAACAATGAGTAAAAAATGTAACATTATATAGCACTGTGAACAGAAACATGGTAGCACTGAAATTTTACCTAAACGTTGTGCATGCATGCTAAATTGTTTCAGTCATGCCTGAATCTTTTCAACCCTATGGACCATAGGCTGCCAGGCTCCTCTGTTCATGGGATTCTCCAGGCAAGAATACTGGAGTGGGTTGCCATGCCCTCCTCCAGGGGATCTTCCTGACCCAGGGATCAAATTGGTGTCTCCTACGCCTCCTGCACTGGCATAGGACCAGTGGCATCAAGCACCGCCTGGGAAGCAGCACAATGCTATTAGTCTGTAAAAACCATATATAAAGTAGTAAAGAGAAGAATTGAAAATATGATCTAGAGGAGGGAATTAGTGATTAACACTCTTGAGCCCTTAACCTAGAATAGGAAATATAGCTTGTTTCAAATATCTATAAACCATCCATGAAAATGATCATATATTAGACTTCACAGAAAATATCCATAATTCCTCCAGGGGAAAAATATTTGTATAAGTTGTGTGCCCAGATCACAATGCCTGCAACTAATTTTAATATTACTTTAAAGCACCATTTAAAGGTATAACATCATCCTGATAAATTATGCCAAGTCAAAATTAAACCATAAAATTAGAAATTTAGTAGGTAATGGAAATTAAATCACTACTCCTCAAGTTTTCAGAAGTGAAGATGCACACGGAGATGAATTCATATCCTGGAAACATGAATTGAAAATAGATTGGCCTCTTTCATTAACGCCAACAAGAATATTCATATAATATTAATAGAAATAGGATAAGCAAATGTCTGTCAAATGTCCACTTCTGAGTGACCATGATTTGACTGTCACTCTCTAGAGTAAAACTTGATTTTATAAAGAGAGTGGTAGTTTAGCTCATAACTCAAATAATCATCATCCAATTGCTTCTCCTCATAACAGTCACCATGCATGCAGACGTGCTTGTCACACAACATGTTAAGAAGACTACAACAGAGGATATTTTTAATTTCATAAACTTCATCATCTTGCTGTTTCACGAAGGATCTTCATTAGTGAAATGGTAGCTTTTTCAAACTTCAAGTATCTTATACGCGAGAACATGACAATC
The DNA here is from genome assembly GCA_007570785.1 of Antilocapra americana. Classification (NCBI taxonomy): domain Eukaryota; kingdom Metazoa; phylum Chordata; class Mammalia; order Artiodactyla; family Antilocapridae; genus Antilocapra; species Antilocapra americana. The sequence goes on from ML662478.1 coordinate 57,418, forward strand.
ATGGACACTGGGGCGCCACGCTCTGATCAGCACTACGGCGCCGGGGCCCCCCCAGCACTGTGTGTGCCCCACTGGTAGAAGCTGCGATGTGGTGAGAATGACAGATAGGGTCTGCCTATCATTGCAGGAATCACTGTACCTCACGAATCCCGGTAGAGTGTCCTGGGGATCTACAGGGCCCACAGACCACACTTTGAGAACTGCTGGTTTCATGAAGTTCCCAGCACCTGCTCTGGTCAGAGTTGCTCTGCAGCTTTAAATTCACAAGAAATTTCCTTGGTTTTTAAAATAAAATCTAACGTCATTCAAAAGTCTGTCACTGGGCCCTTTTCCATATCTCCAGGGTCACGCCATGCTATTCCCTATGTGCATCAGTACAGTCTACCACCTCTGGTCTTGCTCACGTCTTTAAATGTACCAGAACCATCCTGCTGCAGGGACACTCTATGCTCTGCTTTGGTTTGTATTATTATTATTTTTATTCTGAGAAATTTTGCTCTTCATGAGTTACTTGACAGATTCCTACTCATTCTTCAAGGCTCATACTTCAGATTACTTCCCTGGAGAGACTGAAGGTGGTCTAAATGAGCTTCCCAGGATACTCACTGCCATCAGCATCTGATACTTCTCCTGTGGAGCCCAGGGCCCAAATGTAAATACCTAACTACCTTATAACTACGTCTTTCATGGCAACATCCTTGCTCCAGTGTGAGCTCTGTAAGTTCAGGTCCTCTGCCCCTCATACTCAAGACTCTCTCGACAAGGCCAGCAAATAAAGGAACGAACTGCATGACATCTTTCTATACGTAGTTTACAGCATTAGGTCTCTTGGAAAAGATTCAAAAGGAAGAGGAGAAACATGTCTTCAAATAAATGTCATGAGTAAAAGAAAGGTACATTTTTATTAAAGAAAGTTATATATGCTTATGTAATAAATAGAACATATAAATGCAAATACCATAAAAATAAATTAATTAATATAAATAAATGAATTACATTCATACAAAAACATGTTATTTCATAAGATTTAGCCACAGGTCAGATATATTTCCTCTAATTCTAAAAGCAGTTAGATATCGATATTCTCAATATTAATGCCAATATCAAATGTCACACAAAGTATTTCATAGCTGAGGCAGAAATCAGAGTTTTGGAAATGACTGAACAATGAAGAGTCTAAGCTAGGACATGAGTCACTGAGAATCAGGTTCCTTCTTACTTCCTGAGTTTTCTTAGGAGCTTGTGAACACAGAAAGCGTCCCGTGATTTCCACCCTGACGACTTCCCAGGTGCAGTCGCTGTATTCCTTCTTTTTCAGTAAGTCTTCATGGCCCTGGAAGTACGTCTTCACGGCCCTGGAAGTACGTCTTCTCGGCCAGTGTGGGGCCGGTCCTTCCCAGGGCAGAGTCCTCCTCTCCCATCACCTGCCCCAGGCAGGCGTCCAGTCCCTCCAGCTGCTGATGCAGTCCAGTGCGGAGCTGCTCCAGGAGGGTGGTGTCCCAGGCCACAGAGGGGCGCTCTGTGTAGAAGAGGTTGAAGCTCTGCTGGAGCATCTTGTGGAGGACAGAGAAGGCCTGGGCCTCCTGGAGCTGGCCGCCACTCACCTGCTCCTGAGGGAATCTGAAGTCTTTCCTGTACCCCAGACACGAAAGAGAGAGATTTTCTTTATTTGATTCCAATGTGAAGGCCTCCTGCTTTTCTAAGTCAAGGCTCTGAGGCAGCTCATGGACTCAGAGGAGGAGATGGGGTTAGAGACGAGCATCATCAGGTCATCATTGAGGCGGTGAAGAACCACTGGTCAGTTCCACAAGGAAGCGTTCCAGGTGAGATGAGCGATTGTGAGCTCTATGTCATCTTCATTTCATCTGAGGCTCTTCTGTTGTGTGCCTCTTAAATACTGAGTCCAGAATTTTCATAGTTTGAATTTACCCAGATTCATCTACTACCTCATTCTGGGCTTGCCTTTCACGTCAAGAGCCTGGAAAGCTGTCATGAGTTTCTTCTGTATCCTTCCAGTTGAAGTAAAATGTATTCATTTAAAAAGTAGGTATTCTAATTCAATGGAATACTTATCATCTCAATAACTTTGAAGTAATGATATATTAATAGTTATTGGATCTTTCTTCCTGATGCTATGATCAACTTTTAAGGAAACTTTGTTAGACTTCTTTTTAAAATCTTCTTTTACTGCCTCTGCATATTCCTCTTGAAAGACTTGATCAGATGTGAAAAATATCTGAGCTTTATATGCATGGGCCTCACCTTCTTCTCTGTGGCAGAACTTTTAATTTGTCAAATTTGGTTTTATTTACTCTCCATAATTGAGAAAATTACTAAACGTTTATTATGTGCCAACCAATATGCTGAGCTTGTTACAGAGTCCAAGCTGCTCTGCTTGCTGCAGGGTAAATCAATGAATCCAAGATGAGGTGTTGGGATCAGTAAAGAACTTTATTTGGGAAATGGCTGACTGAGAAGATGAAAGGCTAATGCCTCAAAATAACCATGTTGTGGGGGCCTGGATATCAGATTCCTTTATGAACCAGAGATGGGGGGAGGTGAGGAAACAAAATAAAAGGACTTTTTAATTCCTGAAAATATCTCCCAGAATAGCAAGCAAGCCTCAGATAGGGGGTGTGTTAGTTGCACTTCCTTATAGTCACTTCATGGGTGGTGTGAAATATTTCATGTCATGTCAACAAACAAAGATGTCACATCTATCTGTGATTCTGGCCTTCCCAAATGTGAATTTCTGGGACAAAAAGAGTTGAATTCACAGAAGCAGATCCAGTGTTAATTCAAAATTAATGCTTCCTGGTTACAAACTCAGCCTATACCAAGATGATTAATCCTCCAACGTCACTCTCAGGAAAATAAAGTGTAACCTCCGCTCCTGTCCAAGTGTTCAAGTGGTTAGAATGTGTCTTTCTTAGCCTAGGCCATTGTCCTTGCCATGTTCAAGCAACCCACTTTTTTCTTAGGTACTTTTATACAATTTTCATATTGCTACCTCTTCTTTGTCATCTGTATTTCAGTTTGTAAAAGCTGTGCTAATGCTCCTACAATCTTTTCTGTTTCCACTTTGAGGTAATTGAAAAAAACAAAAAGGAACAGAAAATGTAAATGAATGGAACAGTTAATGTATTTCCTCAGTGATTTTTCAAGAGATCAAAACTTTCCACTCACTGAACATGCCTAGAAAGTAAAAGTAAGCAGTGAATAAAGAAGTAATGCACAAAAGTAAAAAGAAAGTAAATGAGGTAACTGAAAAAAACTATAGTTACATCTCTGTCCAAATGACAAAATGTCACTTAACTACACAAATTGGGATGAAGAGCTCTACAGAGGGACAGATATCAGACCACCCATGTGAGACTGTGTAGCTGCAGACAGAGCCAGAGAGCAGCAGGCTCTTCGGCACAGTGGTACCTAAGATGATACTTGACCGATTTGCTAAATCTCAGTATCTATTTATTTATCTTTATTTTTCTGTTTATATTTCTCACTCTTCATGGATGTTATTGGATTCTGAGGCTGTAGACCTATTAACTCACTGTGAAAAGAGACTGGGATACAGACTGGATGGTCATTTTATTCATGTGTGAGCGGTCAGCTCTTACCTGGAAGCTACTAGATGTAGTGTTTGGACAAGACTTCATGTTCACGTAAGAGATGAGATTAGATGTAATAATGTTGAACAGTGAGCTGAGAATTAAAGGAAGGGAAGCAGTTCATCTCAGGGAAATCCTGTCATTTCCATGGTTGGATGTGTGAATTTCCCCCCTCAAGGGAACAGTTAACAGATACTGAAATCTTATATGTCCAAGCATAGTTAGAAGTAGGTTACATCCTACAATCTTCACAAAAATCCAGTGAAACGTATATGATTATCAGTTCCATGTAAGAGGAAAAACCAGAGTGCTGAAGGTCACATAGCCAGTGCAGGCTGGAGCTGTGACATCAACCCAGGAGTCTTGCCCTCGTGTCCACTGTCTCATGCGCTGGACTGAGCTGTCTGCTCTGACAGTGTGCTTCATATTTTAGAGGAACACTTAGTAAGTTCTTTCTCTCCGATTGCTATTCTTTGTCACAAAAGTGTCATTCGCTCATTCCAGGGACATTACAATCATTAGAGGACAGCTGAGTACACAGTTCCCTTTGCATCTGGTAAGTTCCAGTCTTATCTTTCAAGTGGTGTTTTATTGAGATCTACAGAGGACCCTGGTAGATTATGGCAACTAAGCAACAACTCTGAGAGTTCCTGTTTCCACCTGAGATAATATTTTCAGAAACTATCCAGAAAGTTTAAAAATCCCTTTAAATTTACTCTTACTATCTTTGTTTTCAGAAGATTATCATTTTCTGAAACAGTCTTCAAATACTAGGTCTACTCAAACTTTGGTGTGTATAGTTCTCTTAGAACTACTTCTGGGACACAGCTGAAGCTCCAACACTTTGGCCGCATGATGGGAAAGACTCACTCATTGGAAAAGACCCCGATGCTGGGAAAGATTGAGGGCAGGATGAGAAGGGGACAACAGAGGACGAGATGATTGGATTGACGAACAACAATGGGACAGAGAACCCTCTGTGCGCTTCCTCTGGGACAGACACCTTCCTGGATACTCCACATGGGGCATTACTGCCTTTAGGAGCTTACAATCTATCAGGGCAGACAAATGTTACATAATTAGATGGATTACTTAATTAGAACTGTACGTAATGTAGCTAAAGGAGAATGCTTCAGGTTAACGAGGAATAACATGGAGGCTGAAGTGTATAGTGGTCAAGTACCACAAATGCAGTTGCCAGACGGTTAGCAAGTTAAGTGATGTCTCTGAGTTTTCAGTTTCCTTATTTGCAAACATGTCAATAATTATAGCAATTATCTCATAGGGAAGCTGTGAAAATTAATGAAGTGTTTATTAAAAACACTTTGCTAAGACGCCTCATGTAAAATTTTCTGTCATTAATATTATTAAAAATTATCTGTACCTTACAGAATTGGTAAAGACAATGCCATCACAAGGGTTGAACATAACTGCAACCTCATATTCCAGCGTGTATGGTAGGTTATCACTTCCCAGTGAAATATTTAAGGAAATGAGATAATCTGTACCGTCACACAAAGACTGAAGTTAAGTTTCCTGTGAAATATTGTAGTGGTAGAGGAGAAAGAAAATAAACACAGGCAAAACTGAATTTTTTAGGACCACCAGCACCTAAAAAGATGCCTTGCGAAAAATAGTTGCAAGATAATTCATTTTTAACAAATGATATCAGTGATATTATTCCCTATAACGTCTCCAGTGAGCTTAAGTCCAACTCAGGTGATATCGTAAAGGTACATACACAACTGCATATATTTTAAAGAAGGAAAAAAAGGGTAAATAAGGAAAAAATGAGAAAAATCAAAAGCTTCTCTTATAAGCTCTTTTTATACTGAACATTTCTTGGTGACCTGGAGAAGCCACCATTTTGTATAAATATTTCTTCCTTCTCTGACTTTGACCAGACTCTTCTCCCCAGGAACAACTAAGTAGATATGAGAAGCATGATATACATCTGTGTAGGTATCAGCCACAGTGGCACACATGATTTGATGTCCTCCACCTAGGCATTCATGGGAAAAATTAGCACTTATAATGGAATTCATTAAAAAGAGTAGAAAAAGGAATAACCCAGAAAGTGAAAGTTTCTCTACTCAGTCTTTAAGAGCCACCCATCACCCCAAGTCCTCAGAACTTGCAGAGACAGCAAAGTGATGTGGGAACCAGTAACTGCCATGAGAAATGTGACTCTAAAGAAGTGAAGAGGGTTTCTTAAGCTTATTTGTATATATTAAACATACATGTCATTGCTAAACTTTTAAATAATTCATACATGGAATGCCTACGCTTCACCTCTAGGAGGATGCACCCTAACCCTATGCTGTTTTTAATCCTAAATTGTTTTGAATGGATATACTTCTAGACATTTTCCTATGTAGTTAATAAATCTATACATATGGACATATTAATGTATATCACATAAATATCAATTTCTCATATACTTCAGTGTCTCATGTATTTATATTTACTTACAAATAGATATTTAAGATTTTTCTTCATTGGTACGTAAAAGTAGATTGCCTAGTTATACATTGCAGCAATGTGTCTTAACTGCAAAACTAAAACAATCATAAAAGAACATCATGATAATGTGGTTAAGATTAATTGCTTTAATTTATAGAACATCTCAGAATGGTACCAGACACTTCCCAAGTGCTCCTTACATTAACTCTTCTATTTGAATCTGTTTAGAAGATTATTTCCTGATGTTCTAGGTCTGTGGTCAGGAAGATGAGGCAGCTCCCAGAGAGCTGTCCAGAGACAGATTCCTGCAGCTCACCCACTGCAGAGTGAGAGGAGAAACAGCCATTCACTGGGATGAAGAGGCCAAGCCTATTGCAACAACATCCAGAGTTCTAAAGAAATGCAGATGTATAGAACAGTCTCGTGGACTCTGTGGGAGAGGGCAAGGGTGGGATGATATGGGAGAATGGCATTGAAACATGTTAATTATCATATGTGAAACCAATCACCAGCTCAGGGTTGATGCTTGGGGCTGGTGCACAGAGATGACCCAGGGGGAGGGAATCGGGAGGGAGGAGGGAGGGGAGTTCTGGAGGGGGAGCATATGTATACCCATGGCGGATTCATGTCAATGTATGGCAAAACCAACACAATAAAGTAAAGAAAATTAAAAAAAAAAAAAAAAACAATACCCAGAGTTGTAGACGGAAGCACGCCCACGAGGCATACAGGCCAGCTGTCTACAAGGACTCACCCCCACCCTCACTGGATTCTTGGTTCTCCCTGGAGGTTAGGAGCTCAGCGTTTCAGCCAGGAAGACACAGGCCTCTGGCAGGCAGTCAGGAGGATCCTCTGCTGTGCACTCAACTCAGCCTGGAGGCCAGGCCCGAGGGGATTCCCAGCCTGGATCCTGAAATCCCATTTGGCAGCTTGCAGTTAGTTTCCTTTTCACTTGTTGCATCAACTTCGTTGCTATTTTTGCCTGCTGGGGTTCATTACACAATCTCTGATGATGTAACAAAACTCGAGTCACTTGTCGGTTTTCAGTATGTAGAGGGCTTTGCTTTGGGCTGTTTCACTTTAAGGAAGATTCAGAAACTGCCTCAGAGACAGGAAACTCACCCAGAATCCACATGGTGGGACTTGCTCACATGTCAGCAGAGGGGGCTCTGAGGCTTGTTCAGGTGCTGCAGCCAGTTTGTTGTACTTTTAACTGTTTTCCCAGCCTCAGGCTGGCCTGACTCAATGCACCCTGATAGTGATTTTGAGAATTAAAGTCCAGCTCATAGGACCGCCTGGGATCAGAAGGGAAAATTAAATGCAGGCTTGATGCAGACGGGCATGTTTTGCAGGGCCAGTCTGAGTGACCAGCAGCAGCGGGTCTGGCAGCAAATAATGAGAGACAAGGCGTGGGCTGCTCCTGCCTATTCCTGGGCCATTGACCCTCTGATGGGAGCATTCTGAGTGTGAGTGGGGTGCAGAGTGTAGGATCCTCTGTTTGGTTACGTCCTGGAGGAGTTAGGAGAGCTAGGCAGAGTGGGCCAGGCCTGTTGCAATAATACCCAGAGTTCTAGACGGAAACATTCCTACATGGAACACAGGCCAGCTAGTACCTAGCTCCAGCTGCATCCTGAAGTGAACAAGAAAAGAACTGGGCAATGAGTCAATCCAAGGCCTGTGACAAGATGTCTGGGGTGTGAGAAAAGGAAAGAGAGAAGACTGCAACCAGGGGCAAGATCTCTGCATACTGTCCCTCTCCACACCAGGTGGCAGGCCTGAGAAGGGGGGCTCAGGGCGCACCAGCTGTTGCAATGAGTACAGGGCAACCCTAGCCTGGGCAGAGTCAGCCTCAGGTGCTGAGAGAGGGCGAGAGGGAGGCCGCAGCTGGAAAATGGGAAGACACGCTCTTCCCTCAAGCTGGAGGCAGACTTTCCATCGTGGTCCTGAAGCTTCACGGACGCTCTCTAGGTTGCCGAGCAAAATGCCTCCTGTCTAGTTTGGCCAATTTGTAATTCTGTATACATTTATACAAATGGTTTGTGTTTTCTTTTGAGTTGAGTTTCTCTTACTCGCTACTATGTTTGTGTCTTTATTGTGTTCCTTACATCTCGTTATTAACAAACCTATTATGAGCATAGATACCAACTTATTTATTGATGCCATTTTAAGGGATATTTAGGTCATTTCATGTTTGGTACTGTTATCAGTAGTGCTGGTATAAATATTCTTTATTTTTATCCTGATTCATATTCACTTGATTTTTTCCCAGGGTGATTGCTGGACTTCCTAGGTCATAGGCTATGCATATTTCATCTTTGCTACAAAATGGTTTTTAAAGTATAAATTCGTACACCAAATAGCAGCTGCTCTATAAGATCATCACACTTGACATTTTCAGTCCTTTAAAATTTTTATATGCAGACAATATAGTTGTTTATTTAAAAATTTGAAAATCCAACCAAAGCCTTTTTGATATAGCCTTCGTAAAGTTAACCAGAGTAAAAACCAAAATTATTTTGATATGTGTTTGTGTATGAAAATGCAGGGCAAACCTAGTCCATCAAACGGTAGAAAAATGTAATGAAAAAGTGTTTCATTCATCCTTGCAACAACAATAAATAATAAATATGTTGGGAAAACCTCAGAAATAAGGTGAAAAAAATATATCAAGCCAATAGTAAAACGTTATTGAGAGGCATTTTAAAAAGAGTCCAACAAATTGGCAGCATTTACTTCTTTTGTTCATGAAGTGGTTAAGAAATATTTGCTAAATAAATATTTGCTCACTAAGGGACAGTGAGACTCAGTAGGAGGTGGCCTTGGCAGTCTCCTATCATAGACTCTGTATTCCCTTCTCACTGCTGCTGACCACCTCATCACATGCTTACATGTCTTTTGCTCACTCAGAAGAGTTATTTGGACAATTACTGATGATCAAGAGGAAAAAAACAGACAATCTCAATGTGACAGAAAAACTTCTATTTTTCATTAGTTTCTGCATCTAATTTGAATCACATTTCAATTATAGACTTGCACTTCTTGGCCAAAAGTGGAGGTGATTTGGCCTGTCAATGCTACCTTAAAAAGGATTAATATCTAGGACTTCCCTGGTGGTCCAGTGGTTAAGAATCCGCCTGCCAACGCAGGGGACACGGGTTCCATCCCCGGTCAGGGAGGTTACAGACGCTGTGAGGCGACTGAGCCTGTGCACCACAGCTACCGAGCCCGAGCCCTTGCGCCTGTGCTCTGCAGCCAGAGGACCCCACGACGAGAAGCCTGAGCGCCTCAGCTAGAGAGTAGCCCACGCTTGCTTAGACCAGAGAAAGCCCCCCGCTGCCACAAAGACCCAGTCCAGTCACAGATTAATTGATAAGAAATTGACTAGTCTACACTCTATTTGCCTGGAGAATCCCAAGGACCGGGGAGCCTGGTGGGCTGCCGTCTGTGGGGTCACTCAGTCGGACACGACTGAAGCGACTTAGCAGCAGCAGCAGCAGCACACCTTCTTAGGGACTCCTTAATACCCCCGCCGCTGCCCCCTCCACAATCTGGTCGCAGCAACTTTTTATTTGTTTTCTTATTTTTGGCTGTGAGACTTGTGGGGTCTTAGTTCTCTGACCAGCCATCAAACTCAGGCCCCCTGCCCTGACAGCATAGAGCCCCAACCACTAGATCTCCGGGGAATTCCCAGATCTCCTTAGTTTTTAACCTAAAGTTCTTTTTCTGTTCTGGGATGTCGTTTAGGATGCCCCATTACCTTTAATTGCCACATCTTCTTAGGCACCTCTGGCTATGACAATTTCTCAGTAGTAGACTTTTTATGTTATCGTCAATGGTATCATTTTTAAATGTCATTTTCCAACTTTTCATTGCTCATATAAAAAGAAGTGGTTGATTTTTAATATTGATCTTGTTTTCCTACTGCTACCTCCATCTTGAGCTGCGTTGGTCACCATGGAGCCAACAACCCCTTATGGTCACCTGAGCACTTGACTAGTCCAGCCTGAACTGTACTGTGACTGAGAGTATGTACTGTATTTTGAAGGCACTGTGAAAAAAATAATGTACCTAACTCATTCATATTTTATACTGGTTAATGTTGAAATGATAACATTATATACATTGTGTTAAATAAAATATACTGTTAAAATTAACTTGTTTCTTTTTATTCTTCTGATGTTTCTACCAGAAAATTTAAATTGCACAGGTTTGGCTTGCATTATATTTCTTCTGGTCAGTGCTGGTTTTGAATGAAATTAATAAATCCAGAAATGCTGCATTTATTAACCCAGATTAATTAATAAGGAAAGAATACATTGAGTGGTGGAAAATTGGATACCATGCAAGAAAAAAAGAAAAAAATCACCCTTTACTTTCACTAACCAAACATACTCACTATTAAAATACTGGTATATTTCTTTTAATTAATTTTTTTCTCTACATGCTCTTACATAGTTGCATTGTATGTATAATTTTATGCCCTGATTTTGAATATAACTAAGTGCTTTTTATTTGGTAATCACACAATATGTGTTCATTATAGGAAAAAGTTTAAAAGTGAGAAAAGAAAGCTAAAAATTTAGTAACATTTGTTTTATTCTTTCATGCAGATACAGTGCACTAAGTGATAAAAGTGTCTAAGTACCCTATCTCTCAGATATTCTCTTTTTATGGTTAAAAATCCATGTACAAACAGTTCTAAAGGCACAAAGTAAAAGAATTTTCCTCCTTGTTCTTTCTTATTCTAGGATATCTACTACCAATAGATGGTGAAAGTGCCCAGCGATAAAAAATTGCATGCATGTATCAGCATACATATGTGTATCTTTCTTTATTTATAAAGTGAATAATACTATCATGGCCATTATTAAGCTCAGTTCAGTCACTCAGTCGTGTTTGACTCTTTGTGAGCCCGTGGACTGCAGCACCCCTGGATTCCCTGTCCATCACAAATTACCAGAGTTTGCTCAAACTCATGTCCATTGAGTCAGTGATGCCATCCAACCATCTCGTCCTCTGTCATCCCCTTCTCCCACCTTCAGTGTTTCCCAGCATCAGGGTCTTTTCCAAGGAGTCAGTTCTTTGCATGAGGTGGCCAAAGGATTGGAGTTTCACCTTCAACATAAGTCCTTCCAATGAACACCCAGGACTGATCTCCTTTGGGATGGCCTGTTTGGATCTCCTTGTGGTCCAAGGGACTCTCCAGAGTCTTCACCAACACAATTCAAGAGCATCAATTCTTCAGTGCTCAGCTTTCTTTAGAGTCCAACTCTCACATCCATACATGGCTAGTAGAAAAACCATAGCTTTGATTATACAGACCTTTGTTGGCAAAGTAATGTCTCTGCTTTTTAATATGCTGTCTAGGTAGGTCATAACTCTTCTCCCAAGGAGCAAGCATCTTTTAATTTCCTGGCTGCAGTCACCATCTGCAGTGATTTTGGAGGACCCCCAAAAATAAAGCCCCTCAGTCTTTCCACTGTTTCTCCATCTATTTGCCATGAAGTGATGGCACTGGATGCCTTGATCCTTGTTTTTTGAAAGTTGAGTTTTAAGCCAGCTTTTCTACTTTCTTTCACTTTCATCAAGAGGCTCTTTAATTCCTCTTTGCTTTCTGCCATAAATATGGTGTCATCTGCATATCTGAGGCTATTGATGTTTCTCCTGGCAATCTTGATTCCAGCTTGTGCTCCTTCCTGCCCTGCATTTCATGTGAGGTTGCTCTTTTTATTAAGTCTATCTTGAATGTATGTCTATATATCACCTGACCTTCCCTTTTTAATGGCTACAAAGTATTCCATTTTGGTCCGTATATAATATTACTTGGTCAATTATCTATTGACGGATATTTAAGTTGCCTTTTTTACTATGAATCATATAATATAGACATCCTCATTTTCCTAAAAGTAATTTCCCTTGATCAGTATATGATATTTTTATATGCTGTTGGATTTATTTGCTAATATTTTTCCATATTAAAACTTTTCTCAAGTTTTTCCAAAACTTCTTATCTTGTGGCTATGTCTTATTCAACAAAATTTAGAGCGTTTTCCTTGCTTTCTAATGATTTCATGTCTATATATGACTTCATTTCTGCTTTTGTCTAATATTGTTTATGTTGTTTTATGTAATTTTTAAATATTTAAATACTCCTCTGGTAATGCTAATTCAGTCTGTTTTGTTTACATATATTCCTGGTATATTTTTATTATCTGTAGAGCTATTAGTCCTGCATCTTATTCTCTTTTTTCTAACAATAATCTGCATGAAATTTAATCTTAATATTACTATTCTGTTGCTAGATTTTACAAGAGTTTATGGTTCCTCAGTTTCTACAATAGAAGAAGTAGTTCTGGGTGACTTTTCTAGTTTTACAGAGCTCCCCCTTCTGCTGCTTCTGTAAAATGTTAACCAATCTGGCTGCTTGCCTCCGAGTTTCCCACCTCTCACCCTGGTCTGGTCTTCTCTTTCCTCGTCACCCCTGTTATCCTGCGAATATTTGACCCCATTGTTAGCACTCACTCCTCAGTGTAGATCCGTTTCCAGAACGGAGCTTGCCTGATTGGTTTGAACAGTGCTGGTCTCCTGGACTATTTCAACGCCCTTCAGAGCTTACCGAGGCATCATCACAACTCAACAGCTATAGCACTGAGCCAAATATCTTCCAGTTCCAACTGCTGTTTTCAGGTTGGCCTGGATGGCTTTCCAGTAAACACCTCTTAGCTACACTGGGGTTCTTAGGTCCTTTGCTTTCCTCTGCTTTCTCCCACACGGATGCTCCTCTCAGGCTGGTTCTGTGGCAGCTGGTGATTCGTCCTCATCCGCTTGCATTTTTGTGGCTCACCTCAACGCGTTCCATGCTCAGCAGGGTTTTTGCTTCTATCTGGTCACAGTGTCTGTTTTTTTCTGAGAACTCATAGAAATTTAAAATTATACCACCTCCACTGTCATCTTCCCAGAATCATTTTTTGGATTGGTTGCTTTATCTTTTCCATTTTTAAAACTCTTCACTCATTTGAGTGAATGACACAGGCATCTTTCCCACTCATCCGCCCCATCCCGCCCCTCTAGGAACATCACTCTAGTTTAGATAGAAAAAAAAAAAT
>SRVM01025266.1:0-13021 GCA_007570785.1 Antilocapra americana
AAACCCCAGTGGACAGAGGAGCCTGGTATGCTACAGTCCATGGGGTTGCATAAAAGTTGAACAGGACCTAGTGACCAAACAACAAGTGCTTTATATAGGTAGAATCCTATATTTGTCGTTTTTGTGATTGGCTAGTATCGCTTAGCAATGTGTCTCTAAGTCTCATCCAAGTTGTAGTACATTGCAGAATTTCCTTCCTTTTTAAGACTGAAAAATATTCTACTGTGTGTATATAACACATTTTGTTTATCTATTAATTGATGATAGACATTTGGACTTCTTCCATATTTTAGCTATTGTGAGCACTGCTGCTATGTACATGAATGTAAACATATTCTTTAGAGATTATGCTTTCATTTCTTTTGTGTGTATACCTAAATGTGGTATTGCTGTATCATTTGTTAATTCTACTTTTAATTTTTTATGAAACCCCATAGTGTTTTATACAGTTACTATACCTTTTTGCCTTTCCAGCAACATCACACAGGGTTGCTATTTCTCCACATCAACATGGCCATGTTGTCATTGTTGTTTTAGACTGTAGCCATCTTAATGAGTGTGGGGTGACATTTCATTGCAGTTTTTATTTGCATTTCCTGAATGATTAGTAAAGTTGATTGTCTTTTCATGTGTTTATTGGCTTATTGTATAGCTTCTTCAGAGAAATTTCTGTTAATGTCCTTTACCCATTTAAAAATATATATATATATATAATTTTTAATCAGGGGATAATTACTTTATAATAGTGGTTTCTACCATGTTGGTTTCTGCCATACATCAACATGAATCAGACATAGGCATATATATGTATATATCCTCTCTCTCTTAAGACTCTTCCCACCTCCCTCCCTATTGTAACCCTCTAGGTTTTCACAGAGCACAAGCTTTGGATTCCTATGTCATAGAGAGAATTCCCACTGGCTACTTATTTTGCATATGATAATATATACATTCAAAAAACTAAGATCATGGCATCTAGTCCCATCACTTCATGCAAATAGATGGGGGAAAAGTGGAAACAGTGACAGATTTTATTTTCTTGGGCTCCAAAATCAATAAGAATGGTAACTGCAGCCAAGAAATTAAAAGATAATTGCTCCTAAGAAGAAAAGCTATAACAAACCTAGACAGTGTATTAAAAAGCAGAGACATCGCTTTGTTGACAAAAGTATGCATAATCAAAGCTATGGTTTTTCCAGTAGTCATGCACAGATGTGAGAGTTGGACCATAAAGAAGACAGAGCACCAAAGAATTGATGTTTTTAATTGTGGTGCTGAAAAAGACTCTTGAGAGTCCCTTGGGCAACAAGGAAATCAAACCAGTCAATCCTAAGGGAAATTAATCCTGAATATTCACTGGAAATACTGTTGCTGAAGTTGAAGCTTCAATACATTGGAGCAAATTCTGGGAGATAGTGAAGGACAGGGAAGCCTGGAGTGCTGCAGTTCATGGGATCACAAAGACAACTTAGCAACTGAATAAAAGCAACTCTCAAATTATCCCATCCTCTCCTTCCCCCGGGCCTCCAATGTTGTGCTAGTGATAAAGATCTTACCTGACAATGCTGGAACCATGAAATGTGGGTTCAATTCCTGGGTTGAGAAGATCCCCTGGAAAAGGAAATTGTAACTCAACTCACACCAGTATTCTTGGCTGAAGAATTCATGGACAGAGGAACTTAGTGGGCTACAGTCCAGGGGGTTGCAAAGAGTTGGACATGACTGAGGGACTAACACTTTCACTCCATCCCCCACTGTGTCCAAAACTCTATTCTCTATGTTCGTATCTCCATTGCTTCCTGTAGATAGGATTGTCAATAGTATCATCTTTCTAAATTTCATATATATGCATTAATATATGATATTTGTCTTTCTTTTCCTGACTTCCTTCACTTTGAATATTAAGCTCTTGGTCCAACCACCTGAGCAAAACCAATTCAGGTGTGTTGCTTTTTATGGCTGAGTAATATTGTGGATTGCACATAAACGTTGTATATGTACCACAACTTCTTTACTCATTCACCTGTCAATGGGCATCTAGGTTGCTTCCGTATCCTAGCTGTTATGAGCCTTTTTCTATTATGGTTTATGCCATTAGGGTATATGCTTAGGAGTGGGATTGCTGGGTCATATGGTAGTTTTGGGTTTTGTTTTTGTAAATTTACTTATTTTAATTGGAGGCTAATTACTTTACATATTGCAGTGGTTACTGCCATATATTCACATGAATCAGCCACAGATGTACATGTCTCCCATTCTGAACCCCCCTCCCACCTCCATCCCCATCCCATCTCTCAGAGTTGGCCCATTGCACCGGCCCTGAGCACCCTGTCTCAGGCATTGAACCTTGACTGGCGATCTATTTCACATATGGCAATATACACATTTCAATGCTATTCTCTCAAATCACCCCACCCTTGCCTTCTCCCACAGAGTCCAAACTCTGTTCTTTATATCTCTGTCTCCTTTGCTATCTGGCATATAGAGTCATCATTACCATCTTTCTAAATTCCATATATATGCGTTAGTATACTGTATTGGTGTTGTTCTTTCTGACTACTTCATTCTGTATAATAGGCTCCAGTTTCATCCACCTCATTAGAACTGATTCAAATGTGTCCTATTAAACAGCTGAGTAATATTCCATTGTGGAAATATACTACAGTTTTCTTATCATTCATCTGCCAATGGACATATAGGTTGCTTCCATTCCCTAGCTATTCTAAGCAGTGCTGTGATGAACATTGGGGTCCACGTGTCACTTTCAGTTCTGATTTCCTCGGTGTGTATGCCCAGCAGTGGGATTTCTGGGTCATATGGCAGTTCTATTTCCAGATTTTTTAAGGAATCTCCAGAATGTTCTCCATAGTGATTCTATTAGTTTGCATTCTCAGCAACAGTGTAAGGGGATTCCAGTTTCTCCACATCCTCTCCACCATTTATTGTTTGTAAACTTTCTGATAGCAGCCATTCTGACTGGCGTGAAACGGTACCACATTGTGGTTTGATTTGCATTTCTCTGATACTGAGTGATGTTGAGCATCTTTTCACGTGTTTGTTAACCATCTGTATGTCTTCTTTGCAGAGATGTCTGTTTAGTTCTTTGGCCCAATTTTTGATTGAGTCACTTATTTTTTCTTGAATTGAGCTGCATGAGCTGCTTGTATATGTTAGAGATTAACTCTTTGTCAGTTGCTTCATTTGCTCTTATTTTCTCCCATTCTGAAGGCTGTCTTTTCACCTTCCTTATAGTTTCCTTCTTTGTGCAAGAGCTTTTAAGTTTAATTAGGTCCCATTTGTTTATGTTTGCTTTCGCTTCCATTACTCTAGGAGGTGGGTTATAGAGGATCCCTCTGTGATTTACGTCAGAGAGTGGTTTGCCTATGTTTTCCACAAGGAGGTTTATGGTTTCTGGTCTTACATTTGGATCTTTAATCCATTTTGAGTTTATTTTTGTATATGGTGTTAGAAAGTGTTMGAATTTCAGTCGTTTATGAGTGATTGACTAGTTTTTCCCAGCACCACTTGTTAAAGAGGTTGCCTTTTCTCCATTGTATATTCTTGCCACCTTTGTCAAAGATAAGGTGTCCATAGATGCATGGATTTATATCTGGGCTTTCTATTTGTTTCAGTTATCTATATGTCTGTCTCTGTGCCAGTACCATACTGTCTTGATGACTGCACCTTTGTAGTATAGGCTGAAGTTAGGCAGGTTGATTCCTCCAGTTCCACGCTTCTTTCTCAAGATTTCTTTGGCTATTCGAGGTTTCTTGTATTTCCGTACAAATTTTGAACCTATTTGTTCTAGTTCTCTGAAAAATACTGTTGGTTGCTTGATAGAGATTGTATTGAATCTATAGATTGCTTTGGGTAGTATATTCATTTTCACTATATTGATTCTTCTGATCCATAAACATGGTATATTTCTCCATCTATTTGTGTCCTCTTTGATTTCTTTAATCAGTGTTTTATAGTTTCCTATGTATAGGTCTTTTGTTTCTTTAGGTAGATTTATTTCTACATATTTTATTCTGTTCATTACAATGGTGAATAAGATTGTTCCTTAATTTCTCTTTCTGTTTTCTCATTGTTAGTGTATTGGAATGCAAGGGATTTCTCTGTGTTAATTTTATATCCTGCAACTTTACTATATTCATTGATTAGCTCTAGTAATTTTCTGATCGTGTCTTTAGGGTTTTCTATGTAGAGGATCATGTCGTCTGCAAACAATGAGAGTTTTACTTTCTTTTCCAAGCTGGATTCCTTTTACTGCTCTGATTGCTGTGGCTAAAACTTTCAAAACTATGTTGAATAGTAGTGGTGAGAGTGGGCACTCTTGCCTTCTTCCTGACTTTAGGGGAAATGATTTTAATTTTTCACCATTGAAGATAATGTTTGCTGTGGGTTTATCATATATGGCTTCTATTGTGTTGAGGTATGTTCCATCTATTTCTGCTTTCTGGAAGGTTTTTATTATAAATGTATGTTGAATTTTGTCAAAGGCTTTCTCTACATATGTTGAGAAAAATCATTTGGTTTTTATCTTTCAATTTATTAATGTGGTGTATCACATTGATTGATTTGTGAATATGGAAGAATCCTTGCATCCTTAGGATAAAGCCCACTTGGTCATGATGTATGATCTCTTTAATATATTGTTGGATTCTGTTTGCTATAATTTTGTTGAGGATTCTTACATCTATGTTCATCAGTGATACTGACCTGTAGTTTTCTTATTTTGTGGCATCTTTGTCTGGCTTTGGTATTAGGAGGATGGTGGTCTCATAGAATGAGTTTGGGAGTTTACCTTCCTTTGAAATTTTCTGCAAGAGTTTAAGTAGGATAGATGTTAGCTCTTCTCTACATTTTTTTTGTAGAATTCATCAGTGAAGCCATTTGGCCTGGGCTTCTGTTTGTTGAAAGATTTTTGATTACACTTTAGATTTTCATGCTTGTGATCGGTCTGTATAATTTTTTATTTCTATTTCTTCCTGGTTCAGTTTTGGAAGGTTATGTTTTTCTAAGAATTTGTCCATTTCTTCTAAGTTGTCCATTTTATTGGCATATAGTTGCTGATAATAGTCTCCTTTGTATTTCTGTGTTGTCTGTTCTGATTTTTTCACTTTCATTTCTAATTCTGTTGATTTGATTCTTCTTTTTTTTCTTGATGAGTCTGGCTAATGGTTTGTCTATTTTATTTATCTTCTCAAAGAACCAGCTTTTAGCTTTGTTGATTTTTGTTAGAGTCTCCTTTGTTTCTCTTTCATTTATTTCTGCCCTAATTTTTCTGAGTTCCTTCCTTCCTCTAACCCTGAGGAAGGTTAGAGGAAAGTTAGATTTGTTTTTTTTTCCTAGTTGCTTCAGGGGTAAAGTTAGATTATTTATTTGATTTTTCTCTTGTTTATTGAGGTAAGCTTGTATTGCTATGAACCTTCCCCTTGGCACTGCTTTTACTGTATCCCATAGGTTTTGGGTTGTTGTGTTTTCATTTTTATTTGTTTCTATGTATATTTTTATTTATTTTTTTATTTCTTCTGTGATTTGTTAGTTATTCAGAAGTCTGTTGTTTAGCCTCCATATGTTTGTATTTTTAATAGTTTTTTCCTGTAGTTGACATCTAATCTTACTGCACTGTGATTAGAAAAGATGCTTGAAATTATTTCAAATTTTTTTTAAATTTACTAAGGCTATATTTATAGCCCAGGATCTGATCTATCCTGGATAAGGTTTTGTGTGCACTTGAGATAAATGTGAAATTCATTATTATGGGATGAAATGTCCTATAGATATCAATTAGGTGCAACTAGTCCATTGCACCATTTAAAGCTTGTGTTTCCTTCCTAATTTTCTGTTTAGCTGACCTATCCATAGGTGTCAGTAGGGTATTAAAGTCACCCACTATTATTGTGTTACTGTTATTTTCCCCTTTCACACTTGTTAGCATTTGCCTTACATATTTTGGTGCTCCTACATTGGGTGCATATATATTTATAATTGTTATATCTTCTTAGATTGATCCTTTGATTATTATGTTGTGTCCTTCTTTGTCTCTTTTCATGGCCTTTATTTTAAAGTCTATTTTATCTGATATGACTATTGCTACCCCTGCTTTCTTTTGGTCTCCATTTGTGTGAAATATCTTTTTCTAGCCTTTCACTTTCAGTCTGTATGTGTTCCTTGTTTTGAGGTGGGTCTCTTGCAGACAGCATATATAGGGGTCTTGTTTTTGTATCCATTCAGCCAGATTATGTCTTTTTGTTCAGGCATTCAACCCATTTACATTGAAGGTAAATATTGATAAGTATGATTCCACTGTCATTTACTTTGTTGTTTTGGGTTTGAGTGTATATGCCTTTTCTGTATTTCCTGTCTAGAGAAGATGCTTTAGCATTTGTTCAAAAGCTGGTTTGGTGGTGCTGAATTCTCTCAGCTTTTGCTTGTCTGTAAAACTTTTAATTTCTCCTCCATATTTGAATGGGATCTTTGCTGGGTTGTAGCTTTTCCTCTTTAATCACTTTCCGTATGTCCTGCCATTCCTTTCTGGTCTGAAGAGTTTCTAGTGAAAGATAAGCTGTTAGTCTTATGGGAATCCCCTTGTGTGTTATTTGTTGCTTTTCCCTTGCTTCTTTTAATATTTGCTTTTTATGTTTGATCTTCATTACTTTGATTAATATGTGTCTTGGGGGTGTTTTGTCTTGGATTTATCCTATTTGGGACTCTCCGGGTTTCTTGAACTTGGGTGGCTATTTCTTTCCCCATTTTAGGTAATTTAACTATTATCTCAGGTATTTTTTCATATCCTTTCTTTTTGCCTTCTTCTTCTGGGACTCCTGTGATTCGAATGTTGGGGCATTTAACATTGTCCCAGATGTCTCCGAGGTTGTCCTCATTTCTTTTAATTCTTTTTTTCTGTTTATCCTCTCTGCTTCATTTATTTCCACGATTCTCTCTTCCACTTCACTTATTCTATCTTCTACCTCAGTTTTTCTACTGTTGTTTCCATCCAGATTGCTTTTGATCTCAGTTATTGAATTATTCATTATTGATTGACTCTTTTTTGTTTCTTCTAGGTCCTTGTTAAACTTTTCTTACATCTTCTCAATCCTTGTCTCCAGTCTATTTATCTGTAACTCCATTTTGTTTTCAAGATTTTGGATCTTCTTTACTATCATTATTTTGAATTATTTTTCAGGTAGACTCTCTATCTCCTCCTCTTTTGTTTGATTTGTTGGGCATTTATAATGTTCCTTTACCTGCTGAATATTTCTCTGCCTTTTCATTTTGTTTACATTGCTGTGTTTGGGATGGCCTTTCTATAGGCCGGGAGTTTCTGGTTCCTCTTTATTGTGGAGGTTTCTTCCTGTGGGTGGGATTGGACTATTGGCTTGTCAAGGTTTCCTGGTTGGGGAAGCTTGCATCAGTGTTTTGGTGGGTGGAGCTGGATCTCTTCTCTCTGGAGTGCAATGAGGTATCCAGTAATGAGTTTTGAGGTGTCTATGGGTTTTGTGTGAGTTTGAGCAGCCTGTACTTTAATGCTCAGGTCTATGTTCCTATATTGTGGGAGAATTACTGTGGTATGTCTTGCTCCGGAACTTGTTGGCTCTTGAGTGGAGCTTCATTTCAGTGTAGGTATGGAGGCTTTTCCTTGAGCTCTTGTCAGTTTATGTTCCCTGGAGTCAGGAGTTTTCTGGTATTCTCAAGTTTTGGATTTAAGCCTCCTGCCTCTGGCTTTCAATCTAATTCTTGCAGTAGCCTCAAGACTTCTCCATCCATACAACACAGATGATAAAACATCTAGATTAATGGTGAAAAGATTCTCAGCAGTGAGGGACATCGAACAAGGTTCGCAGAGTTACATGGAGAAGAGAAGAGGGAGGAGGGAGATAGGTGACCAGGAAGAGATGAAGGGAAATCAAAGGAGAGAGTACAATCTAGCCAGTAATCAATTCTTTAAGTGGTCTCCACAGCCCGAAACACCCAGGGAGATTCACAGAGTTAAGTAGAGAAGAGGGGAAGAAGACAGAGGTGACCTGGGGGAGAGAATGAAGAGTCAAAAGGGGTAGAGCAATTAAGCCAGCAATCACACCCCTAAGCAAAAATGGGTACTGAAGATTAGATTCTTAAATGTGCAAAATTGATAACAAATATAAAAAAGCAGAGACTAAAAATCTAGAGTAGAGGTTAGACTCTGAAAAATACAATATTAAGAATACAGAACTAAATCTTCACAAAAATTATAAAATAAACATGAAACTTGCTTTAAAAATAGGGTTTTTTTTTGAAAAGTAATAGTAGGTTATGACAATGAAAATTAATGGAGTAATAAAGAACTTTAAAAAATTAAAAGAAATTTAAAAATAATAATAGTAAAAATACTTCTAGGAGTTTCTCTGGAGCTGTTGAGATTAGTGTGAGGTCAGTTCAGTTTCAGATAGTTCCTTGTTCCAGCTTATATTTCTCAAGGTCTATAGCCCTCTTCCAAAGCTTAGTCAATGCTAACTACACTGTTTTAATCTGTTGTACCTGTCACTTCCAGAGCGGTTCCCTCTTTTTTGTTTGTTTGTTTGTTTTTTTTTTTACTTCCTCTGTTTGCAAATCTCTGCAGTGTTTTATTTTTGCCCTGATACAAAGGGTTGAAGGTGGTCACTTATTTAGGCTTACTTGTTCAGTTGTGCTGTGGGGAGGGAGGAACATTGCAAATATCACTGGTGTGTATGGGGAATGCTCACAGTGTCTGGACCACACTGGGTTTGCCCCCACTCACAGTGCATGTACTTTCATGGTCTACGCTGTTCAAGCTCCAGGTTGCTTTGCAGGGGTGCTATCCAAAGCAGGCAGGTCTAAGCTGCTCAGGTTCAGGTTCTCAGGTACTCTACAAATGCACAGACTCTGTTGTGCATGCGTTTTGTGCCCTTCCCAGGCCTGAGCAGCTCAGGTGACCCCGTGCTTGGCAAGCACACTATTCCAGGTAAGTGTTGTATCTTAATTACCTCTCCAGTCCCAGTTGCTTGGTTTCCTGGGTATACAGAGAGAGCACCTTTTCAGGTGTGCTATGTGCCTACTCTGGGGAACTGATCTCTGGCTGTGACCTTCCTGGCAGCTGTCAACTGTCCAGGATCCCAAGAAGACTTGGTTAGCAACTGGAGGCCTGCTCACAGTTTGGTGGAAGATGCCATCCCTGGGGCTGAGATTGTCCCTTGCCTTCAGGCTCTGGGTGTCACCAACCTGGCCTCTCTGCCTTCAGCAGGGGGATGAGACATTACATAGCTGGCTAGCTTTCCTCTGGTATTCATTCAATCCTTTGTTCTGTGAGCAGGCCAGGCTGTGCTTCGGGTTAGAATTTTCTGCTACAAAGCTCTCTCTCTCTCTCTTTTTTTTCTTCTCTTTGTCTGTCCCACAGTTTGGGTTGCTATCTCACGTTAGTTCCCTCAGACTGTCCTCAGGACATTCATGTCCAGTCTTTATGTTAAGCATGCAACTTGTGCCTCTCTATTCAACCCCCACTCGCTGGTGGCTAATGCAAGTGTCTGGGCTACTTCTCCACTGGGAGTTGTGGTTATGTGAATATTCTGTGAGGTTTTTTGTCCTCCCATTTATGTTTCCCTCTGAGATTCCAAAACTCCCCACAGACCCACCAGAGGGTTTCCTGGTGTTTGGAAACTTCTCCTTCATGACGGTCTCCCTGGGAAGGGTCTCTGTCTCTAACCCTATTGTCTCTCTTTTTGTCTTTTATATTTTGTCCTACTTCCTTTTGAAGAAAATGGCCTGCCTTTCTGGGTGCCTGGTGTCCTCCACCAGTGTTCAGAAGTTGTTTTCTTGCTCAGCATTCAAATGATCTTTTGATGAATTTGTGGGGGAGAAATTGGTCTCTCTGTCATAGTCCTCTACAATCTTAGGACTGCCTCTCCCATATGGTAGTTTTATTCCTAGGTTTTTAAAGACTATTCAAACTGTTCTCCATAGTGGCTGTATCAATTTGCAACCCCAACAATGTGAGAGGGTTCGCTTTTCTCCACACCCTCTCCAATATTTATTGTTTGTACATTTTTTGATGATGACCGTTCTGACCAATGTGGGATGATGCATCACTATAGTTTTGATTTGCATTTCTCTAATAATTAGTGACATGCCGGCTTAAAAGTAACTATTGGAGGAAAAAAAAAAATATTATGGCATCCGGCCCCAGTACTTCATGGCAAATGGAAGGGGGAAATGTGGAAGTCATGACAGATTTACTGTTCTTGGGCTCTATAATCACTGCAGATGGTGACTGTAACCTTGAAGTTAGAAGAAAATTGCTTCTTGGCTGGAAAGTGATGACAAACCTAGATAGTGTGTTGAAAAACAGAGACATTACTGGTGCTGTGAAAGATTGAGGGCAGAAGGAAAATAGGGTGCCCAAAGATGAGATGGCTTAATTGTATCACTGTTGCAATGGATATGAACTTGGGCAATCTCCTGGAGATGGTGAGGGACAGGGAGGCCTGACATGGTGCCATTCATGGGGTTGCAGAACAACAGTCGACTGGGCGACTGAACAACAACAATAATAATTAGTAATGTTGAACTCATTTCATGTGTTTATTGGCCACCTGTATACCTTCTGTCTGCTTAAGTCTTTTGTCCACTTTTTGATTGGGTTGTTTGTTTTTTCTGGTATTCAGCTTCATGTACTGCTTGTGTATTTTGGAGATTAGCTCTTTGTCAGATGTTTCATTTACTGTTATTTTCTCCCATTCTGAGGGTTGTTTTTTAACCTTATTTATAGTTTCCAAAGCTGTACAAAAGCTTTGAAGTTTAATTAGGTCCCACATGTTTATTTTTTTTCCCCATTACTCTAGGAAGTGGGTTATAGAGGATCTTGTTGTGATTTATGTCATAAACTTTTCTGTCTATGTTTTCCTCTAAGAGTTTCATAGTTTGGTCTTACATTTAGGTCTTTAACCCATTTTGAGTTTATTTTTGTGTATGGTGTTATAAAGTGTTCTAATTTCATTATTTTACAAATGGCTGCCCAGTTTTCCAAGCACCACTTATTAAATAGAGTGCTTTTTCTCCATTGTATATTTTTGCTCCATCATCACAGATTTTAATATTTCTTTAAAAAAGATAGAAATGAACTTATTTACAGACCAGAAACAGATTCACAGACTTTGAAAATGAAGTTATTCTTACCAAAGGGAAAACATAGGTGGGGGTGGATAAATAGGAGTTTGGGGTTAACATATAAATACACAATTAAAATAGATAATCAACAATAATCTCCTGTATACCACAGGGAACTCTAGTAAATATTCTATAATAATCTATATGGGGAAATATATTAAAAAATGACTATATGTATAACTGATTCACTGCTGTACACTTAAAACTAACATAACATTGTAGATCAACTGTACCCCAATATATAATAAAAATAAATTTTAAAATATGGAAAAAATAAAAAAAATAAAACCTATCCCTGATATCAGGGACATAATGTGGATACAGAGGAAGCGGAGACAGAGGTGTACATGTTGGGAAGTAAAGAGGGAAAACTAATAAAACTCAAATGTATCTCCTTCCTTTGCTGCTTTCATGGCCCCTTTCTTATACTCTTCTGGTCATATACCATACTTCTCCTTTGTCTATAATTCTTCACTACTTTCTCCAGAGGCTTTTGTATTCAAATCTTATAGGCTCAAATATGTTCAGGGCTACATTATGTCATCAACCAGAAATAACTCTGAACTGACTTTGTCTCTGTATCTAATGAGATAATAGGTACTGAGGGAGAGTCTAAAGATAACAAATGTCTTTTCTTAAGAGGGCAAGTTCTTTTTGCAGTGAAGTGAAGTCGCTCAGTCATGTCCGACTCTTTGTGACCCCATGGACTGTAGCCTACCAGTCTCCTCCATCCATGGGATTTTCCAAGCCAGAGTACTGGAGTAGGTTTCCATTTCCTTCTGCAGAGGATCTTCCAGACTCATGGATCGAAGCCAGGTCCACTGCTTTGTAGGCAGAAACTTTACCATCTGAGCCACAAGCTCTTCTTGGTTCCAACCATTTTTTTTTTTATAAGAGAGAATTCAGGTCAGCTTATGATAGAATATTGTAGAAACTGAAAATCAGTATTTTTATTTGAAATGTAAATAAAATATTTCTGATTTCCTAAACACTGTATAAACTAAATTTAATAAATCTTTTGGACACAGTCAGTCAATTGGACACCAGTTCGTGGCCTCTGTTTTAGAAGATAGAATTGCAACAGCACTTAAACACAGTTGGAAAACCCAGAGTAGATAAGGAAACAGTAGTGAGTTTAAAATGCAGCAGGTATTGAGTTGCAGGAGATGCTTGTATATTTTGGAGATTAATCCTTTGTCAGTTGTTTCATTTGCTATCACTTTCTCCCATTCTGAAAGTTGTTTTTTTCATATTTTTTATAGTTTCCTAAGCTGTACAAAAGCTTTTTAAGTTTAAATAAGTCCCACTTTTTTAGTTTTGCTTTTATTTCCATCACTCTAGGAGTGGGTCATAGAGGATCTTGCTGTGATTTATTGCCATAGAGTATCCTGCTTATGTTTTCCTTCAAGAGTTTTATAGTTTCTGGTCTTAAATTTAGGTTTTTAATCCATTTTGAGTTTATCTTTGTATTGGTATTAAGAACTGTTCTAATTTCATTATTTTACACATAGCTGTCCAGTTTTCTCAGCACCATTTATTGAAGAGACTGTCTTTTCTCCAATGTATATTCTTGCATCCTTTGTCAAAGATGAGGAACCCATAGGTGTGTGGGTTTATCTATGGGCTTTTTATCTTTTTCCATCATGCACCTCAATACCAGAAAATCAAACAACCCAGTCAAAAAAGTAGGCAGAAGAATTAAACAGACATTTCTCTGAAGAAAACATGCAAATGACTAATAAACACATGAAAAGATGTTCAAAATTGTACATTATTATAGAAATGTAAATCAAAACTACAGTGAAATATCTCCACACACTGGTCAGAATGAACATCAACAAAAAAATCTGAAAAC